>JARHVA010002829.1:47500-375000 GCA_037957365.1 Torreya grandis
CCCTATTTTCACTCCCTATTGCCATTCAAATTCCTTCATCTTTTGGTCCTAATCTAGCCTTTATCATCCCAGATTACTAATTTCCAAAGTTCTAAAATCCATATTGTGATTTTTACATCTATTTTTTTCCCTCCAATAATGGTTTATTTCATTCTTTAGCCTTGTATCCCTAAGGTTTATCTAATGCAGTTTTTGGGACCTCACTATCAAGATTATAAATCAATCATGCAATAAATAAATGGTAAATCTAATTTAAGGTATTTATATGGTATTTTAAACCATTTAATTTATAATTATTCATTTTAATATTTCAATTTTTTTTATATCATGTCTTTCATTTATGTTTTATTTCCCAAAGCACCATCCCATGTTACACTCTTGTGACATGAGGTGATATTCAAGTGGGGCATATGTATACACATAATAGTTTTGAATTTTATCATTTATTGATGATTTATATATTGTATAAACCTATAAAATTTAAATCTCCTTGAGTGTTCACCTTGAAGTATGCACTATGAAAAATGTGGTAAAATCATTAGTGGTTTATGAGATATATTGTTACTTATTTATCATTCCTACATCCATTATAGCTTCCTAATAGTTGATACCTATGATATCCTCCTTCCATAATACATCCTATAGATAATAATGAACTAAAATTTCCTAATATGTCATCCCATTTTATTTATTTATAATTTTCATATATCATTTAACATCTACATCAATTAGATCAATGCATTTTTGAACATTACAATGCAAGATTTGTAACTAGGTTGCCATGGTTGATATAGTTTGAGGTTAGTTAACCCATTCTAAACTATATCAAGCTGGATTATATCATTGGATTAATATATGGGATGGATTAATATCATTCACGACTATAAATAAGATTTACTATTTCAATCCAATAGATACTAACATTCACTTTCAAGTTTTATTGCTCGCACATATGCCCTAATTGTAAATTTGGAGGAGTTATTGCTTAGATCTTATCTTGAATGAAAAGTTTGTATTTTGTAAAAATGAATGAAATATGAGGATAAATTTTATCCTATACCTTTATTCAACCTTTTAAATCTTTAAAACCACTAAAATATATTTCAGCTAGCTATTGGCCAAGGGGGATATTAAGGCTCATCATTTATTATTCAAGGTAAGTATATTATAACCCTAATTATTTCATTTGATATATATAAGTTTCTTAATTAATTGTTTAATAAATATATATCTCATTGTTTAAATTTTATCTACAAGTATACTAAGTGTGGATATAATATTATTTTAAATTACCCTTTATTCACTTTAGGGAACCTAGGCCCACATTTTCCTACCATGGTTCCTTTCCCATTTTGATATGTTTCTAACCTTTCCCCTTAATTACCTTTCTTGATCATGATATTAGATTTACTTCCAATAGCAAGATACTTAGTTATAACTATTATGATGTGTTGATTTCCAATAGGATTTGAAACCCTTTATATTGACATTGTATTTGGGGTGATCCTCTTACTAGGTTAATGGATCCATTTGGTCATATCTTGATCCATTAAGTATCAATGGTTTCTCTTTTATTTACCTTATTTGATTCTAGATATTTAGATAGGATAGTTGTATGATAATCCTATATTGTTGCATACAAAATCATCAACATAATTGAAAGCTTGTTTTTAACCATTAATAGTAGTTTTCAATTCACCTAAAATATCATTATGAAACTAAAAAGAGTTATTTAATTGCATTCCAAGATTTATATTTAGGAAAAGACTATATATGAATTTTACTAGTCATACATCCACTAAAAATAAAATAAGTACAATGAATTTCAGTCTATTATGAACCCATGATATCTCCTCTTTACTTTGTTAGTTTAGTAGTTGTTATGGACATATATGCTTTGTAAGTTATCCCATGAGCATTTTGTTTTATCCCACATTCATGGGAAGTATTAGTTGTTTAGATTAAAATTCATATATAAGTAAATATTGAGGCCAGTGAAGGCATCCACAAAATTATTGCATTGAGTTTGCTCAAAGGAGGTTGTCCCCTTCAAGTGGCTTGTGATCAATTTAATATTTTCAAATGTACTATCAGATTTAATTTGTTCTTCCAATTCCTATTATTTTTTGCATTTTTATTAATTTTTGAAAGAGGATCCTCTCATCTAGTATTAGAGTGATTTCTAGGGCCATTTTTTTCATTTATAAAGTATTCAATTTGTTCTTATATATAATATTTTTTTGAAATAACTCTATTATAATACATAATTTATTTAATTATTTTCCTATAACACAATAAACTATTTTGGATCAGGGTAAAAACCTGACCACATAACTATGGTATGTGCTTGGGTGAAATCCCTAAAACTCATTGTAAAGAGTACCACAGGAACCCCAAAGTACTTTTCCCATCAAGAGGACCTACCAATGAAATGGGAAATAGCCCCTTCCTGATTGAGTAGTTCCCATCTGTGAGAAAAACCAAGAGTTGTCGCATAGGGGTAAATCATGGCCAATTTTTTTTTGGAAAGTCATACTTGCTTAGACAACATTGGTGGCTAGAGTGATATTTTAAAAACCCCTAGGCAACCATTGAAACTTGGGGCCCATTTCTATCAATTTTAGAATATTTCCATCAAACTCAAAATAATTAATCAACAAAGTATCAATAATATATCAGAGGACTTTTAGGTAGATATTTGATAGAAAACAGAATCCACAAACCATCCACAGAGTATCAATAGACTCTTAGAAGACTTATTTCCAAACAAAAACCATAAATAAGAAATCCAAAAAAGAGATTTTTTTAATACATTTCCATCTATATCCCCATTGATCCTCAAAATTTATCTTGACACCTAAAATTATATTCCCTACATTTTCTTCCTTGAGGTCCCATATTCCAATTCCACTCCTAATTCTCATAAATCTCAAATTTCCCTTTTTTTGGGTTTCACCATAAATTTTATTTTTATTCACTTGCCTCCAAAACTTTCCACTTTATTCATCATCTCACTCTAATCTGTTGTCCCTCTTTGACCAATTTTCCAATTTTTCCATTTTTACTAATAAAATATCCCTCACCTTCATCAATCATACTCCAACTATGCAAAAAAATTATTAAAAGCCTCTTTACCCCTTCTATTTTTGTCAAAATTCAAAACTTTCTTTACTAAATGTGTCTTAACTCTAATTTTACTATCCATTTAAAAAGTAAAAAATATGTTATTTGGGTCATGGTAGTAACCTGAACATGAGAAAAAAACATGAAAGATGAAATTTCTACCCTTAAGAACCACATCAAAGATCTTGGTGAAAAAATTCTTGGCCTTAGTCTTTAACATAACACCATGAACAATAGATGACATCTAGAGTCTTCTTCAGATAATGTGTTTTATTCTTCCAACAATTATCATGGGCTGAAGCTTAATTTTTTGTGATTCAATGGTGCAGACATAACTAGATGGCTCTATTAAAAAGAATAATATTTTAGTCTACATAATAGTTTTGGTGACAACAAGGTCCCATTTACATCCTTTCACTTGGAAATTGAACCCATTTAATGGTACCATTGGTATACCAAGGCACATGATGAACCCATATATATCGATCTTTACACCATCATTTTGTAATGGTTTGGCCCTACTGATTTGGATGACTTCACTAGAGAACTCACTAAAATTTGCCAAATAGGAACCATGAAAAAATATCAAACAAAATTTGAAAAACTAACCAATCACACATATGGATTATTTGATGAATTATTTATGAGTTTCTTTATCAGTGGATGAAAGGATGCAACTTGATCTGAGGTCAAAATGTTTTGGCCCAACATGATGATGGAAGCCTTAAGGTTGGCTAAGTTGGTAGAGGACAAGATCATAGCTTAGCAATGATTTAAATCCAATTTTTATCCCTTCAAAAATATAGATCCATAATGATCTCAAACAATGTTAACTCCCAAAACCACTCATATTAAGCATTTGACTGATTAGAGATGCAAGCCCATAGATAAAAATGGCTATGTTATAACTATGATGATAAATTCACTTGGGGACATCGATGTGTCGATCAAAATCTCTATTTATTGGATGTGGACTATCTACCTAAAACTAAATATTTGGAAGATGTTGAGGATACAACAGATGATCTAGAGGAAGATCAACTAATTATGGAACCTAATTCTCAATAAGACCAAGTAGATATCTTTATCCATGCCTTTATAGAAGTCACTACCCCAAAAACTATATGGGTTAGGGGTTAATTTAAGATTCTCCTTTTCACAGTACTCATTAATTTAGGTAGCACTCATAACTTCATTGACCCTCAAATTACCAAATAGTTTAATGGTTTTATCCATCCTTGCTCCAAATTTTAAGTCATGATTACCAATGGGGACACATTACCTTACAAAGGGAAGTGTCACAATGTGCATATATCTATTAGAGATTATAACTTGCACACCACCAGGTTTTCCTTTCCCTTAAGTGGATGTGATGTTGTTTTGGGAGCCTAGTGGTTATGCACACTTGGACCCCTCTTATGGGATTTTGATGAACTTTGGATGCAATTTTTAGACAATGGGCAAAAACACACATTGAAAGGATTAAAACTAGGATCTCTTAGCATCATCAATTCATGTCACATGGAAAATTTTCTTAAGAAGAATTCACATGACAACATTGACCAACTCCATTCCATTCAAATGTAACAATCAATAGTCTCCACTACTCCTTTTGATCTATAAACCATTGTGTAGAGGTATACACATGTCTTTATAGAACCAATGGGATTTCCAGCTTCACAGTTAGAGGATGACCATTTTTACCTCTTTCTTAGAAATGTTCCTCCTAACATTAGGTCTTATCACTACCCATTTTATAAAAATACTAAGATTTAGATGCTCATTCAAGACTTACCAAAGCAATAATTATTCACCCCAGTACCAGCCCATATTCTTCCCCAGTTCTCCTTGTTTGAAAAAATATGGGTCATGGCACCTCTAAATTTATTTATATGCATTTAATAACCTCAAAATAAAGGATAAATTAATGATCCTTGTCATTTATCAACTTATTTATGAGCTTTATGGTTCTCATTTTTTCTCTAAGTTAAATCTCTGCTCTGTATATCACTAGATCTAACTTCATGAGGATGATATCCCTAAGATAGCTTTTTGCATGTATTATGGCCATTATGAGTTTCTAGTCATGACCTTTGGAATCACTAATGTTCCTTCAACATTTGAAGCATTGATGAATAAAATATTACAACACTACCTATAGAAATTCATTATGGTCTTCTTTGATGATATCCTCATCTATAGTAAAACATGGTCTAAGAATATCGAACATTTGAAGCTCACATTACAACTTATATTTGACCATCATCTTTGTGTAAAATAGTCCAAATGTAATTTTATCTAGGATGAAGTGAAGTATATCAAGCATATTGTGTTAGCCTAAGGGGTTCAGGTGGATAATAAAAAAATATCTACCATGACAAATTGGCCACATCCTCAAACACTCAAGAGCCTTCATGGTTTTTTGGGGCTGATTAGATACTATCATAAGTTTGTCAAAGATTATGTGAATATTTCAGCTCTACTAACATCTATGTTTAAAAGGATGCTTTTACTTAGACACAAGCTACTAAGTGTGTATTTGAAAACTTGAAACAAGCTATGTGTACTAAAATTGTTCTAGTTATGTTAGATTTTTCTAAGACCTTCACTATAGAGAGTGATACTTATGACAATGGATTTATTATTATTCTCCTCCAAGAAGGACACCCCACTACATTCACCAAAAAAACCCTTTCTAGCAAGAATTTAGTGTTCTCTACTTATGAGAAGAAAATGATGGCAATTTTGTATGTAGTATTTAAGTGGTAGCCATACCTACTAGGAAATCATTTTTGCATCAAAACTAATCACTATAGATTGAAATATTTCTTGGAAAAATGGGTCTCTTCATAGTCATAATAAAAATGGGTTAGTAAACTCATGGGTTATGACTATAAGATCACTTATAAAAAGGATAAGGATAATATTTTGGTTGATTCTCTATCTCTCACATTTGTAGACCAAGCTTCACTTTCATATATTTCCATGACTATTCCAAATTTGTTGGACACTATATAATAAGGGTATGCCAATGACACCTCATTATCTCCAATAATTCAATAATTTACCACTAACCCCTTGGTTTTGTCATATTATTCATGGGATGGTACTTATCTATGATACAAGGGTGGTCTAGTACTTCCCCAAAGCACAGATCTTCATCAAGTTGTATTTTATAAAATCCATACTTATCCATCAATAGGGCACTTAGGGTTTCTTAAAACTTATGAATGGGCATGATTCAACTTCTTTTAGAAGTGAATGAAAAAGGAAATTAAATAGATGGTGGTTAAATGTGATACTTACCAATGTGACAAGGGTGAAATAATACTCATCCCTAGGTTACTCAAACCCTTGCCCATACCTACCAAGATTTGGATATATATTTCTATGTATTTTTAAGGGAAAGTGGTGATCTTGGTTGTGGTTGATTGTCTCTCCAAATGTAGTCATTTTTATGCCCTCATCCATCCCTATACCACATCCATAGTCACATAAATTTTCCTAGACCAGATTTTCCATCTTCATGGCACTCCATCTATTGTCTTAGATCATGATGCAACCTTCACTAGCCATTTTTGGACAAAACTATTTTGATGCATCGACACCCAATTGAAGATGAGTTCTAGGTATCATCCACAAATAGATGGCTAGACTGAAATTGTCAATAAGTGCTTGGAAAATTTCCTTCATTATTTCACCTTAGAACAACAACATCAGTGGGAAAAGTGGTTTCCTCTCACTGAATGGTGGTACAATACCTCCTACCACAATTTAATGAAAATGACTCCATATGAAGTAGTCTATGGTCAATCACCACTAGTTTTCCTTTTATACACCCATAATAGTTCATTAATTTAAGTGGTTGACATAATAATTCAAACCTAAGATCATATCCTCATTAAATTATGAGATAATATTCATATGGCACAAAAATGAATGAAACAATAGGTGGATCAGCACCATTTTAAGCACACTTTTCAACTAGGTGATATGGTTTTTCTTCACTTACATCCATATAAGAAATCCTAACTAAAACTTAAAGGGCATAATAAGATAGTTCCCAAGTTCTATGGGCCCTATAAGGTTCTTTAGAGGATTGGGTTGGTTTCTTATAATTTGGGTCTCCCACCTTGTTCTCAAGTTCACCCAATATTTCATGTTTCTTATCTAAAGAAATTTCTTGGCACAAACATCAGAGTGTTAATTATTTTACTAGAACTTCATAATGAAGGATCCATTATTATTGAGTTGGAGGCAAAATTGGACAAGCATAGATGCCAAATTTGATCCCACTCTATCACTGAGGTTTTAATTCAGTGGCATAGAATGCAACCAAAAGATGCAACATGGGAACCACTATTTTAGATTCAACACCAATTCCCACATATGAAGCTTTGAGGATAAATCTTTTTCTAAGAGGGAGGGGATGTTATGATCCCATGATACCTCTTCCCTTTACTTTTTTAGTTTAGTATTTTTTATGGATGCATATTCTTTGTAAGTCATCCCATGAGCATTTTTTTAATCCCACATTCATCGAAAGTAGTAGTTGTTTAGATTGGAATTCATATATATGTAAGTGTTGATGCATATGAAGGAATCCATGAAATTATTTTATTGAGCTTACTCAAAGGAATTTTCCACCTCAAATTTTCCTATGATCAATTCAATAATTTCAAGTGTTCTTTTATATTTAATTTGTGTTGTTAATTCTTGTTATTTTGTGTATTTTTATTAATTATTAAAGAAGGATCCTCTCACAATAAAATTATGCACTATATTGATTTTATGTATAAGTTTAATGCTTTTGTAATTGATATATCCTCATATTTAATGACATAAATCAACATAAATAAAAGAAATAAAATATTGAGTATGAAAGGAATAACATAATTTAATAAATATAAACAAGTCATCTATATCTAATAAGATGGTATCAATTACTTTAAAATATTACTTGGATAATATAATAAAACAAGTATTTTTTAATAATTATACTTTATAATACTTTTTTCATAATTGTGCAATGGAAATCAAATTAAAGTTTAAATAAGGAACAATAAAAACATCATGTAATTCACCATTAGGAATTTCAATAGTTCTTATTTATTTTAAATTGTAAGAGACATGATTTGAAATGCTTAAGTTATTTTTAGAATGATATGGTTCACAATTATTAAATTAAGAAACATTAAATTTCTTATGTTGAGTAGCACTAGAATAAAAAATCCATTAAATTGGAGGATAAGTATGGAAATAAAAAGTAAAATTAGTTGTAATATTAGTTTCATTTTTTAGTCTTTTTTATTAGGGTAAATGCTTTTGAAGCTGGAGATATGATCCCAAAAAATGAGGGTTTTGATTATTGGTCCCACAACCAAGAGAAGGTTTTAAAAAATGGAGCCACAACCAAGAGGGTTTTAAGGATCCCAAAATACTACCAAATCCTAATGATATGGATTTACGACTACCATGACCATACCAAATCACAACAACAAGGTTTGATGGCTCTGACAGCCAGACCATATCACAACAAAAAAGGGTTTGAAGGATTTCGTAATCGAAACAATTCAAAAAATAAGAGGGTTTGATAGATCCCATAATCAAATCAACAAGAGGGTTTGAATTATTTCATAACATTAGAAAATTAAGGAAGGAAACTCCTTAATAAATACAAAATACAATAATAACTATCACACTTCAGAAGATCTTCCCCAAAACTTATGCTACAGAATAAAAGCCATCTAGGAACACATAGTCTTCAACTAATATTTTGTCTCCTTGAGTCATTCACATGTACTTTACCCAAATAAATCATAACTAATAATATTTCACACCCAATAATAAAAATAATATCTAAAACACAACAAATAAATCTCAAAAACATCTTCAACAATCTAAAAATAACTTGATACAAGTTAAGAATCTTCATCCCATCATAAATCACCTTTTCCTCTGCTTTGGAATATAAACCTTAAATAATATATCTACCATCATTCCTCTTCCTATGATTTTTTTTGGATAACCATTGCATAATAAGCCAATCATCTGGTAAGCAATACCCTATGGTTTTGAGCCAAACCATAAAAACCAAAAGAGAAAAAGGTGAAATACTCTAACATCCACCCTTAATGGAAAGACAACACCAAGGAATCCTCTAACATCAAATGTAGAAAATAAGTGGTATATTATTATATAATCCACCCAAAATACAATAATTTTGAAGATAAATCCTATAACTTCCTCCCTCAAAACCCATAACTTTATATCCTTGATAAGGTAGGGAGATTCCAAGAAGAGTCCTCTAACATCCACCTTCAAATGCAAAAAACCTCTAGGCCACATCATGGGATTCACATCAAATAAAAAAGGAATATAATACCTTTGGTTCTCAAATTTATATAGTCAATTCCTTAGTAGAATAACATCAATTTTTTACATGGTAAAAAGTAGATGAAAATAAACAATACAACTAAACTTCCTCCCTTTCCCAACAGGAAAAATAAATAATTTAACAACATTAACACTATATGAGATAGGCTCCCATAGGATAGAACCAACATATAAAAAGAGAATAAGTGGAATAAAATAATACCCAGCCTTTCAAATGGGGAAATATCCCTATAGGATGACACACATACCTAAATTTATGCTAGTTCATACCTAACATAGTCTAAGCCCTGCATATGTACCAGTAAGAGGAAACAACACTTCCACTATAGTTATGACAACTATAAACCACCCATAAAATCTATAATAATACCACCATTATGTTTTCAATTTTATGCTATTCCATCATCTTATGAAATATATTCTTAAACCTATGGATCTACTGCTTAGCATCAACAAATCTTCAACTCTAGTTTTTCCTACCAAACTCTACCCAAAATCTTATGTTCTAGTATTTTGGGTATGCTAGACTTCTGTTATGAATCTATTCCACCAATTGGGTGATTCAAACATCCAATTAATGGTTATGGTGATGTAGGTAACTCCCATTCTTTCAGATCTAGATCATCTTCATCTCTTGGTTCCTCATATTGTCCTTCCCACCCATACCCTATTTGAAAATTTCTCCTCCCACTCATATCTCCCATTCCTCTCTTATTACTAGTACTAGAATAATATTTGAATTTAATATTATCATTTTTAATGTCACATTTACTGCAAACTGATTGATATTAATCATGAGTGTTTTAATCACAATAGTTTCACGCTAATTTTTTCTTATGTTATGAGTTAGACCATTTTATTTTTACTCTCATTTGTGTCATTATATTTAAGATGATATTTTTCATTCTTATGTTGTTTTTTAGACACAAATTCATGTTCATTTAGACTAAGACTTCTAAATTGAAGTAAATTCTAATATTCTTAATGTAAAAAAGTAAAATATAAATCAAAAGTAAACTAAGCAACTAATATAAGAATAAAAAGTTGAAAATGAACATTTGTAATAAATCGATAAATAAGTATATGTAATATTTTTTTTCATGAAATTATGAATTAAATTCAAGTATAAAAGTTTAATGCTTGATTCATTCAATTTTGAATGCAAAAAAGTGAACCTTCTTTAAAAAAATCATGCATTATTTTAAATTCATTATATTTTAAATCTAAAACTTGATATTGAACTTGAATTTTTAAAGATTCATTCACCACATCATAAATAGTTATAAGTTTAGACTAAGAAAAAGATACAAGATAATAAAAATAAATGTGCACATACAATTCTTGGGTCATATAAATACCAATAAAACCTAAAGCCTCTTCATTTTTTTCACGTAATATTTATTGAAATTTGATAAAGGATTTTATCGAGTTTGGTTTCCATACCTTCTAAAATACAAACTAAATGTTTATTGGTGAAATATTATTGCAAATATAATTTACATAAGTGGTAATGGAAAAGGTGAGTTTAATTTTGGGAAAAAATTGAGTCATTATGTTTTCAAAGTTCACACTAGCCCATAAATTATAAAAGACAAAAAATAGGCACCAATACACTTAATTAAAAATGTGTAGGATAAGGGATAGAATACTAAAAATTATGGAAAATCAATTTTAATAAAAGACAAAATAAAAATATGTGCAAGGATACCATAATGATTAGGGAAAATAATTGAATATTTTTAAAATTGATATTGGTGAAATTCAAATAGAGTGTATATAGTTTGTGAGAAATTGATGGTTATGAATAAGTATTGAAAAAATTGGTTTAGGTTGTTTGATTTGATATATATATATATATATATATATATATATATATATATATATATATATATATATATATATATATATATATATATATATATATATATTTGTTTGTGTGTGCATGTGCATGTGTGCATATGCATGCATGCATACACACGCATGCTTTAATTTTTATTTAAATCATAATAATAAAATATAATTTGGTATAAACTAAGAATGGACTTAGTGTTAAATGAATTATAAGTTTTAAATGAAGAAGGTTTTATGTTTAACTTGTCTTAATTTAGAGTTAATATATGAATAAAAACCAAATAGAATTACTTTGATAATTTCATAAACATTATGAAAGACATCAGACTTGAAGTTTTTAGAATAATTATTGGTTAAGTGGTTCTTTCATGGATCCTTAATAAATTAAATAATATCAGTTAAATATATATAATCTTTAATTTTTATTTGAAGCATGAGTCAAATATCCTTTGGTATAAACCAAGAATGGGCTTAGTTTTAAAGGAGTTCAAAGTTTGAAATTGAGAACGTTTTATGTTTAGAGTTTATTTAATGTAGAGTGATTATATGAAAATAACTTGAATATAATTCCTTTGTTAATTTCATAAACATTATTAGAGATATCACACATGAAGTTGTTGGAAGAATTAATGGTTAAGTGGTTCTTTCATGTACCCTTAATACATTAAATAATATCAGTTATATAATAATGTGTTTTATATTTTATCATTAGTTAATTATCATGAAAATAAATAATGAAATATATTAATATGACTATTTTATAGGTGGACCCTCTAGTGTTACAATTGGAAAAGGTTGTACCATGATACCATTACAAAATTAGGACTTGTTGATCACAACAGTCACTTTGAAATCATCACATTACAATAGAAACATTAAAATGGTCACATTTCCTTACCTATATAATAAATATTTATCATTTCAAAATGATAATAAGATGGTGTGCAAATTATGAAAATTGCGACAATATATTGTATTGTGGAGAGATTTTGAGAAAAGTGAGAGAATAAGGTGTTATTTATTAGGTGATTTGTTCATAATATAATGGATACTAAACCATGTTTTTTACCTCCTTATAAGGTTTTATACATTACATCTAGTGTCAATTTTATGAATACATTTTCCATTGATCTCACACCTAGATCCTTAGCTTATTGGTTTGTTTCATCATGGTATAAGAGATTGATGATGCATGATTAAGTTGAAAGGTTATGGATCAGGTTTTTTAGCTTGTGTTTATGCTTATTTATGTGATAAACCAACCTTGAAACCTAGAGGTATGGCCATGATATTCTTATAAAATCTTCTCTTTCATTCAAAGTGTGATCTTTACATTTCTCTTACATGTGGAACATTTGTTTATTGATCCAAACAAATAGATCATAGTTTCAATCAATTTTTCAAGTCAATGAGTTGTTTGGGCATCCTTGTATGACCCATGAATGACCATAAAAAGTGAAAAATTGGTTAAAAAATGTCATTTTTTGTTTTACATTATTCATGGATCTTTTGAAGCATAGATTTTAGAAAAATAGTTACCAAAACCTTCATTCAAGTAACAAGTCATCCACCCAAGCAATTAAGTATACTTAGAGGCACCCTTGTATGGCCTTATATGGCCTATATAAATAAAAAATTAGTTAAAATTATGTATTTGAGTATCGAATTTTTTTTCTATCGTTTAAAGGCTAAATAATTAATTTTAAAGCATGCGTAAGCCTATTGAAGAGTCTATGGAGTAGTTGAATCAAGTTATAAATTTCTTTATTTCACCTAGGTACCATTTTATGTCCCTATGTATTAAAAATAAAATAAAATTCCATTTTTTGTCAATAATAGTAAGTTCTAGTTGTGTTGAGTACTTATAAGGGCCATTTCAAGGTAGTTATGGAGTTTATAGATCCCGATTTAGTCTCCTATAACTTGCAGCAAATCCTTTACCTCCTCTAATGAACCACTACTTATGTAAAAGCATGTAAAAATTAACATTCACCAAAATTATTTATTAAATACATTTTTATTTGATATTTTTATTCAATGAAATTAATGGTGGGTCCCACTTCCATTAACTTGTTTTTATCAAAAAGCTAAAAACATTTAATTATGATACTATCATTTTATTTTTACAAGCATGTGATATTTGATTTTAACAAAATGAATTAAATTTTCTTTAAATATTGTATCTTCCATGTAAATTCTTAGGTGTGGTCAAAGGGTTATTATCTAGTCTAATTTTGGAAGACACTTATAAAAAAAGGGCCTTGAATTCTATACCACATCCCAACATTCTTTTTAGTTAAACATAATTTATTTTGTTTAAAAATAATTAGTGAAAAAGTTTATTTATTATTCATGAAAAAAGCTCATGTGTTGAATTTTGTGACACTTTTGATACACTTGACTAGTCATTTTTAATGTTGAGGATGGTCATGTGACTAGTAGATATTTAGTTTTTTTCACATTCATGACACATTGGAATGGTCCATT
The DNA here is from genome assembly GCA_037957365.1 of Torreya grandis. Taxonomy (NCBI): domain Eukaryota; kingdom Viridiplantae; phylum Streptophyta; class Pinopsida; order Cupressales; family Taxaceae; genus Torreya; species Torreya grandis. The sequence continues at coordinate 61,358 of JARHVA010002829.1, forward strand.
TTTTGAGTTAAAGCTTCTAAATATGATTTTTTATAAATTTTGTCTTGTAATACTTGTGACTATTTTTTGTTGTGTTCCTTTATGTTTTTCAAATTATTTTATAATAAAATATGTCAATAGTGTTGTTTACTCACTAGAATATATGTATTTATTTTAAAATTAAATATAGTAACACATTAAAAAAATTTCATTCTAATCCTTTTTAGTGTCAATTTCAGTATTAAACATAAACATGTAGTGTCAATTTTAAAGGAAAGTTATCACTTATCCTAATTTTTTGATAGATAAATGTCAAATGTTAAATAGGTCAAACTATATAAATTTTAAAATCAACATTAAATATGAGTTGATGGTTTGAAAAATATGGATTATTTTGGTTGGGATAGAAAAAATCCCTTCAGAGAGAAATGTCATGACTGGGCTTACTTATGCATTTTAATAAACATTACAAGAAGATATGTTGATTATTTTAAATAGTGTAAATGATGAATTCCTACTCTATATCATCAATCACAAGTAACTATAAATTCTTGGAAACTTATTGAGTTTATGAATGAGAGAACTTGTCTATCTAAAATAATCAAACTTATTCTTGAATTGATAATTAAACCCATGAAAGGAGATGAAAAATTTGTTAATTTTATTTCAAAAATTAAAAATTTAAATCTCAATTATATGGTTGTAATTTTAATCTTATTCAAAATCAGTTTTTAAATTATTATATTGAATATTCATGATTTTTTTTAAAATTTCATTCCAATTCTTAATTTTAATTATTGAATAGAGTAAGATGTTCCTGACCTCACTACCCTTTTGACTCATATTGTTCAATAAGACCAAGTGATTTCAAATTTTCATTCTAAAGAGAATGACATGTAGTCACTTCTCATACTTAATCATGTTTATAATAATAGTATAAATAAAAAATCCAACCTAACATTGACAATGGAAAAATGGGAACAAGAAATCTTGTTATAACAATCATAAATTTAAGTTGAATGGAAATTACAATATGTGTGGTAAGTTTTGACATAGAATGGAATATTTTTATAAAAACAATAAAAAACTAAAAACTTTAAAACTATAAAATTGGAGAAGATTCTAACTAGAACCATCAAAAAAATCAAACCCCTAATTAGGAACAAAAAACCAACATCATTCCTTTATATGTTGCATTATTTACATCAAATTAAAATGAATGGATTTTAGATAGTGGTGCGTCAAATCATATGGTATGTATATAAAATATTTTTTATGATGATAAAGGTATATTTGAAAATATTTATCTTTGATAATTCACTTTTAAAAGCTACTAAACAAGGAAAAGATAAAATTACAAATGTTGTTAGAAAAGATGTTTTCTATGTTCCTAGACTTAAGGAAAAAAATTATCCTTTTCTCAGCTTACAAATGATAATTTCAATGTAAATATAATTAAGCATAAATGGTCTATTAGAAATAAATGTAGTTCTCTAATTGTTGAAGGAATTTATTAGAATGTGTTATACATGTTTTTTGCTTCTTCTACATGTTGTCTTTTGTCACAAAGTATAAATGAATATCAATTGTGGCATGAAATATTAGGTTGTGTTAATTTTTCAAAATTATATGATATATCTCATTATGATCTTATGTTTGGTATTCCCAGTATTTATTCTCATAATAAAGCTTGTGATGGTTTCTTAGGTGATAAGAAACACACAAAACCCTTTCACAAAGATCATGATGTGAACTCCTCTAATCCCTTAGAGGTTATTCATTATTACAAGACCAATTGAAGTTGCATCTCCTAATATTTATTAATATTACATCACTTTTATTTTTTTTATCATACTATGTTTATTTGGTTATATTTTATAAAAAATAAATATAATGTTTTGTCTAAATTTAAAGAATTTAAAGCTTTGGTTGAAAATTCTTGTAGTTATATATTAAGTGATTAAGAAATAAAAATGATGGTGAATACATTAGTAATTAATTTTATTTATTTTTCATTAGTTTTGGTATTAAAAGAGAGTTAAAAACTACCTATTACTCACAGAAAAATGGAATTATTTAATCAAAAAAATCAACCATTATTGAAATTACTAGAACAATGTTCCATTCTACAAATTTTCATAAATTTTTATGGGCCAAAACCATGATTATTATTGTGCATATTTTGAATAGATTTAATACTAAGTCTTTATATTTTTATACACATTATAAATGTTTTATAATAATAAAATAAGTGTTTATCACCTTAGGATATGTTTTAGCCAACATGCCCCCTTTTCACAAAAATAGGGGACCCCTCTTTAAAAACTACATGATCTAGAGTTCCCACACTTGTTATCTCATTCTAGTTATCTCTACCTAAACTTAGCATTTGAAATCCCATGTCACCCTAGTTTTCTTGATCATGTGGTATTTATAATGAATAATTGATCTAAATTGCAAAAATTAAAGTTATATGAAAGAAATAATTCCAAATATCAATGGTACTCCATGGTTAAGATAGGTTTTCTTAATTTCAAGAATTAATGTGCTAACTTTGAAATATTTATCTCACTTGGAAATTCCTAGAGTCTTGGGCCCTTATCATAGTATCATACCCTAAACTCCTACATGACACTTTAGATCCTAAATATAATCCATGTGAGTAGTTAATTGGTCACACTTATTTTATCTTTCACTTAGTATTTTTCATATATTTTTGTAAGGATAAATGGTGCAATGAAGAAATGTTGCATATGTGGCTATCAATAGAGCCAAGACATGGGAAAATGATAATAAGACATGCACCCTTTTGTCAAATTATTTAGTCTCCTATCCCTGATAGAGATGTTAGACCCTAAGAGAGCCTAATGCAATGAGGAAGCACCATGTGGCCTAGGGTTAGAAGCTATCAATACTCTAGCCAATTAGTTCATTGAAAAGTTAGAATGGCTAGTTTCACAGATTTGATAGAGATGTTAGGTCCAAGGATATCCCAACCCAGCCATGGAGTGCCATGCCAAACATAGGTTGAATTTTTAGTATCTTGGTCTTGATAAAGATGTCAGAGCTTAGGAGAACCCAAAAAATGAAAGGATGCCATGTGCCTTGAAGGTCATAAAAGCCTAGATCTAACTAATGAACATTCCCATAATGATATGTGGACACTATATCATCAAGTTAATGGTAAAGACCGATCCATAAAAATATACTCAATATATCAATCAGTCTCAAATATGTAGAGGTTACTAGTACACTCAGATTATTCATTATCTAGTCATAGGCACAATCCCTCCATAATTGAACCAAAAAAAAAGATATGAAAACTCAATCTCAAGTCAACAAACTAAATGATAAATAAGGGAGTGATATATTAAAAAAATATGAAGGAATTAATCTGAGGTGTGTATATGAATAATAAGTTGCGGATATCCTTGACAATTTTCATCAGAAGATTAAAAGCAGACACCCTTTAGGTAATGCTATTTCACCAAAAAAATTGAGGATAGGTTATTATTTACTTACTTTTCTTATGGATGTGAATATGTATGTTATAAACTATAATAAGTGTCAAGTATTTGGAAAATTATAAGTACATGCATCAATGCCTTTGTAACATGTAATTAAATGATGTCCTTTCACACAATGGGGTCTAGAGTTTGTGGAAGTAATCAATCCCAATTATTTAGTAGGGTAGAAGTATGTATTGAAAACCATTTACTCTTTTACTAGATGGGTTGAAGCAGTAGCAACAAAAAATTATATATCCCAAGATGTAATCAAATTTATAGAAGAAAACATCTTAACTAGATTTGGAACACCAATTTCTATAGTATGTGATAGTATCCCTACTTTCTAATCTATTGAATTCACTAAATGGGCTTACAATAATCAAATTACTATCAATTTATCTTATAAATACTATTCATAAATAAATGGAGTGGTATAATACACCAATAATAACTTTATGGATGCCATTAATAATTAAGCATAAAAAAAATCTAGAGAATGGAATCTATTATTGAAATATGCAATATGGGTAGACAAAAAAAGACACAAATAAACCCTCAAGGCCTTTCATTTAATGCTATTATATGGGCAACGTATTTTGTTTCTCATTACTCTTAACTTACCAATGTAACAATTCATGCAAGAGTATATTCAATAGAATTAAATAATCTAGCCATAGTTAATAGCCATTATCCAAATGGAAGATGATTGAACAAAATCTTTGTACAAATTTAACAAAAATTATGATATTTTTAAAAGGTGGTTTGATAAAAGATCAAAAAATTAAGTTTTTCATAATTTCATACCGAGTGTTCATATGGGATAAATCACATGAAAATAAGGGACAACCTGATAAGTTTCCCTCTTATGGATCTAGCCATAATAGATCACTAAAACTTTGGATAGCAATGTTTTTTTAGCAATAGACCTTCAAAGTAATGATTTAACTTTTCTAGTTAATGGGTAGTTCCTAAATAATTATTTCATGGCTACTCTAATTGTAGATATCTTAGAATTACTATAAGTTATACCTTACTAATAGGGTTGGATTAGATTTATTTATTTCATAGATTATATTTATTTATTTAAAATATTATATTCCTTAATTAGTTTCCTTAAAATTCAAAAAACTCAAGATCATTTCTTTGATAAAATTCAGGAAAATTATCTTAAAAGGGTGGGAAAATCATATTCAAATGGTGGTTTTGAAGATCATTTTAGGTTTATTTTAAGTCTTTGACTAAGGATATATGTCATGGTTAAATTAGGATTTTATATGAAAGGAATGATTTCACCAAAAAATGTGAAAGTTACTTCCATGTTTTCACGCAAATTTTAGAAAGACTTCTCATTTCAAAATATCAATTAAACATTCATACATTTAAAAACTACTTGAATGATAATAAACATTATGAAAGATAAAATATGAGTGTTGGAGTTGGTTCTCATGTTTGCTAGGTTCTACAGATAGAGTTGTCTTTTTCCTAGTTTTTCTTTTTGTGGATTTATTCCACATTAGTTAGTTTGACTTACTTCTTGTTTGTCCTTGCCTATATATGCAAGGCTTGTAATTTGTAACATATAAAATTTATTTTATAGATAATATATGATATTTCCTTTGTCTTTGAATATCATATTTGAAACTATTACAACTCTTCTTATGATGTTTTTATTTTTAATGTTTTAGATCTTGGGCTTGGAACAACCTTGTTAAAATTCTTTTCATAATATCAAAGTTGTAGGTATTGCAAACACCCATTTGCAATTTTGATGTTGTAATGTTTTGTTAATATATCAAAATTTAATCTTGGCATAGTTGAAGTGTTTTTTTATGGATATTTTATATTTTCTTTGGTCATTGATAAATTTTTTAGAGAAATTACAATGTTTTCACATAAAATTATGACTCTCTTGTAGATCAGTTTTATCCTCACATAGGTATCTGATTTTGAAAATTATTTCATTGATAAAAAGTGGAAATAGAGAGGTTTACATAAATTATTCATAATAAGGAATGCAAAAAGTGTATAAGGATATATGAGGCTCTGAAGTTGACTCTATGAAATCTAATTTTTTGTGATTTTTTAATGCGCATCCAAGAAAAAATTGGATATTGTATTTAAAGTGAAAATCAATGTGGAAGATTGATCTATGTGGAAGATTATTATTTTCATTTGAATTTTTTTTATTTAAGTCAATTTTTTCCATATATAGTATAAATAATTTAATTTTCCCCAAGCTTTTAATTTTTATGCAATATTTACTTATTTGGCCCATTCTAATGATGGGAAACTTATAAAATCTATAACTTTTGAACTGTGACTCAAAATTGAGTAAATGTTTTTTTAAAAGTATATGATTTTTGATTATCTATATATTAGGGTAATTTATATTTTAAAATTAACTGAATTATAAAATGCTAAATTTGGGGAGGCCTTATACTTTTTTATGGGGAATCATTCTTTATTCATTTTGACTTCTTTCTTGTATTTTGGAAATGGAGCCCCTCAACACCTCAAATTAAACTACTTGGAAAATAAAAATGAATATGCACTTATAAATTAAAGGCATGTGGAGAGTTATGATTGGTGACATTCCCCACTTCACATATGAGGAAGATATCTCTTGGATTTTATCCATGCTAGATGAGGATATTTATTTGATTCACCTCCATGTTTAAGATAGTTTTTAGTGATATGTCACATGTGCCACATCACCAAAGGAATATTGGGATGATATTATATCCTTATTTGAGAAGGATAATGAGTCGTATGGGTCTTTTACACCCTATTTTACTCCACCTCCTTCTATTCTACTTCCTTCTCCTTTTGTAAGTGAGGATTTGTCTTTTAATGATGACACTGATGTTTTTCAATATTTGAGTCTTGAAAGTTACATGGGTGAGACACTATTAAAACTTCCATCTTATCCTCCTGGTGAGGATTCAATATTTACTAGTGACATGAATTGGGATTCCTCTTTATTTTATGAGGAAAAACTTCTTGACAATGATCTATATGAGACATTCTTAGTTCCTAAACCTCTCATTATTCCTCCTTCTTTATTTATTAGTGAGGACATATCTTTTGATGATGGTTTGATTAAGGCACTTATTAATAATCATATAGTTTGTATTCCTATTCATTTCATTGATTGTGAGGACATGATTTTTGAGGATGTGGCACCTTCAACATGACTTTTAGAGATCAAGGATGAGGCACCATCATAATTTGTAAAGAATGAATTTTATTATGCCATAGTTGTTTTTAATTCATGACCTACTCCTCTTGTTTTTTGGGATATGTGTTTAGATGACTATTTCCAAGAGAAAACTATTATTGTTTCACATTATATGTTGGATCTTATTATTTCTAATGCCACTGCATCTATTTTTTGTCCCTCTTTTGATCCACCTTCTTACATACTTGGTTCCCTTAAGAAACGTACTCATGGATTTGGATTTTACATAATTCACTATATGGGCTACTCATAGAGGTCTTGGAAGACTATTACTAGGTATTGTCTTTCCTATTGACATCAATGTTTTTATAGGTGATATGTCTTTAGGATAATTTCACCACCTACGTATATGGTTCCTTATATCATTTACATATGTGCAATATATATATATAGTAATTCTATTCATGTGGGGTGAATGAAATTATCCTTAGGGGGAATTATAAATGAAGTCCTTCATTCCTTCCTTTTCTCATTTTCTTTATTTTACATCATTTTGGGGGGCAGTTTTGTTCCTACAGGTTTTCTTCCTTTCTCCATTTCATGGATATATTATACATGAGTACCTAATCAATCCTTGTTATCAGGAATTATATTGTGGATATACCACTTTTTTTTTGTATTTTTTAGTCCCTTGATTCATTTAAGGGGGGTTTTGTAGTTGGTTCTCATATTTGATAGGTTTTATGCATAATATATGCAAGTATTATCATTTGTAACATATAAAAGTTACTTTATGGATAATATGTGATATTTATTTTATCTTTTTATGTTATTTTTATAGCTCTTGCAACTCTTATTATGATTTTTTTATTGTTAATGGTTCAAATTTTGCAATTGAAATGATCTTGTTAATGTTATTTTCAATGATTACAATCTTTGATCTATAATGTATTCTTATAAACCCAACCAACAGTTGTTCCCAGACCTTCTTCCAAGAAAGCTTTAAAATAAATAAAATAAAAAAAATCATGGAAGAAGGGTGATTCATATGATCTTTATCATGGCAATGGACACCTAGATCAAAACATAGAAGTGTTTGTAATAGAATAAAAGGTATTTATGTTGGGGCTTTGGATGCCTGGATAGTAATAGAGTAATGCCTAGTTTCCCAATCTTTGTGCTTAAAAAATAAATAAAAAATAAATAAAATGGAGAAAGAGACCTCAAATTTTGTTTGATATTTTTTTATAATATCATAACAAGGGTAAGTAATTTTCACATAATCGTACATGATCTCAAAAGTGAAAAGGGTTAGTATGTTACATGTATATGTTAAAATCTATTTCATTTTTTTAATTGATTTATTCATTTATTATAAAGTATATAATTTTATAAGGATGTGTTAAAATTGAGATTCTAATTTCTCAAAAAATATAGATTATATACCTAGTAAGTCACTATTTGTCATACCCAACACACCCCATTTTCAAAATTTTAGATGAGGACCCATTTTGAGTGGAAATTTCATATCCATGTCTAATTTGGTATAAAGACATGAGAATTTCAAATTATAAATTTTTATATAAAGTTTATTATTATCTCATGATATTTAGTATAAAAACCTAAATAAACATTATTATTTAAATTTTTATTATGCACCTATTTAGGATTTTAAGTTCAAGACATTTGTCAATTTCAAGTTTCAATTTTATGGACTAACAAAGTTAATTGGTATTTATATGAAGTTATTTTTTTCCTTTTCTATGTCATATTGACTTCATATGTGGACATCACTCTTTTACACATGTTTATTTTGTGACTAAAATATATCAAATCAAAGAATGGTTATTAATTATGAATGTTTGAGTAACTGGGTGGATGAGATCATGCCACATGTTTTCATCCTTATTTACCTACTCCCTCCAATTACAAAGAGCCCAAGTATTCATCTATTAGTAAAAACTTGGATCTATGAAATTTATCCACTTGTATTAAGCTAAATCATATGTGGATTTATTCAAGTCTTCATCCTTAGCAGTCATCCAAAATGTTGAGAGAAGAATTTGGATTGTAAAGCTGTGCAGGATATTTGTCTAATATTCATGCATTACATACTCATTTTGTTGTATATAAGTCTATATTTTCCTATCTTCATGACATATAATAGGTTATAATATAAATAGACTCCACTTTTGACACTAAGTACGAGAAGCAAATGAATACTCAAAGACTAGAAAAATCTATATATACTTTGGATTATAAGAAGAATTAAGGTCCACTTTTGAAGAGATCAATAAAAAACTTATCTAGTTATGGTTACCTGTGTGATTTATTACTTTTTTCCTTGCATGCATTCTCAAGTATAATGCTTGATTAATTTCTATCTAATTTAACCTGAATTACTCTATTTATGTTAATGAATCACTCGTTGTTCTTACATCCTACTTAATGAATGATAATTCACACCTACTATGTTTTTATTATCCAACCTCTTGTATGAATATGATACACTATTATGCACACTAAAGTATATCCTAGCTATCTTAATACTTAGAATGTTATAATTCTTCAATAACCTTTAATAAAAATGATGTGGTGAATTTGGTACACTCTTAGAGGAAATTATGCTAAAATGGTTACCAGGGTAGAGAGACATTGAGACATTATTAGACTAAAAAATATGTAATTTTGCAAAATAAGAATAAATAAATTGATCTTACCATATATTAAATCATTCGAGAACATATGTATGGAGAGATTTACAAAACAAATTGGTAAAAATTGCTTGAATTGATAACTAACTAGTTAGTTTAGTTGGAATATTATTATTTTAACCCAAAAATGAAAGAAACTATAATTTAGGCTAAAGAAAAGATAGATTGGTTACAAAAATTAGAAATTAAAAAGACAAGAACAATAGATCATTGGGTTGATACTACAATATATGGATACACAATTGAGTTTTTAGTACAAGGATACATATCTTTTGAAGCTATGGAAGAATTACTCATCAAAAGAATTCAAGGAATTTTTTTGCAATGATTACCTATCCTTATGAAGATGTTGGTTATGGACAAGGCTATGGTTCCTACTCCAACCAATATGGAGTAGTCACTTTACATGTATGGAGGTGTGTATGACATGATAGTGAATTATGATTAAATGAGTAGATAAGGATTGAATTTAAATATAAAATTGAGACATGAGGGAAGAAGATTCAAAAGAAATTCTAGATTCAGAACGTGAACTAAGACAACAGAATAGATGGAGTAAATATAAGAATACCTAGTTAACTATGAGTAGAGTTAAGAATATAAGTAAAATAAATGATGAACAAGTAATAAGATGTGATTAGTGAGACAAAAGAGATGAATAAAAAAATACAAATAAATATGAGATGAAAGAAGATGACTAATGCTAGTAGAAAGAAAAGAATGATGAGGAAAAATAAGAAGAAATGTTTGAAGTAGAAGGTGAGAATAGTGAAGAAGTAGAGAAGTTAGATGATAGATGTAGTGCATAGCTAAAATAATAGGTATTATCAAAATAAATAGATGAAAAATTAGGAAAATAATTAGAATAAATTAATAAATTAAGTATAGGTTTAAGCATAGAATAAGAAGAAGTCATAATAAATAATCATTCATTAGAATAACACACATCCCCACAACCCAATTTCTCATATTCCAATAGAAGTTTTCAACCAGGAAAACATGAAAATAGTAGTTTGGAAGGTCTATTTTCAAAAAAAGTACATCATTGGGGTATTTAAATTGAAATAACATAAATTCAAAAGGGTTTGAAGTCTATAAGGTTTGTTGAAACCAAGCAAAGAAAATAATGAAACATAGAAAAACCAAGTACATAGGTTGACTCTCCTAGTACATAGATAAATCTTTATGGTATGCAAGAAGGATAACATATAATGTATCCTCATTTTGTAATAAATTTATAATGTATCCCCTAGATACCATTTTACATAATGGGTGTGGTAGGAGTATTTATAAATTTGGTGACATATGATGGGTTTACGTACCCTGAACAATACTTACTAACCTGTGAGATGAGATGTAAAGATAAGGGTATTATTGATTAGGATATAAAGAAGTGTGAGTTAATAGGGAAACTAAATGAAAGATAACTTGAGTTTATATACTACAAAAAAATTTCTCAAACAAGTCTAAAACATGTTAAGGAATGGATTATCACAGAGTTCAAGATAAAGAGTTGTACAAGTTAGACTATTCAAGACTTGAAAGAGATAAGGAAAAATTTAGGGGAATCTATCTAAAACTATGATCATAGGTTCTCTAATGTTATGAATAAGGTGGAATTTTCCTTAGTAGACAAAGATAAAGATGCATAGTTTTTCAAAGGACTACATTCTAGAACTAGGTTTACTATAGTGTAGACTCAATATGCTACCAAGGTAGATGCTAGAGTTGCAACCCTATGAGTAGATAAAATTGAAGATTATGGGGAAGCTCCTATCATAAGTTCTAAGATTGAAAATACATTTCAAGATTTTATGAATAGAATGGAGAAATATCATGAGGTAGATAAACTTAATCTAAATTTATGGTGCATCGAGTATGGGAAAGAATGGCATCACATGAATGATTTTCTTAAGATCAAGAAATAATTCTATGAAATATGTTGAGTAGTAGGGCATGCAACAATGTAGTTCCATCTCCTAAATTCATATGTCAAAAATACATAAAATTTATATTATAATTTTTTAAGTCACATAATAATAATGAAAATAATTTTAGGTATTTTTAGGAGCTCAAAGAAGACATCACCAAAATGGTATTCTCCATCACTGTGTAGCAAGGGTCCTTGTTGAAATATATGATTATAGGACCAAAGGTTGATAAAGGTTGTGTGACCTAACTAGGTCTGTAATGGATTCTTAGTTTGCCTTAATACCAACCTCAAATTTTGGCTGGTTGGACCCCTCCTTCACTATGTTAAACATGACCATCACCACAATACCAGTATATAACACCCTAGAGTCCATCAATGATGCAATAAAAATAAACTAGTTAGATCCCACTAGTTATGTAACAATAATTTGGAATTAGAGATAATACCCAGCAACATCAACATTGAAATATAATGTAAAAACAAGCAGGCTATAAAGGAGGTTATCAATCAAATAGAAGAGGATCTAGGGGTAGATACAAATGAGGTTACCAAGGTGTCAGAGGAAATAATTATCAATGCCCTCTTTTTTAGTGTTATTTATGTAGAGAGTATAATCATGTGCAATGCAATTTCCCTTTGAATCATCAAAGATATTCTTATTGTGAATACTATAGAGTATATGACCAATACTCAATAGAAGACTATCCTATCTTGGAAAATCAAAGAAAAGATAAGGTTATTAGGAATGTTAATATGGTGAATGCATAACCTAAGGAGGATGCATTCCTAAAAACCACTACAAGACACCAACACATAGAAAGAGGATTTCGTCCTCTTGAAATACCTCCAAACTAAATAATCTAGAAAGAAAAATATGATAAATACCCAAACCCAATTATAAAAAAGGGGCTCATGTATGAAGCTACATAGATGTTGAAAAAATTCAACACAAAGACACTACTAAAGGAGATGATGTAGCAATAGATGCCCAAATACATGGATAGATTGTGCACATTATGCATCACAATGTATTTATTACTATGTTGATAGATTTACTGAATCTTTAAAATACATTGTGTAATGAATAAATCTCTTAGAACATCATAAACTTGATACATAATCTACTAGATTGTGCATAGTGAGGGAAATAGAAGATATAAAAGCTTGTTTGGTATGCCAAAATAAATAATCCATAAGATGTAGATGCATGAATCAACATTCAATTATGGGATATGAAATTATAAATGCTATCTTTTATTTTGGTAACACAGTCAACATGATTCCTAGGTCTACATGGGAGGCTATTGGATAGTTGGTTCTAAGTTATAGCCTAGTACCTCTAAGCTTAGTAGATTATGGAAGAGTTGATCGTATTGCTATATTAGAAGATGTCAATATCAAATTCATATAATCGACTCTATGAGGTGACTTTAAATTCATCAATATAAAGATAGAAACAACACTTTACCCTACACTGATTGGCAAGGAATGGGAATGTGATGGTCAAATGACTATCAATAATATGTAAAATAAACTAGAGGTGCATTAAGGAGATAAGGTTGTCATCATTCCTTTAAATAGGATGTACAAAACCTACATCATTCTGACTGAACTAGACTCACCTTATGTCATGCAATAAACTTGTTGGATGAAGGTAAACTATGAAGAAAACCCAAAATATCTATGCACATTGAAGTGGAAATTCTTGTGTGAACATGTTAAACCTTAGGTGTAATCTTTACTTACTGAATAGTTTAATACATCTAAATAATGAAAGGTTAAACTAGTAGTTAATCAGCCATTGGTAACCTAGTTTATCATAGAGGATTGTGCATCCATGTCTTCTAAATCTGCTACCCATTTAGAAGTTGATTTTATCTATCAAATAGATGATCATATGAAATATTATATAGAGCCAACTAGAGAAGTAAATTTTCCCTAGAAAATATATTTGACTATCAGTGGAGTCTTAGACATGCACCTACTCAACTGGGCTCATGGTGATCATGAACTCTGACCTATGATAATGGTCTTCACACATAAGAGATAGCTTCTTATGTATTATGTGATTGAGGATATCAATCAATTCATTTTATACCTATAAGTTCATGTAACTACCATTAGTCAGTGGTTTAGTGCTTTGAATTATGCTTTGAAGAGAGTTGCAACAACATGGTGGGTAATTCATCAAAATGATCAACTCAATTGGGATAATGCATGAAAACTAATGATTAGTAAATTATAACTACCATAGGTCATCTTAAGTAATTATCCTTTCTTCGAAGAAGGTGAGTACCCTGAAATCCATATTCAAAAATGTGTTGAAGTCTAGACTAAAGAATATGTAGTTACAAAGTACTGGGTTTTACATATTTCATTACACACTAACTCCTTTACCATCAACATGGTATATGCATCAAGAATGTAGGAGGGAGACTAATCACTGGGCACATGTATAGAGAAAATTTATAGAGACATCTTTTTTTAAGATGAGAACCCTTTAGTTCACAATGCACTACAAAAAATCAAACATTTCCTATTCCATAGGTGTGCAAAATATTTAAGCACCATGAAGAAATCCACTATGTAAAAAAATGTAGCTTATGATCTAAATACAAAATTACAAAGATATAAAGATTCTAATATAGAATAAAAATCTCTCATGAATCTATGCCATCAAATACAAAATAAATAATAGGACATTGAAAATTCAAACAATGATGGTGAAATTGATTTGACTAATTTGTTTGAACTTGAATGACTAAAATAACCAATAAAGGACCTTATCATATAACCTAGTGAAGAAGACAAGATATGCAACATAAAAAAATTAGAATAGGAAGGAAAAAAAATTCTCCAAGAATCTATTATTGAGTAAAATCATAAGATTTACTAGTAACCCATTAAAAATCATGTAAGAAACATCAGAAGTGAGGAGATTCCTAAATTAGCACATATAGGTAATTATTAGACTTAATCTAAAGTTTTTGAAGCTATACAACTCCTATAATATTATCAAGATGTTTTTCACACAAAAATTCTATACATTAGAGGAGTTGATCCATCCCTAAGTGAAATTAATATCAAACTCAAGGAGTGAAAATAACCCATAAAGAAACATCCATATAAATTGAATCCAAACATGACGTTGAAAGTGAAGGTTGAACTCAATATAATTTAAGATGAAGGTATCATCTATCCCATAAAAAAGGTATATTGGGTTTGTCCCATGGTAGTGCAACCTAAGAAAATAGGGGAAATTAGATTATGTGGTGATTATCAACTTTTAAATGATGCATGTGTGAATGATCCATTTTTTATTCCCTTCACATATGAAGTTTTGGAATCTATCGTAGGTCATGAAGTCTACTCTTTCATGAATGGCTTTAGTAGTTATCATAAAATACCCATCATAGAATAAGATAGAGCTAAAATAAAATTCTCCATGGAATGGGGATCATTTCCATACAAGGTAATGCCTTTTGGCCTCAATAATGTACCTATATTTTTTTCTCACGTAGTGTTGATTTCATGCAAAGATTTCATTCATGACTTCTTGGAAGTCTATCTCGATGATTAGGTCTTTTATTTATTTAAATAACATTTGTCTAAACTAAACCCCTTGTTAGAATGTTGTCCAACTATGTGCATTTACCTAAATTTAAAAAATGTTTATTCTTTACACCTTTTGGTGTCCTACTATGTCATGTAGTGTGTAGTGAAGGCATTTTTCTAAAACCAAGCTAAAATTGTAATCATTCTAAGTATGCCTCCACCAGTTAGCTTCATATAAGTGTGATACTTTCTTGGTCATAGAAGGTACTACTATAAGTTTATCAAGTGATATCCATCCATTTCATCTCTAATGGAATATTTACTATGAAAAGGTGTAAAGTGTGTTTGGAATACTGAGTGTCAAGTAGGCTTCATAGAACTAAAGTAGAGATTGGTCACTATGCCTATCCACATCTTTGTAGATTGGAGCAAGCCCTTTCTTGTACACATTAATGCTTCATGTGTTGTAGTTGGTGTTGTGCTTACATAACTTCATGAGGGTGGACTCAACCATCCCATACATTTTATTATCCAAAATTTATCTCATGTATAAAATAATTACATGACAACTAAAAGAGAGGCACTGGTTATGATGTCCATACTAAAAAAAAATCCATTATCTTCTTGTGACACCATTTTAAGTTTTCATGGATAATGAAGCTCTGTAGTACCTTATCTATAAGCTGATGCTAGGAGGATGTATTTCTCAATGGTTAATTCTATTAAAATAATTCTAATTTCACATTAACATTAAGCTAGGTAGAGAAAATGTGGGGCCATATGATCTTAATCATATTCCAAATGGCGAAAAATCAAAAGAACTATAGGAAAATTATCCTGATGCTCATCTATTTTGATTTTATGTGATCCCCAAAAATTTTAAATCAATTGTTAACTTTCTTAAATAATGAGTATTCCTTGTGCACTACCAAGAAAGAGACAAGAAGCAGTTTGTCACTAGAGCTTTGCCATATACCATTATAAATGGATTGTTGTATCATTTGGAGAAGGATGAAGTAATATGTAGGGTATTTTTTAAAAATTAAGTACCATATATCTTATAATGCACACACTAAGTAATAGTAGGAAGAAAATTTTCAAGATAAGCTACTGCCAAGAAGTTGTTACAGAGTGGGTTATGGTGGCTAAATCTTTTCTAGGATGCATGAAGAGTAGTGCAGCACTGCAATATATGTCAATTCATGGGTGAATTAATATAAAGAGATGAAATTTCATTATATATTTTGTTATCCAAATAAGCTTTTGAATAATAGAGCATTGATTTTGTTAGACCTATCAATCCACCAAGTAAACATAGTAAAACAAGGTATATTATTACTATGACATATTACTCTACCAAATGGGTCAAATTTATTGCAACATGTAGTTATGGTATGAAGGATAAAATAAAGTTTTTGTATGAGAATATTATTAAAAGGTTTAAATTCCCCATCAAGCTCATTATCGATTTAGGGAATATATCTTAAAAAATACCATCAAATATCTTACTAAAGAATTAATGATTTCTCATCACAAAATCACTACGTACCATCTACAAGCTAATGGCCAAGTTGAATCTTATAATAAAGTGTTTGGAAAAATAACGATAAAGATATATAATGTCAAGATGGATGATTGGGAAGATCACATTCCTATGATTCTATTGGAATATTACACACATTATAAGAGGGTTATATGTTTTACTCCATTCTAGTTGGTTTATGGTATTGAAGTAGTTATGCAAATGGAATATTTAGTACCTAGTCTATGTATTGCAATGCTCATGAGAATAGGGGATTATGAGTCTCTCACCAATAGACTTCTTGAATTGAATAAGATGGATGAGTATTGATGTAGATCATCTTGGATGTAGGAATTTCATAAGTAGATCCAAAAATAATGGAATGATAGGAATCTATGCCATAAATTATTTCATAAAGATCGACCAATTTTGTTATATGATAGTCATTTTAGAAATTTTTTGGGTAAATTAATGATTAGATGGAAAGGGCCTTATGTTATGCATGAAATATCACATCAAGGAACCATTGTTTTAAGAGATATATAGGGAACCATTTTTCTAGGGTAGGTGAATGGATGTAGGCTTAATCCCTTCTACCAATAATATTAATTGATCTCTTTTTGCTAAGTAAATGGGTGATGAGTAACACTGAGTAGATTAGGATTTCTCATTTTTGCATGTATTTTTATGTGTTTATTTGTGTGTGTGTGTGTGTGTGTGTGTGTGTGTGTGTGTGTGTGTGTGTGTGTGTGTGTGTGTGTAGATGATCTCTTCACTACCATTTGGGAACTAAGATATCAAGCATAACATGCACAAAATATGTGAAGGAGAATAAATGTACACCATAATGGATGTTAGTAAGAGTGAAAAAAAGTAATTAAGTCTAAGAAATGTATGAAAAGTTCACATCAACCAAGATATTTATTGTATAATGGTCATCCCAAAGTATTTAGTTCTAGATCAAAGGTTTGATTGACCTAATATTTAATAAACTAGTGGCCTATCAACATCATCTACTCATACTCCCATATAGATGGCAAATAAAATAATGACATATATCCACACATGTGCTTATGACTAACTATCTTAATTTCTAGATCATATAAGATTTACCACATCAACAATTGCATTCATGATGAATGGATAGCTCAGTGTGGAATTTATGTAAATACCAACAAGAATAAAATATATAAAGGCATAAGCTTGTGAACCAAGTCTACATTTCATCCTTATAAATATTTTCATGAGCTGAATTTCAAAGAGATGAGATAATTATACTATGTAGAGAGTTAATAGAGTTCAATTTCATCACTCAGTAATCATGGGTACTTCAAAAATCATTAGGGATTTGATAGACATGCAAAAATAAGTAATGGGCTTCAATCTGACCCATATATAAACATAATTTAATGATCTAAAACCATTTGATTTTTTTCAAGTAGTAGAGAAAAAACTATTTCACCCAAACCCCATCGATGATACATAACCATTATCTCTTGTAGTCACCCACCATTTTGACAACATAAATATAAATAATTTACTTTGAATGACCATTTATGGTGACTTGGGGTAGATTTTACAAGTCTTACTCTAACACTATAATTATGGCAACATCTACATTGGGCCCAACACTATGATCACCATTAACACAAAAGTAATGGCCCAAGATTTGGGCATGTTTGTGTGATGAGATTATCTTACTTCATAAAAGATGAGAATGCTACCCATTATTTAGTAGGTATGATATTTATATTTTGAGGATCCAATAGGATATGTATTGAATAAATTTGGTGAACCAATGTACATCCTCATATAATGGATCACATGAAGGTTCTGCCAGACCACCAAATTCACCAAGAAAATTCCAAAAGGGGTCATGGATATTTACCACCACATGATCCATAAAAACAAGTAGTTTAAATAGATCAAATATTTCATTCAAGAGTTGATAATGAACATTAACAAGTGTCACACTTCTCCCAAGTAGACATTCCAATACTAGTTATTCATTTTTCTATTATATTTCACATAATGGAAGTCCTCTAAGAGAGAGGTGAACCCCAAAACTAACTATTGGCCAACACAATAGTTTATTAACTTAATATGAACACCTAAACATAGGTTCCTATCCCATGAGGGAAAATTTAAGGAATACTGGGAGGAGTTCCTAGAGTTAATCACCACACATCCTCAGGTGTCACCAGATGTCATGCAATACCTAGGTTAATATGCTAATGTTACCTTATTACCAAAATATGTCTTCATCCATATCTATGAGTTGTCCAGATCACCCTCTAGACCTATATCTTTTTTATTATCATGGACATGGTGTAGAATAAAGTTATAAAATAGAAATCCTACATAGCCAGGCATGTGACACCACTCAAAGCTATAACACTTGGTATATCCATCATTGTAGCATAACAACAAGAGGAATCCACTAATTTATAGCCATAGAAATTATATCAAAAACTCTCCATTGAGCATCAATTTTCATCTCTTCCATTAAAGTGCAAGATAAGGAACACTTCAACTTGGTTAGTTGATCTTAAGGTGCCCTAGATTGCAAGCTCATGTGACCTACCATAGATAGGCATGGATGAAAATAACTTTACCAAGTAATGGTTATTGATATGGCTATAAATGTTTATGATATATGGGAAGAGAAGGAATTCTTATTTTGAAAGGTTGTACACATAATCCAAGTGTGTAATAAGGTTCCTTTGAATCTGTGGGTGGATCTACCACCATGCCCTACATCCATCATCATCAACACTATATAGGAGGAAGTGTAGTAGTTGCATTGAAGGGTTAAATTCTTCTAGTATCAACCTTCTACCACTTCTACAACTGAAGATGTCTTTGTACCACTTCTAGTAATCTTACCAAAGTCCACTATGTATAGACCATAAACCAGGAATGAAGCTAGGGCATCACCTACTCTCAAATAATGCACATTCAGTTGACTAGCCATGGAATAGGAAGTAAGACCTACTCCATCTTTAAATTCACCACCACATGAATGTAGATTTATCACTTTAGGGCACAAGAAATCATATTTTTTAAGCTCTATGTTTTAGCCAAGTGAATCACCACCTTCAGCATAGGCCTAAGAGGTCAAAGAGCTCACACATGAGTAACTTAAAATAGAATAAAAATAGGCTTCAAGAGAATAAGTAGCTTGCATATTAGAATGTTAAGTCATAAAGGATGAGAATAAATGCCACAAGGAGAAGGATCAACAACAAAAATCACAACAATATGAAGAAGTTGAGGCCACACAAAAGGCCCAAGATGTAGAGGATAACTAACAAAAGGTTCTTGAGGTGTCTCATAAAGCATAAGAAGCTACCAATACAACTAAGCAAGCACAGGAGGCACAAGATCAAAAGAACACACAAGCTGAGATCATTATAAAGGCTAAGGCCAAAGAAGAAAAGAAAAAATAGGATGCAATAACACAATCCAAGTAGGCCATGGAAGATGTCATGCATACACAGTAGCAATCTAAGGAAGCTATAAATAAAAGGAAAGAATAATAAGATGAAGCCCTATTCAAATCATAGGCCCAAGTGTAAGCATAAAAATAAAGTGTAGCTAAGGAACATGCACAAACATAGGTATAATCATAGGGATAGGATATGGCTAAACAATCTAAGGCTACTACTCTAGAGGAATAGAAAAAAGAAGAAACACATGCAAAAAAACTTTAAGAGGAAGAAAAAGTAAAAGGATAAGATACACAAGATGAGATGAATAGGAAAGCAAAGGAGGAAGCCAAATGAAAATAAGTTGAATACACTATTAGTAACTCAATCTTGTAATAGAGGATATGATGGATCCATAATAGGTTATTGCACAGCAAGATAAATTAAAGAATCTAGACGAATAATAAGAACCCACTATAGCTTAAATAGGTCCACAACTCCTAAAATTACCTTTGGGAGGAGTTTGGCTCTAGGACATCATGACTGTGGGTTCTCAATGCACCACCTTCATACTTTGACATATGACCATACCATGACATAAACATTCAATTAATTTAAGCACATTATAAGCATTCCATCTCCAACATGAAGCATCATTGAATGTTTTTAGAGTACCACTAAAGAAACAAGTAGAGGGCATGATAACATTCTAGGAGTCCATTATGTATAAGTCTACCTCTCTTGAATAGGAAATGGATCAATCTAAGGCTGAGAATGTCAAGTTGAAGGCTTGTCTCTATGAAGCTAATAAACTTATCTTTGACACTTGTCCTAAGTTGGTCACTTGATAAATCATGGACCAAGTCATGTCCATACCACTGTAGACTCAAGACTCTATTCTCTAAGTTAACTAAGGAATGGTGCAAATCACAAAAAACTCTACATAATTGGCACATTGGGATAGGATATTAAGACCAAATTTATGACTCTCATGACTTTTTTGGAGGAGTATCAAGGTATACTAGGTACTTCTATACTTAAAACACAATAGGTCACATGTATCTTGCTAGATTAGAAGTAGCAACTAGGTAATTACCTATCCAATTCTAACATAGACATTGAAATAGTTACCACTAACAAAGCAACCATGGTCATCCACACTACCACTAGGGATGA
Source organism: Torreya grandis (assembly GCA_037957365.1). Lineage (NCBI taxonomy): Eukaryota > Viridiplantae > Streptophyta > Pinopsida > Cupressales > Taxaceae > Torreya > Torreya grandis. Next base: position 82,352 of record JARHVA010002829.1, read on the forward strand.
GAAACATGGATCACTCTAAGTGTAACTCAATGATAGGGATAATGTGCATGATAACCTCCTCAAATGGTATAGTCAATTGTTGTGTAGTTCCTTCATCAACCTTCAGCCTCAATACCATGCAAATAATATGGAATAGCTGAGTGGTGAGATTTAGACAAGGGTCACCAAAAATAAGGTAGACATGAGTATAAATCATGATATATATATGAATCATATCATTATTTACTATGATCCATTACATACTCTATTGTAGCTGATCTAGGAAGTGATGCTCGATTGACATGACTACAAAATTGATCTAACTCCTTTTCTAACAAAGTTGCCTAGTTTTTTAGCACATCTAAATAGAAGCCACCTTAAAAGATATAGTATGTCATCACTAGGTGTAAGAATGCATGTTACAAGTCTAAAGTCTCTTCTAATCAGTCATCTTCTATGTCTATGCCACCTTCATCAAGTTAAGTACTATATAGAGTACAAGTTTTGAAAATTTTTGTATATACATTTTGTATTGCAAATGATTTTGTAAGATAAGTAGAGATATGTTTGTTTAAAACCATTAAAGGGTATCCACCTAATTATGTTGGCCTATTGAAAAATTTAAAGGGCATTAAGTTAGTATCCTAGTTATTTGAAAACCCAAAAGGGTAGCTAATTAGTGTGTAAGAGGTGAAAATTGGAAATAATGCTTTGAGTGATTACTACTACTCTTACTGGTCTAAAAATTTCTTTAGCCTCTACTCACTTGTGCAATTTTTGATGATCCTAAAATTTTGTCTCAAGATGAGACAAAATTTTAAGTCTAAGAAAGTGTTGAGAGAAAAATTTGGATTGTAAAGATACGTAGGATATTTGTCTAATATTTGTGTGTTATGTAATCATTTTATCATATATAAGTCTGTTTTTCCTATCTCCATGACTTGTAATAGGTTATAATATGAAAATACTCCATTTTTGGTGCCAAGTATGATAATAAAATGAATATTCATAGACTAGAAATGTCTACATATACTTTGGATTGTAAGAAGAATAGAGTTCTACTTTTGAAGAGATAAATAAAGACTTATCTGGTTATGGTTACTTATGTGATTTATTACTTTGTTCCTTCCATGTGTTCTCATGTATAATGTTTGATTACTTTCTATGTAATTTAACCTAGATTACTCTATTGATTTTAATGAATCACTAGTTATTCTTACCTCCTACTTAATTCAAGATAATTCACACCTGCTATGTTTCTATTATATAACCTCTTATATTAATATGATACACTATTTTGTGCACTAAATTATATCCTAGTTATCCTCATTATTAACATGTCATGATGCTTCAAGAACATCTATTACCACAAAAGACAAATAACCATCCACATGTTATCATCATGTCTATTCATGGTGTATACAATAAAAATATATATTTAGACACTCCATGATTAAGTGTATTAACAAGATAATGGCACTTTCATCATTTCATTTATTCACTTCCATTATTTTTAATGGATAAGTCTAAAACATTCTCAAGGATCCAAATTAATGATATCAAGCCATGTGTTTACACCTCAATCATATGTAATTTCATGTTAACTCATACAATTTTAAAAATTTAGAAATCATTTAGATAAATGAGATCACGACACTTGTAATAATCTCACTCATCCATGACTGACAACTTATTATAAATTTTAAAAGGATTAAAAAATAAGTAGATTAACATGATAATTCCATGTGTTAATATCTTAGAAGGTCACAAATTTTCATGAAAAGGTACACATTCAAAGTCTAAGGACCACACATAGAATCAACAACCATTCACATAGTGGCATTCTATTAACTCACAGTCTACATATATGTGAAAATACATTATAGAGTCCATGACCAATCAAATAAGTGTGATCTTATAATGTGTTGGCATCTCATCGAACTATGAAAAAAGGTCTAAAGTATAGAATTAAAAGTTTGATTAAGTGACTATGGGGCACATGTCACACTCCAAATAAAATAATATAAAAAAAGGAAACAATATACTTAATCACATGATAAATGGAAATGTGGTGAAACAAATGAATCAATAAACTGACTAAGTAGTTAGAAGTAACAATAATGTAACATGTAGCAAATAATACCATGAAACTCAACTTCATGGACTAAAATTAAAAAAAAAATAGGATTGAATGGAAACCAAACCATTGTCTATAGTTAATTTTCACACATGAAAAATTCAAAGCATTTAATTTTCAATTCCAATGAAATATATGATATATTCAACCCCAAAATTAAAATTAAAGCTACATTATCTATGATTTATCTTATGAATTATTTTCAAAAAAATTATATGACCAAAATGACATTACTTTTATAAGTCTACTTATAATGACACATAAACCTATAATGGCATCATCATCTAAATGACCAACCTTGTTTGCATTTAGTCTTATTAGAAGGACTGAATATACATATACATTATTTAACTTAATATCTTTAGAGCATAAGTTTCAACATTAAACATCATTTTTGTCTGAGCTTGATGAAGTTATGGCATAAATAGCTAGTTTTCATTATTCACTATAAGATACATAGATGAAAATTTCAGAATCAAGACAGTTGGTTTACACAATGTCTCTAGTAAAGTTAAGGTATTTCATTGTATCGATATTCTATTAAATTTATTTGTTTCTACATATTTTTTTGTGAAATATACTTCACCTACTATGAAATATAACTAATGTGGCATATGTATATGGAAACTCTTTTAAGAGATATTATAGACCCTTTATTCTATATATGACTTACAATCAACTATAACAGATGTATGGCTATCAAATAATAATATCAAGGATACATTGATGACCTACGAAGTAGATCCAAATAAATATGTATTAAGATGCCATATTAGTAACACCCTAATTATGAGATTCAGGCTTGGGTGAGGATAAAAATGAACCTATTAAAAAGGCTATATGGTTTTCCTTATATAATTTATGTTAGTTAATTTGGGTCCCTTTATAAGGAATCATCATAAATACAAGTCAAAGTATACCCTTGGGAGAGGTAATTATCTTCAACTAAAAGTTTCAAATGAGTAAGGATGAGAACAAGCCTAATGGCATTTTTTATATTATGTCATAATTGTTAGATGCAATATATTCCAATGTAACCCCCTTTTCAAAGGAACCTTAAGAACCTTATTTTGAATATCCAAAGAATATGATATGGAATGATTATAATATCTTTCATATCTACAAGTTTAGGGGTTAGATCCAAAGGATTGTTGATGTGTTTTACCCCATAATTTATGAATCCATCAATGGATAAGGAATGATTAGATTATAAGATCAAATCAAAAGGTTAGTTAGGAAAATGAGTGACAAATAGGTATATTTGAATAATATAGTAATTAGAATCAAAGTAAATTAGGAAGCTCTATTGAATTTACATCACCATGTTTCATAAAAAGTGGTAGAATAAGATATTGATTTTTAATTATCCAATAGTGTGGACCTAAAATTAAAGGCATATAGGCAAGGATTGATCCATAAAATTCCTCTTGATGTTATTTATCAATAATATAAATAATGGTAACACTTATAATATGTAGGGAAGGATAGGGTTCACTATGGTTTTGGTAAGGCACATTTCAAATAATGAGATCCTAGGAACATTATTTTTGAGGTCCTTAAAAATTATAGAAACAAGTTTAAGATTCAATATGGACATCAACCTTATGTTCATGATCCTATATTCATGAATGTAAAATATGACACTAAGGTAACAATAAATACACATTTATATAAAATGTCCATGAGGGTTGTAAAAAAAATAAAATATGACCCTAATATTACTCTTGAGGATGCTAAGGAAATAAATGGGGATGAAATACTTCCAACTTAGGTAAGCATTCCTCCCATATAGGAAGGATAATATAGAATAATTTAAAGAGATAGGTAGATAAGGGCCAATATATTCATAGGTCTAGAAAGGACACCAAGCACTTCTACCCATTCTCTTGAAATGGACATAGGAACACCTCTAATTCCTAGGATAGATACCTAATTGGATTCACTTGATACTATAATTTAGACAATATATGTTCCAAAATAAGTGTCTCTCTTTGTTCTACAAAAATTAATCACCATTATGGAATCCTCACTAATATTTTCTTCTATTAAATTTCCATCAATAGCCATTACTATTCAGTCTTTATTAGTACTTTATACGATGACATCTCCACCAATAATTTATATCACCCCTTCCCCACCAAGGATTGTTATCACTAGTTATCCCCCTTTAATACTTACATATAATATTAAAATTAGAACTGTTACACCTTCTCTCTAATATCCTAGTGTCATTAAAGAATAAGAGAGGACTATAAAGTATGCATGTATCCCACTTAGCCATTATTATATATAAATGGAGGAAGAATATGAAGAATAGGTTTATATAGGGGAACAAGTAAAGGGAATAAAAGAACAAGATGATGGATAAGGTCATAATGATGACCAAATGATATAAGAAATCATAGGGATTTACCATGAGATACTAGTTCAAGAGTCTATTGATGTCCATACACCTAGTTATCCACACTCTTCTCTAGAAATTAAAGAGTCACAAGGAGTAGATATATCTAACACATGGCCTATAATCAATTTAGATTCCACTAGGGAAGGTAGTCCCAAGGAAACTTGTACTATTAATATTATTTATACATTAATTAATATTGGTCCAATGGGAGGTCTTACTATAAAGGAAAGTTTAATTTTTAATTTTTTAGATTATTTTACCACTGACTCTATAGAATATTCTTTTGCACAATTTTCATTCACATAGGATACATTCATTCATCCAAGGATTTCCACTACCAACCAAGAAGCCATAGGCACTAGTGTACATATTTAATACTTAATATCTAAATCTATTTTTAGTACCTAATTAATATACATAATGAATTTCACTTAGTTAAATTTACCCATTACACTTAATTATTTTAGTGTGTAATACTCTAGTTTAAATAAATTATTATATTCATACTTCACTAATGAAAAGTACATGTTGGAGAATAGATTTTCATACTTTCCTTGAACCCATGACATCCCCTACTTTATCATCCATAGATTTAAATCCATATTTATTAATGTTATCCTTTGGGAACCCTACACCCTCTACTTCCTCATCTCTATCTTAATCTACTGAGAAAACTATAATGTTCCTACCTACATGGATACATTAATTATAAGAAGAATCTACAATGTAGGACCTAATTATCACTGAGTAAACTAAATTTTCTATGCATTTTGATAGAGTCACAAGTACATTAAAAATTATGAGGAAGAGTATAGTAATAGTTTAATGAAATCCTAGGGAACTCAAAAAGTAGGAGTAATTTTTTTCACTAATAAAAATAAAGACAAAGCACAAAGACTTGTATGAATTTGAAGAATATTCTCTCAAAGTGGTATATGTAATTGAAGGGGTGCTCAAATAAATGTTTAAAGGATTGAAAAAATATATAAAGATATTACAGTAGTATAATGTGATTAAATATCCCAAAGACATACTTGATAATGTGTAAATTTGTGCTAGGAAGTTGTACTACATCTTGGGTTCAATCAAATCAATAAGATCCCAATCTGAGCCACTATGGGGAGATGTTAGATTTTATGAAAAAATGAAAGATTAAGATGTTAAGTTAAACTTTATAGGAAAATAAAAAAGGTTAAAGGCATACCAACATTTGAATCTAATGATAGCACTTGATGTGACCATGGCACATAATCATGTAAGTAACAAGTAGGCCTATTTGATTGAATGGAATATAGACATGCAAAGGTTAGTGAAACATTTTCTAAATTCAATTCCTCAAATATATGAGTAATTGGTGTGAATAAACCATAGGGTGGAATAATCACTAAGATTTTTTTTTAAATGCTATAAATTATAGGTGATATGTTTAAATAAGAACTGGAGATCACCACCTAAAATACCAATGAACAAGTGATACAATTAATTACATTTTATATATAAAAGGTGGCTTAGACAAATACACTCAATGTGTACTTAAAATCCTATATAGACACACACACCAAAGGTTGATGGACAAAATTCTAATTTTGTTCAAAAGCTCTATTATTTATTTTAAAACCAATGAGTTGGAATTTGCAAAAAGTATGAACAAATAAAAATGAATAGGTGGATAAGGGGAATTTTGAAATGAACCCAATAAACCCACACATTTTATTTTTTTTTTAAGGAGACATCCCAAACAAATTCTATAATAACCTTAAAGGGTCATTAAAGAGCAATATGAATTTTCATGATCAAGATGATATATTATAACTAAGCTTTAAAAATTGATTAGATTCTAACCTTTATATTCTTTCCTCTCATACTTTGTTTTTTATTGTAGAATATAGCTATAGGAACTATAATGTAAGATGTAGCTATAAGTGTTATGCTACAGGATGTAACTACAAGTGTTATGTTGTAGGATACAATTATTTGTTATAGGTTGATTTTTTTCTTTTCTACAAGAGTAAACATTTAGTAAAATTTACTCTTCTTAAGATAGAGAAACATTCTATCTTTTTATAGTAAATAACATAGGTAGAGACTATATTATATGATACCACTCAATAAAAACTATAATTGATAAATCAATAATAAATTCATCATAATGTTCATTAGACCATCTTTTACACATTCAACTAAATACTATGGTGGTAACATCCTGCTAAATTCCAATTTATCCATAAAACTAGAGGCCCAAATTTTGATACAAGACTACAAAGAATCAATAATCCTCATACCCCACATAATAATACAATGGATACTATTGGTGATTAATGCATTAATGGAAAATTCATTATATACAAAAATTATAAGATCATAATATCCAACCTAAAACATCTGATTTACACCAATTTCTCAAGAACACCTAATAAATAATTAATTACATACACTTGACATATTTCATATAGTACTCTATACTATACAGATTTTTAGAGGATAAATAATTAATACATAATCTATGTATAGTATCACTATGTGCAATAACAATAAACTTCATAGCATATAGTTTACAATGATATATAAATTATACACTAGAGACTATACCACTTCATGAAATCCAATACAATTACATCATCTAGATGAGATCATTTTGCAAAAAGAGAGTAAACTAGGGTGTCTTTTCCTAGACTAAAAATCAAGTCAATACAAGTCAACTTATAGCTAGCAAGTCACCTTCCTTATAATAAATAGTTTGCCATAAAATTTTAAAATTTAATGTGATAGCGCATATTTTATGAATCATTAAACATATATAAGGGTTATGACAACAAAATCATTTCTAAGAATAATCAGTAAACAAATTTATGCCTGCTAAATCCTTACATACTCAACATATAACACAATACAATATTCATGTACCACTTATTTACTAAATTTAGATATAATTATTATTGGACACATTTTACTATAAGTATTTACATAAAAGGAACCATTTTACAACTATATAAGTGATTGACATACTATTCACCGTAGTGGTATGCAATACTTGATTCTTTCATTGTAACTCTCATACTATAAGGATCACAATAAGGCAAATTTTATTTCAACATTTTATTCTTACCAACCAAAATCATTCCAAAAATAAAATTGCAAAAAAATCTAACTTTTTTCAATTAGATCAATATAATTCCAAGTGCCTTTGCAACTAACAGGCTAAATAAGGAATAATTTTTGTTGCAGGAACGTCCCATAAATGGGGTCTAAAAAAAGACCAAAAAGGAGAGGGTTAATTATATTTATTGGATTCAATTATTTTTATATTGATCTATATATTTGGAGTATCATTAATAGATAAACAAGGGTTTAGATATTTTAAAGCATCAACTTTTAGGCTTTTGTGAGCTGATTTGCATAGAAAAACAATGTAAACAACCAAAAAGAATGTGCTATAAAAAATAGGAAACAACCTAATCATAGCAATAAAAGGGTATATCATACAATATAAATATGGGAAAAATATGTTATAGGTTTTATTTTTGATAAAATGAGATGAATATTATAAAAACTGAGTCTCTTTTAAGGCTAACTTGTAGCTATTACAACCCAAAAAATATAGTTTTTATTATAATTTCCTTCCATAAATGGTGCCACCAAAATTCAATCGAGTTAGTAATAATTAATATAATTGTTGATTATATTTATCATATGATAAAATAATATGTTCCAACTCTTATTAGTCATAAACTAAAGGTTTGGTATTTATTAAAGGTAGTTCTTCAAGTTGATCTAGGCTGATTTTCCAGCCTATACCACATTAGATATAAAAATAAAATAAACTTAGCCCATGGTGTATCAACCATCCAAGATGCCTCCAGCCACAAGCAAAAATAATAAAACAAAGAGGTAGAATTACAACTGAGTTCCACATAATTTTGATTCCAATAATTCAAAAAATAATCATTCTAACATGATAAAATTAAGAAAGGACTTACCCCTCAATATGTCTTAGTCATAAAGTACAATTTCATATGTATTAAAAATGATTGCACATATTATTAAAGTTTATTTATAACTTAATTGCATACAAAACAATTAATTCAACCCCAACCATTCCAATACCCACCTATAACTACATGATTACTTGTATAAATATAACCCATAATCATAACTAGTTATGCACATTTCATAATTGAAATAACTACAAGAACAATAAGAAGAATAAAGATCCATTTTATCCAACCAAAAAAGATATGCAAAACCCATAAGTTTGACATAGTTGGATTACTTAAACTAACCATGCACAACTGATTCAAGTTAGAATCATTCTCAAAACCTCATTACAAAAATCTTATTTTCACATCCCATTATGCAAAAAACAAGAATGTACAATCGAAGATCAAAGGAAACAATCACATACAATCATAAGGAAAAATATAAAACATAAGAGTATTTTAAAATCAATATTATAAAATATCCAAAACTTCTAAAGTTCACTCACACATCTACTCATTTATTTTAACCTCGTAACCAAATGAAACTCCTAAATAACACAACTAGGAGGGCTAAATCAACCCAATGCCCTCTTCATAAGAGTATAGATAAAATCAAACAAGATAGACCTTTTTCACAACTAGATGAAATTTAAGAAATTAACCCATATTTTTATAGACATCGCCTAACTAGGTCTAAAATAAGAAAACACAAGATAAAAACAACATATTATTTTTCAGCTAATGTTACAAGGGTCGAACCCTAAATTATAAAAATACAAATTTTTAACAAAAGGCTATAGCATATAAAATAGAATAGCAGAAATTAATTTTTCATGGGTTTATGAATTTGTGAAATTTACTCACCAAGGCCATATTACCATATTTTAAAACTATTTGCTTTTAGTCATACTAGAATAACAAGACTCATATTTTAACATGAAACAATTACTCACATAAACCCAATACTAGTAGGGCATATAAATTATTTTTGAAAAACCCCTATATAGGTTTTTCCACTCAATTTTATAGCTTTTCATTATCTAAAAGAAAACTCATGGCATCAATATAATGTAAAGTGAACTAACATGCACAATCAAGGCCAATTAATTACTACACCCTCCATTCATTTTTACAAGATAAGGCATGTAATTTTTAAAATTATAACCCAAATACCCATTATACCTATTGAGTTAGAGGATCATATATGCATGATTATACATAAATTACCAAAATGAAATTTAAACCAAAATGCAAAATTATTTAGGAGGAAGAAGGAAACTTGACTAAAATCATTTCCCTAGACTGCCAATGAGAGTCTTTAACCCATCTTCATTCATTTCATGGCACCATCAAATTTTTCCTAAGAGCATCCTTTTATTTAAAAATCATCCTATTTTAAATTCAAGTAAAATTTATGAGTTTTTTAGGAACATACATATCTCTCAATGGCTTCACATGGCATCCCTAAGAATATTTATCATGCACCTATAACTTTCCCATGGCTACCAAAAATTTCTACAATTTCTCTCTCTCAACATTTGGAATGGCTAATATGCATATTAGAGTTATAGATACTATGACATCCTCATCACTCTTCTTCTAGAAGCTTATTTCACAATCTAAAAACCCTATTCGAGCTTCTCCCAAATTCACCTTTTGGTCAATAATAAAAAATGATAATAGATATAATATTTATCATAATTTTTTACCTTTATAAAAAAATCAATTTCCAATGATAGCAATAATTGGTTTAAATATAAACCTAATCCATTCATGGAATATAGAAAAATCATATTATGTATTAAATTAAATCCTTTAATTTAAACCTTGGAAATTAATAATTTAATGATTTCTATACTTTCATGTTCAATGCCTTTATTAGGATCTAAATAATAATTTAAACAACATAAAAAGGGCTAACCACATTATCCATAGAAGACTTGTTCACATAAAGCCTTCACAATTAGTCTTGGGTCATGACAAATTGGCCAATTCAGTGGGATCATCTACAACTCAGGATCAACCTTTGAAACCTCCACCTATGATCCATGGATATACTATAATGTATACTTATACCTAACCAATTTTCATCACCTTGTCAAATACAATGCCTCCACTACCACCTTTAACAATTATTGTCACTTGAGTTCAAAATCTAGTAATATTGGTTATGCATGCTACCTTAGCAAAATATTCCATAGTGACACTTAAGTTTTCTAAGTTAAAATTTAACTGATAGTTATAACTGAGACTATGTCTAAATATTTGATCCATTTTTATTATTAGCCATGACTTAATTTGTATAGTCACTTTGACGTCTAAATCAAGTATTATGTTAATTACATTCATGCACAAATTGCATGAATTTTACACATATTTTTAATTAATTTTTTTAAAATTCAACTTATTTTTTTATCATGAGGCATCTCCATCCCAAGCTATAACTATGTTTAAAAAAAAAATAAAGTGAATAGAAATTGTACAATTAATACAAGAAAGACAATTATTGGATTGTTCTATAAGTTTGTGTTGAAGTGCTATCTCTTCCAAATTTTATGTCTTATTAGGAATTTAAATTAAGTTAATACAAATATAATAATCTATGTAAATGTTTTTTCTACCATTACTCATATTAGAACAATCATTATTATGAATGCTCATTGATTATTGATCATACTTATTATTGGTTAGAGTTAGTGATGTGTTATGCAGTCTAGTTATAACCATATATTTGATGATGATTATTGAGTATATTGTAGTTATTTAATTTTGTGATTAGCTATTTATGCATGTATACTATGATAAAAATAATTTATACTAGGTACTAGTGCTTGGACATATTCTCAATCTAGGATAGAAGAAGTTAAGTTATAAGGGTTTATTTCTTAGTTGAATAATAAATCACCTTATTTTATACCTTACCTTTCCCTATTTTTCTTTTTTTTTATAAACTAAAGTTTAGGTTATATACATGCATCCACCTCAAGGATATTTTAGTCTCATATCATATTCAAACCATATAAGGTAAATAACCACTCTACTCACCACTATTCCACCACTTGGTTATTAATAAAATTGGCACCCACAACTCATGTCTTGGAGTGAATATTTTCATTGATCCTAAAATGTTAGAGGTCTTCTTGTAAGATTATATTGGCATGCATAAAATTACATAAAAAATACTACATTAATTTTTTTAATTTACATCATTCTTATTATCACTTATTTTTCATTTGAAATTTTGTTTACTTGGAAACTTTTCACCAAAAGTGGTTGGAGGTTTGAACCCATACTTTAGTTTATTCATTGAAATAAGTTTAAATTATAAATCCTTAATTATATGACATAGGTCATATAATTATTTTAATCTCTTAAAAAAAAAATGATATAGAGTGGAAATAAATATTTTCTTGAAAATATCTTGTAATTCATTATCTATCATTGGATTTATCAGATTTAGAAGGCCTAGTTTTGTAATGGAGTACATAATAAGTAATATTCTCATTGGATATTTGTTTTATTTTTGAAATATTAGAATTTATGGGTTTCATTAATCCTTTTGTAAGATAGTGTCTAATAACTATTTGTTTGGGGGGATTTGTGGATCATTTAATATTAAAATCTAATATAATTTATTAAAATTAAAAATAACCTATTGATTATAAATCAAACACATTTAATGAATGGAAATTATTGTAATGGAAACATACATTTCTAGATTTAAAAATTATTTTAATAGAAACACACTTTGTTGGAAATGAAATTCATTTTGAAATAAATACACAACTAAGATAAGTTGATAGAAATGAAGTTATTTTTAAAGATAGATGCATTGAAATTCAAAGTGAGAAAATTAAACTATACTAAAAAACACATGCATAAACACATTGATCTGCAGGTTAAAATAATAACACAATACTTTGTATAAAATAATGAAGATAAATTTTAGGATACACAAAAAAATGAAATAAACATATAAATATAAAACTAAATCATTATTCCTTTGTTGAGTAAGAAATTGATCTTCATTAGAATAGGATTAGAATAAGACTTACCTTTGTATAAACTTCATGAAATCAAATTTTCATTAATTCTAGAAATTATTACAATCTAAAAATGAAAAAAATCATCTATATTATTCCATTATCCATACTTTCTAATACTTTCTACTAACTATCTACTTAATTCTAACTTTTAACTTTTTATAACTCCTAACTGTGAAGGAAAATATTGTATTTATAGTATAAATTCTTCAAAATATTTTTGTTTGAGAGTAAAACCTTAAAAATTACCTTAGAACTAATTTGTTATTCTTAACAAGATAACAAATCAATTTAGAACTAATTTTTTATTCTTAACGACATAAAAAATCAGTTTTGAAAATAATTATTATTCTAGATTAAAACCTAATACATGAAAAAATAAAAAATTCAATTTTTTAATCATTTATAGAATAAAAAAATCTTCATTATTCATAGAGAAAATAGTGAGAAATTTTAGATTCACAAATCCACTATTTTCTAGTTTGTTGGAGAGAATGCAATTACTTTAATTTATTTCTAACAATTTTTAATTTTTAGGAGAGAATCAATCATAATATTGACCAATTTGGTATCTTCCAACAACTTTATTTTGGATATATTAATAGTATTTTAAATACTATAAATATCATACCTTATTAAGAAATACTATAAATAGATTTTATAGAAATACTTTCTAAAAATAGGTATCAATTTTTTCTTTATAGCTTTTTGCTTTCATGTTTCCATATTTTTAGGCCTTTGTAATTGTTGGTGTTTATTTGTATAAGTTTATATATAATAAAACTTATCCCAAAACATTAACTTGACCATTCTTTGGTCTGCTAGACCCTAAAATCAATTATGGGCATCTTTTGATCTAATTATATGCATCTCCAGGGCCAGTCTGTGCATTTATAAAGATAATAATTATGATATCTTGAGCCAATATGGAGATATCTAGATCCAATTTAAATGGTAACAAATTTTTTATATGGACTCAAATCAAGATAATTTTTTTAACTTGTCTATTTTTTTGAGAGAAAACCAATTGTGTAATTAGATTCAAATTTAGGAATTTTATTGATAACTATTTTTTGAATTTTATAGAACTTGTCCATTTTATCATTACACCATATGAAAAAACAAAAAACCAACACACACACAAAAATACATATTTTTGGTTGATACAATTTTTTTTGTATGCCTTATATGATATTGCATCAATATTACATATATCTGAAAACTAACTAAAAAATCTTGGAGATGATTTATATGGGAATACAAAGCTATGAATGATCTCTAGAGATACATGAATTTTTTCCCTAATTTTTTATTTGAGAAATTCAAACTTTTATATATGCATTGATAAGTCATTTCAACCCATATATACAACATTTGGCATCTATTTTCCAAGAAATTGTTAGAAAATAACAATAATGTACACTGTAATGACATACAAATAATATATTAGATATATATCCCATATTTTGTTCTAAATAATAATAATATATTAAAAATTAATCTAAGTCCATTTTAAAATTGATTTATGAAAGATAAAATGATATTTTTTACTAATATCATGAGACATTTTATGGCCTCATCATCTCTCTGAAACTTAAACTCATGAAAGTCCTCATGCATGCTACTATTTTACCTATAGATTTAACTTTATTAAATCATTTATTATATTCATATTAATTATATAAATCAATCCACTTATCAAATATGAAATCAACATTTTTAACCTTTCAAAATATTCATAGGCTTGATCTCGTAAGCTAGTCTATGATGGGATTTTTGAGAAGTGGATATTTGTATATTATTTTGATCTAGTTTTTTAATTATATATGAGTGTTTGATTTATTTAAATATATTTTATATTGGGAATATTGGCTCCAATTTTTAAATGAATTAATTAATTCATCTCATCAGTTATTTCAAATCATATAAGATGAACTGGATCCCAATGAACATTATTTTGAATTCAAAAATCCATTTATTAAGTGTTTGAAAAGATGATTTCGAAATAAATAATGCATTTATAAAAAATAAACTTTAGAAGTAAATAATTCATTCATTAAATTTTGAACTGTTTACTAATTTTCAACTCTTTCTTTCAGGTCTCTCCCATACTTTGATGCACACATGTCCTCATGCATGGGGATATTATTTATTTGTTTTCCTCTCTTCAAAACAAGTTTGTTAAGTGTACTTATTTATAATTGAAAACTTATAACTATATTTAAAAATAAAATAAAAGAATAAATACCTTAGTCATACTCCCAATTATTTATTTGTTCCTTCATGTTGATGTGGCCAAAGTTATTTGAATCTAAAAACAAGAAAAAAGTTAGTTAATTATGTAAAACTTTATTTCTCATTTAGGAAAAAAATATTTGTTGGCTTTCAACTTTCCCCTCTTATTTTTTTCTTTTTTTATTTATTTTTCCCCCTTGATAACCCATTTTTTAAATTTTTTTATCAAGACTCTTTTATCCAATATATGGCTATCCAGCAAGATGGTTTTATAACCATGACCATCAATAATGCCTAAGTATTTTCTCCATTTAATTTAATTTATTTTTATTTTTTCTACACTTCAAAAAATGATAACATTGTGAGAAACTAGGAAGTGGCTTTTTGAGTTCCTCTCAAATAATCAAATCAAGTATAAAGTTGTTTGTACTCATAAATTTATTATTTTGTGAGCCAACATTACCATAACCATATCATATGTATAAGTATAAAATATATTACTATCCCATTATGTTACAAAATATTCATGTTTCAAGTATCTTGAGGATTCTTTAGTATCACATGAATGTTTTACCATCTATGTTCTTTTGTATTTTATTATACAAACATCTTTGAAAGATAATTAAAAATTATATTCGACACCACATTCATAAGAAATATTAACATGTATTTCATTAGAATTGATATTAATTCAAAATCTAATTCAATCTTTTTAATTTTATTTTTTCTAAGTGAATAAAAATTATGGGAAGATTATGCTACATTCAAGATGTTTTATAAAACCAAAAAGAATCCAAAATATTCTGAATAATAAATATAGATTACACTAAATCATTATATGTTAGTTGGAATGAAAATATAAACATGGAAAAAGTTTTATAAGCTGTTCAAAAACATGGGATATTTAAAAACCTTCCATATGATATCTTAATTGCATAATTTTACATGTTTACTAAGTTTTTTGATTCATGCATGCATACAAAGAGAGATTGAGAAATAATGAAACAATATTTATTATGAATGAATATGGATAGGTGATTATTTTATTTATGAGTAATAAAATATATATTATGACATTAATAACTACCTTAGAATGTTTTTATTACTATTGTTGATTTTGGGTGTGGTCCTATTACAATCCCTAATTATGGATGGAATTCAGAAGGTGGAAAAGTTATGATTTCATTCTTATAAATTAATTATTTTATAAATGTACAAAATCAACTAATATTAATGGTTTGGTGTAGGCCATCATGAATGGGCTTGGTATTTCAATAATTACATGAGTGGTTGTTGTAAATGATTTGAAAAATATTGAGATGGTGGAGGTATATTGTTCTAAGTATGAAATGCATATTTATATGAAACACATTTATATTTATATAAAATTTAAAAATACATACCTAAAATTTATTTATTTGGTGGTCATGGTTCTTGTTGAACAACAAATAACACTTGCATGCTTCTTTTTGCATCTATTAATTATTTGGGTATGTTAGCCTTGTTTGTACAAAAAGCCTAGAATTCATACTTAACATCTATAAAAAAAATTCAGTCAAATATTTTTATATTATTTGTTCTTTAAATTCTTAAATTATACTGTCTTGATCATCAATTAGCCAAATATTTTTTTTTAATGTTTTTTTCTAGTTAAATTACAATTTGTTTTATTTGTAGATAGATTGAATTAAATTTCCTAAATTCGCTCATGAATAATTTAAAGGGGAAAGGATGAGGCTGAAACATATGAAATGAAATTATATATTTTAATGACTCTCCCTTTACAAATGGTTTGGTACTTTTTAGATCAGGTCTAGGCATCTTTGGAGTCAGACTGGACATCTCTGGAGCCAGACTAGGTATGTTTGGAGCCAGAATATCTTATTTCATATAACCTGTTAACTTTTCATCTAGATCTTTAATGTTTTATTTTTATTTGACTTTATTATAGGTATTTAATTTTCCTTTTCCTCATGTTTTTTTTGTCATGGTGAGAGGATAAGGTCCATTCAATGTTTTTCATGAAAGTAACTAAACATTATAATAATCTATGACATTGAATTCCATAGTTATTTCTTGTTTGGTCCCATAGATAAGGGTTTTTTTATCACTTAATTTTTTACCCTTGGATAGTTATTTAAATCCTTAGCCAAATTTAGTGGAACATGGGATTACCTTTAGGCCTGTGGGTTTCCTATAGCAGAGGTAAACCTCTAGATTAAAGGGTTCGCTCCTTAGATTTATCTTTGATAGCTTATCACCTATACTACTTACTTGCTTGGATGAAAAGAGATATATAGAACATGAAATAAAACTATTATAATAAGGTTATTTATAAATTTTAACCTAACCAATACCAACCAAATGCAAGTACACTTCAAATACAAGCCTAATCTGCATATGACACTACTCTAAAACTACCCTTGTATTAGTATTTGTCATGGAGGTTTGTGAAGCTATCCTAAGCTAGGAGGAATTAAAAAAGGTCATATCATGACACTAGTGTAGATAAAAATCACTAAAATCATGAAAAAATAAATTATAACACTTCAAGATACCCACAATAGACTTTTAAAGTTGAATATGGATGCAAGCAAGGACAACATTTTAATAAAAGCTATCACTTAGAAAGATTAACTAAATCAACATACATATTGAAAAAAATCATGGATAAAGTAAATAATATTATTAATTATTGATTCAAGGATAAAAATGATCAATTATTCTCCATACTCAGGTGGAGGATACATTTCTATGCCAAAGTGGCTCAATAAATAGCACACATGTGAGAGAAGAGAAGTGTTCAAGAGAGATTAGATAGAAAAGTGTTATGTAAGTTAAAACTATAAGATAAGTTAGAGAAATATAATAATAGACTTAAAAATACATGTGTATCTCCTCTTTAAATGATCCATATCTCCAAGTGGCATGGGAAGTTGAAATGTATGCTTGACACCTTGACTAGATTCTTGAAACTCTCCTTATTGACATGTTGAAGGACAAGTGGAATTTTTTATGATAATGTAATTTTATCATAACATTTTTCTCTAATATTGAAACCTATCATCTTACCCCAATATGTTATTCTTGACACATCACCTCTTTCTCTTACAAGGTGTCTAGAAGGCTCTTCATCTCCTCAAGCCTATTTTGCACACAAGTTTCAAAACTTGGTTTTTGTTATTATAGATCATCCAAAATTTATGGATGGAATATTTAAATTATATAATACCCAAATAAAATAATTTTGAATATTCAAACTAGCCCCAGTAGGTCACTCTCTACCAAAAAGTCCAATTATGCCTCATTCATTGTAGCCTTTTTTTGTTTTTCTCCTTATGTGTGAGTTTTATGGAGAACCCTAATAATATAAGGAGATATTATAGTACCCTATATCCTCTTATATTTCCATTTCAATTTTAATGTGTTGAATCCAAGTGGAAGTTAATGTTTTCTACCTATCTCTTCTATTAATTAGGCCTAATAAGGTCTCTAGGCCTAGAAAATAGATTTTGGCTATGAAATCCTACACTTTTGAAACCTTTGGGAAGTGTGTGATTAACCTTACCCATTAAAAAAAAATATTCATGTCAAATTTTGGATTCTATAACATTGTACTTATAGCCAAACCATGAAATGGTCAAAAAGTAAGCCCTTCATAAACTTGTTTGAACTACCTTGAAAAATGGAGTTGGTTTGATCACTTCTAGGTGTTATTGAGAATATTTATTGATTGGAGGAGATGAATTAAGTCCCATCAGACCTCTTAAAATTATTTTAGGTATCCATCTCTCCAAAATCTCTACAAAACATCAAAAAATAATGGATTTCTGCCAATCCATACAATAATCCATATAACTCAAGTACATGTGAAGAACCTCCTTTGAGTTATCAACAACATCAAATAGGTTTTAGGATCAAGTTATTGAATTTGATTTTATTTTGATGGCCATCCCTACAAATTGGTTATTATGGCTCTCTTAGGCATCTTGAAAGTACTTTAAATTCTTAGCGATGATTCATAAAGTTGGACATATGAATCCTCCAACCATTTTCAAAAAATTGAAGTAAATTAGGGTGGATAATTTCCCCTATGAACAAAAGGTCCCATGAATCTCTTGTTTTCCATACAAATTAAATAATTTAGTCTCTTAGGTTGGCAGTGAACATTCCAAGAAAGTTTGAGAGAAAATGAGGTTGATTGGTACATGTTTTGGGTTTGATTTGACCTCCAATGACCTTCATGAGGTCTGTGAGGTGCTCCTTTACATATTTCAATGATTATTTGACCAAAAAATTTACCCAAACTCTCTATTTATTCCACTTGCTCAAACTTAGGGTTCTTGAACTAGTTTGCCAACTATACCCTAATAGATTGTATGTAACTAATTTTCACTTTTATCTCATTGCCAAATGGTCTAACACCTTATGGAAGGTTTTTTCATGTTTTTAAACATAATATCAAGGTCTTCCATGTCTATAAAATCTCAAATAAGTTAATTTTATTAGATGATTACCTAAATAGGTATGTACATGCTTTCAAGATCGACTGGATAAGGTTGTTTTTTCTTATTTGTCAACTATGTTTGAGGCTCATGAAAAAATGTTCACACATATAAACCACATTATATATTATTAATCTCCATCAAATTTATCTAAATCTCATTCAACTCTAATGATATATTTAGGTTGTCATCTCTTCAAGACTACCTAATAGGTCTATGCCTACAATTAGGTTTTTACTAGTTGAACAGGGGTTTGACTGATTGTTTCACCTCTTATTAGAATTGAGACTCTTGTAGGGTATTTTTCACAACTTACATAAATTTTTAAAATATTTTTCCTATTTGAGATCTCTCTCTCTCTCATAATTTAAAATGTAATCATCAAAAGTATATATAACTAAATGATACTATTTGTCTTATGGCCCCTGCTTATAACCCTTACTCTATTCACTTATTTAGAGCCCATTTTGTTCTCAATGGCTTAGTAAAATGACTCCTATTTTATAAATTTAAACACTGACACAAATTAATCTCTCAATTTTAAGGGTCCTTAGTCACTTTGTATAACTATAGGTAATGAGGACTGCCTATGTGTGTATAGAATTAAGTGACCACTATTTTTTTTCAATTATTTGAGAACCCTAAAATCCTTTCTAGCCTTAAAAACACATATATAAACACCATTCTCATAAATATTTGATAGATTTAGAACATCACACATCAAACCTACATGAGACTATTAGGCTAGTTAATTGTGTTTAGGATGTGTGTGTTCACGTAGGTCTATAACCCCTAGTCTAAAACCTAGTTTTGTAATAACGCTACTTAGATTTGGAGTTATTTAAAATTTTAATTACATTTTATATTTGAGGACCTCACACAAAGCCCTGAAAACTTAGGGTTTTTTTACAATCCACTATTTAGGGTAGAATTTCCATAATGTATGGTTGTAGGTGAAAATACAACACCTTGACTACATTTTATCTTATTAGGTTTTTAAACCAATTTTTAAACCTTGTAAAAATATATATTATATTTTAATATCTTATTAGGTTTTTAAACCAATTTTTAAACCTTGTAAAAATATATATTATATTTTAATTAGTGTCTCAATTCTCTCAACACACTCAATATTCCATTCTTCCATAAATTTGACTACTTTTCAAGGCCATTTCCATATTGGCTGGTTATAGGAGCATATTTAGAGCTTGACTATGTATGCATATGAATTGACATTCAAAAAAAATATCCAATCCTTATCCATATCTTATTAATATTATGAGGTATTAAAACATTTCTTAGTGCCTTTAAGGTTCAAAATATTATCAACTCCTCTGTTCAAATCAAGCTTAAACATGATTACAGGTGTTGTTTTAGTGGATTGTATATGCATATGGTCTGAGTCTATCTTATTTAAAATTAAACCATGATTTTATATAATTTATAACTTATTTATATCCTTCCTTACTAATTTCAAACATCACATAAGACTTTAAAATGACTATCATAACCTCTGTTCACTATTTTCCTACATATAGTCTTGTAGGTGACTGAAGATTGCAAATCACTATTTTGGAAATTTGAAGGTGAAAAAAAGAACTTAAAGGATGTCTTAAAATTTTTATAATTTTATCAACATGTAAAAAATAACACAAATCTTAGATTCATTTTATATACATATCCAAACATTCAAATCACCCTACTATGCAAACATAAGAAATACATAGTCTATAAAAGTCAATGGAGAAGTGACCATTATTGAAAATTATAAAGAATATGGATGATAAATAATACATGGATGGATTTAGATAGTATTGGAGTAACATTAATAACCAATAAAATTAATTTTACCACTTGGAAAACTTTGAAATGTAAGAAAATTACAATCACTTATAGATAATGTACCAAAGAGAAATTGCTTTCCAAAAAGACCTCCACACATGCCACCATGATTAAATAAAGTGTGGGAGGAATGTGTGTGTGTGTGTGTGTGTGTGTGTGTGTGTGTGTGTGTGTGTGTGTGTGTGTGTGTGTGTGTGTGTGTGTGTGTGTGTGTGTGTGTGTGTGTGTGTGTGTGTGTGTGTGTGTGTGTGTGTGTGTGTGTGTGTGTGTGTGTGTGTGTGTGTGTGTGTGTGTTTGTGTGTGTGTGTGTGTGTATTGAGGTTAAAATACTTTAAAGCAACCATGAATTCATAGTTTGTATTGAGGTTCCTCCAAACTTAGCTTGTGGGGTTTTGAGCTCTTGAAAATAATTATAAGCTCTTAGATATTGTTCATAAAGATAAGAGAAATAATATAATTAAAAATGACACAAATTTTAATCCCATATGGGTCCAAAAATTTAAACAAAATCTTATCCCCTAACTCTCCCTGTACCACCTATACCATATGCTTGAAGTTGGCCTTCACTAGCTTATGAAAGGAATGATGAGAGAGAAAAGGATATATCTACAAATTTTAGAATTAAAACTTATTCCCAATTTCATTTTAGACTTGTATAAGATTAAAGGATGTTCTAAATTTGTTTTCTCTTATACATGACTTCCACAAGTCTGTACAAGTTTGATAACTTCTCAAATAAGTGTTGAAAATCAAGAATCTAAATTTTTATGATCCCTATGATAGTTGTGACAATTAAGTAACTAATTATAACTCCTTGGAATGTGTGTAGTACATAATTTCTCTTTTATTAAACTTTTAAACACATAAAGTTAGCCAAAAATCCACTTTTTATGCATATTCAACACCTTAGAGTTAGCAAATGGTATTCAAACTCTAAAAATATTCATAAAACGTTATGAAAAGATGTTTTAGACATGAAATGACATTAAAAAACCCCTAATCACCTATGAAACAACATGAACATGACCTATATTTCAATGACACCCCTATACCACTATATGACCTCAATATGAAATCACCTTAACTTCTCCAAACTAACCTTAAACCATTATAACAAGGTTAAACAAAGACTTTTAGGGACCTTATAGGATATGATATGACCATATGATAAGTTTTGATTTATAGGGGGGTGACAAATTTTATTTGGGGTAAAATTTGGTCAACATTTTTGGTGATTTACAAAGGTAGCATGCATGTAATGCTAATCGGACTAGTAGCCTTGAATGTCCATTGGGCAACTAAGTCTCTTACACTCATTTTAAGACCTTGAAAGACCCTGAACATAAAAAAAAAATTGATTACCTTCACAACACATAAAAATAAATAAAAAAAAGACGCAAAACAAATAACAAGACACATGCCCATGTGCTCTCAAGCAATTAGGAAACATAAATACTCCTTAAGAAAACTAGAATATATATGAACTAACCTGAAAGAGAACACTTCCTCTTGGATCAAAGAGGAAGCTTACATCATCTTTAGATCCATAAAATGAAAGAATTTATGAGGAAATTTGCATCTTGGGCCTTGGTCTTGATATATTTAAATCCTTCACGATTGCCACTCTCTTTGGAATCATATATAATGCAATGATGGTAGCTACAAACATGTCACCTATGAAGGTAAACTCTTCTTACACTTCAATAACCTTCTCATAAACTTTATTTATATGTGTGCTTGTCTCAATAATGATCACTTATTGACTTATATGGGTATCCTTTATCTTGGTACTTTGAATAATGTCATGTTATCTTTTAAGAATCAAAGCATCTTTAAGAACATACTCATATTTCTTACTAGCTGTAAGCTCATCAAGATATTCAAGGAGATTAACATACTTAGCCCAATCTTCATCATTGTCCTCTAATAATACATCTTATTCAATATCATTATGAATATGACATTCAACATTTTAAAGACCTTCAATATCTTATATAAGCTCAACATATTGCTACCAATCATATTTGTCTTCCTTCTCTTCAAGAACCACAACTTTTGCAACTTCATATTTTTTCTTGATAAGTCTTCATCCTCAAGGTTGGATATAACTTCAATAAGTTTGGATGTCATAATATATCCTTGTGGAAGCACACCATCAAGGGGCAAGTCAACTTCAAGAGTGTCTTTAACTTGACCAGTAGGAGGTGTAGGATTTTTAAGGCCTTCAAACTCATCACATATGTAATTAGACCTTAGCCACAAATAATATTGTTTCATGAAGTCATTAGTATCTTATTTTCCTCTTGAATTTTTATATTTAAACTCTTTCTTATGCACATGAGTATTAGTGAACTCAACTAATGTGATATCTTTCTCAATCACCTCTTCTCTCTTGTCTTGATTAAGCTCCTTGTGAATAGCTATAACTTCATTTATATGTTCTCTTTATTTTATTAATAGGGATTACTTGTGATTATATTCACCAAGGGGAGTCCCTATGATTAACTCCTCATCATAAACACTTGAGCAACTAAAACTTAAGCTTGTTCTTCTTCACCAAGATCCCATAAGATGGGTTATCCTTTAAGAATGGATGAAGTGGGTGGGTGAGGGATAGTCTCATGAGTTGGAGAGGGAGTATGAAGTGTGATGGAGGTCTCATGAATGAGCTTGGGAATTGAGGATCCTTTAATGAATTCATGGGGAGATGACAAGTTGGATTAGTCAATAGGAGATACATTCTCTTCAATAAGAGTTTCACTTTGTTCATAGCCTTCTTGAAGATCTTCAATAGTTACAAGTTGATATTTAACCTCTTGAATTTTCCACCTTTTTAATATATCTACCCACCATTGGATATATCATCCCATTTCATGAAAATCATCATTGATGACTTTTTTGGATTCTTCTTTAAATATCCTCCACTTATTAGTAAATAATTGAATAGAATTTATCAACTTCTCTATGAGATGAATAGGGATCACACAGTAGGTTCCTCATCCATTATTATCATCATATTTTATTATTTTAGCACATTTATCATGAGTGTCAATAAGGACATGGCTTGAGGTAAAATTGAAGTAGGAAGAGGATGGTAATAGTAGGAATTTTGGCAAACTTCAACTTGTTAAGTTAGTTGACTAAATTGAGCTTGTAAGACATTATATGTTGCTTTCCAATAAATGCTACCATATAATTCCCCATGATAAAGTTTATGAGAATTAGGTTGAGATTGATATAGAGACACTCCTTGGTACTCTTATTAACAAGATTATTCATAGAGTTTCTCAATAACATCATGATCATACAATGGAGGAGTAGGCTGACCATATGACTATCATGGCTCATAGGGTTGATAACACTCTTGATAGGGATATTGAGACACATAATATGGGTCATGGAAAGGTTGATAGGGGCTTTATAGTGAAAACTCTCATCATATCCAGCCATACCAACTTCATTAGTCAAATGAAACATAAGATATCATCAAATTATTTCACAATAAGTATCAAGGTTGCTTATAACTAGTTGATTGCATTAAAAGTTTCCATTAGTGTTTGTTAAATGATTCTTAAAGCTGATATTTAGAAGAACACACCAAAATTTATTCAACTCTTTTGGAACTTTGTCCCACCAAACATGCCATAATTGTTGTCAATAAAATTTTCACCCTTGGATAGGTAGTTTGAGCCTTCTCCAAATTATTGGAACATGGGATTACCTCTAGGCCTATGGTTTGACTATAGCAAAGTTAAACCTCTAGATTGAAGGGCTAGCTCCCTAGATTTGTATTTAATAACTTATTACCTATACTACTTGCTTGCTTGGATGAAAAGAGATGAAGATAACATGAAATAAACTTATCCTAATAAGGTGATGCACCAATTTTAACCTAACCATTTCCAAAAAAATGCAAGTACACTTTAAACACAAGCCTAATCTACATATGACACTACTCCAAAACTGTCATTGCATTAATATTTCTCATGGAGGTTTGTGAAGCTAACTGAATCTAGAATAATTAAAAAAAGGTAATATAATGACACCATTTTAGAGAGGACTCAATAAAATCATGAAAAACTAAATTATAACACTTCAAGCGACCTAAAATAGACTTTCAAAGTTAAATATGGATACAAACAAGGACACCATGCTAAAGAAGAGAAGCTATCACTTAGCAAGATCAACTAACCTGACATACATATTGAAAAAATTCATTGAGAAGGTAAAACAAATAATTCCTTATTGGTTCAAGACTTAAAATGAGTATGAATTCACCATACTTATGTGAAGGATACATTTATAATCCAAGGTGGCTTAATATATAATACAAGTGTGAGAGAAGAGAAGTGTGAAAGAGAGAAAAGATAAAAAAATGTCATGTCAATTAAAAATAGAATATGAATCAGGGAAATATCATAATACACTCCCAAATTCATGTGTATCTCTTCTTTAGATGATCTAGCTCTCCAAGTGGTATGGGAGGTTGAAATGCATGCTTGACACTTTGACTAGATTCTTAAATTTCTACTTCTTCTTTACATGTTGAAGGAAAAGTGGACTTCATGGTGATCATATCAGTTTATTTTACATGTTTTCTTTGACCTTGACATCTCTCATTTTACCCCTCACAGATCACCTCTTTCTCTTGCAAGGTGTATATAAGGCTCTTCATCTCCTTAGGCCTATTTTTTACACAAGTGTAAAAACTTGGTTTCAGTTACTATATCTCATACAAACTTCATGGAAGTCCTATTGACATAATATAATACCTAAATAAATTCATTTTAAATCCTCAAACTAACCCCAATAGGTCACTCTCTACCAAAAGTCCCAATTAGGTCTCATTCCTTGTTGCCTTTTTTTTAAAATTTTCTCCTTGTGTGTGAGTTATAGAAAGAGTCCTAAGAATATAATGACATATTATAGCACTATATATCCTCTTACAATTCAATGTCAATGTTAATGAATTGAATCCAAGTGGAATTCAACCTTTTTTGCCTATCTCTTACGTTCCATTAAAATTATTAAAATTTTAATGAGTTGAATCCAAGTGGAATTAAACTCATTAAAATTTTAAGCACATTAGGGTGGATAAATTACCCTAGGATCACAAGGTCCCATGCATCTTTTGTGTTCCACACTAAGTAAAATAATTTAGCCTTTTGGGTTGGTAGTGAGCATTCTAAGAAGTCTAAGAGAAAATTAGGTATGTTAGTACATGTTTTGGGTTTGATTTGACCTATAATGACCTTCATGAGGTCTATGAGGTGATCCTCGAAATATTTCAATAATTATCTACCCACAACCTTTCCCCAAACTCTTTTTTATGCCACTTGCTCAAACCTAGGGTTCTTGAACTAGTTTCCCAGCCATACCCTAATGGATTGTATGTATATTTTTTCACTTTTATCTCAATATCATGTGTTATAACACCTTATGGAAGGTTTTTCATTTTTTCCAACATACACTCAAGGTTTTATATATCTATCCAAGCTCAACTAACTTTATTTTCTTAGCTGACTACCTAAATAGACCTATACATGCTCTCAAGACTAACTGAACAAGGTTATTTGTGCTTATTTGTCAACTATGTCTAAGGCTCATGAAACAAGGTTCACACATATCAACAAAATTATATCTTATTATTTACCCTCAATATTCTTTAAGGCTCATTCAAATCTACTAATTTCTTTAGGTTGTCATCTCGTCAAGATTACCAAATAGGCTTGTGCCTATAATAATGTCTCTACTGGTTGGACATGGGTCTAAATCCTTATTTTTATTCTTGTTGTATTTTAAAATTGTATAGGGTTTTTTTCACATCTTACATCACTTTTTCAAATAATTATCCTATCTCATATCTCTCTCTCAAACTTCAAAAGCTAATCCTCAAAAGTATGTAGGACTATATGATAACAATAATCTTATGACCCTTGCTTATAACCTTTAATAAGTTCCTCTATTTAGATCCCATTTTTTTCTCAAAATATTAATAACTTGAGTCCTATATTATAACTCTAAACACCCACACAAATTACTCTCTCAATTTTGAGGGTCCTTAGTCACTTTGTAGACCTATAGGTAATGAGATCTACCTATGCGTGTATGGAACTCAATGACCACTATTTACTTTCAATTACTTGATAACCATAAAATACTTTCCTATCCTTAAATAAACATATATAAACACCATTCTCTTCAATTTTTTATATATTTGGAATATCACACATCAAACCTACAAGAGACATGTTTGGGCAATATGTGTTCACTTGGGTCTATGACCCCTAGCCTATAACCTAGTTCATTAATATCACTTCTTATATTTGGATTTATTAAAAAATTTAAATTTATTTTATAGTTGAATACCCCATAAAAATCCCTAAAAACTTAGTTCTTTTTCATAGTCTACTATTTAGGGTAGAATTTCCATAATGTATGGCTGAGTTGACAATAGTACACCTTGACTAAAGTTTATCCTCTTAGGTAGTAAAACCAATTTATAAACCTTTTAAAAAGATTTTTTATATTATAATTAGTATATAAATTCTCTCAAAACCTTTAACATTATATTCGTTCATCAATTTCACTACTGTTCAAGACCATTTCCATGTTGGTTGGCTATAGGTGCACATTTAGAGATTGATTGTGTATGAATATGAATTGAAATTATAAACTCATATATAATAATTATATGTAGATTAGTAATATTATATGAGTTATTAAAACATTTATTAGTGAGTTGAGGTTCAAAACCTTATCAAATCCTCTATTCAAAGCAAGCTTGAACATGGCTACATGTGTTATTTGAGTGGATTATATATGCATATGGTTTGAGTCTATCTTATTTACTATTACACCATGATGTTATATAATGTTAAAATTATTTATACCTTAATTATTTATTTTAAACTTCATATAAGACTTTATAAGGACTCTCATAACCTATGTTCATTATTTTCCTACATACAGTCCTATAGATGACTGAAGATTACAAATCATTATTTTAAAAATTTAAAGGTGAAAAAATAATATAAAGAAGGTCTGACCATTGTTAACATTATATGAAAATTCAAAATATAAGAACACAACTCTCGTATTCATTTAAATTGTATATCAAAACATTCTAATCACCACACTATGCAAACACAAGAATGACATAGTCCACAAAAGTTAGTAGAGAAGTGACCATTATTAAAAATTGTATACAATATGGATGATAAATAAAACATGGATAGACTGAGAGAGTATTGAAGGACCATGAATAACCAATCAAATGAAGTTGACCACCTAGAAAACTCAAAAATATAGGAAAATAATACTCACTTGTAAATAATGCACCAAAGAGAAATTACTTGACAAAAGGACATCTACACATGAGACCATGAGGAAATAAAGTGTGATAGGAATATAAAAAAATATTATAACTCAAACTCACTAGTTTTAGGTAGCCATGAATTCATATTTTTCATCGAGGTTATTCCAAATGCAACTAGTGGGGTTTTGAGCTCTTGAAAAGTAGTCCAGGCTCTTAGCAATTGTTCATAAAGATAAGAGAACTAATACAATTAAAAATGAAATAAATTATAATCCCATATGGGTCTCAAACTTTGGCCAAAATATTATCCCCAAACTCTACCTATACCACCTGTACCATCCACTTGAAGTTAGACTTTGTTAGCTTATGAATGGAATGATGAGAGAGAAAGGGATATGTCTGCAACTTTTGGAATTAAATTTTTTTATCTAGGTGGATTATTACCTATATAATATGAAAGGACATTTTGAATTTATTTTCTATTACACATGACTTCCACAAGTCTGTACAATTTTGCTAATTCCTCAAAATCAAGAATTTAACTTTTAATAATCCCTCTAATAGATGTGATAGTTAAGTAACTGATCCCAACTCCTTGGAATGTGTTTTATATGGATTTTATCTTTGGGGAAACTTTTACACACATAAAGTTATCTAATAATCCACTTTTTATGCATGTTCAACACCTTAGAGTTAGTAAATGGTCTTCAAACTCTACAAACTTTATGAAATGTTATGAAAATATGTTTTAGACATGAAATGAAATTTATGAACCCTTAATTACCTATGACACAACATGAACATGACTTATATCTCAATGACAACCTTAGACCACTATATGACCACAATATGAAATTACCTATTGACCATTTCTGGTCTAATAGGCCAAAAATCAGTCCCCTTCTTCCCTTGTTGTTCTGGGCCAATTCATTTTTTGATTTTGCACAATTCTGGAAATTTCTACGGACTCTATAGGTGTTTTCTACCATTTCTGCGGGCATAGTTTTTCTATGAACTCTGCAGGTGAGTCCTTTAGCACATGAAGAACCATTCAAAGAGTGTAAGGTTTAAAAAGCTTCTTCAGACTCTTGTCAAAAAATTTAAAAGGAAGGTTAACATCTTTGAACTATTGAACCATTGAACCAGTTCAATGCCTTGGTTCAACACCTTGGTTCAATCAACAAGTTCATCACTTTGGTTCAACACCTTGGTTCAATCAGATGGTTCAATAAAATGGTTTAAAGCCTTGGTTCAATCAATCAGTTCACTTAGTTAGTTCATGGCTTGGTTTAATGCATTGGTTCAACATTTTTGGTTCAATGTTAAAGTTCATCGGCATGGTTCAATCAAATGTTTCAAAGCCTTGGTTCAATAATCATTTGAACCATTGAACCGGTTCAATGGATTGGTTCAATGGTTGGTTCAAAGGAGTGGTTCAATGTGAAAGGTTTAAGCCTCTCGAAGGGCAAGTGCCCTTGAACAGGGTAGTTCTGGGTTCAAAAGCCCTTATAGAGGGTAGGAAGCACATTGAAGGTAGCTGAAAGATTTCAAAAATGTGCAGAAAATCTTAAGGCATTGAATTCTTTCAAACCTTTTGTCTGAAGGAATTCCTTTGGACAAAAAGTTTGAAGGAATTTAGAGGAAGGCCACGAGCTCAAAAGGACTTGGGGAAAACCTCGAAAGAAATCAAAGCAGCCAACTCTCATGGAATTTTTGTCCACAAGAAAAAAGCCTACAAAAAAAGCCCACAGAAAAGGCCCGAAGGAATTTGCCAAAGACGGTGACGTCCTAGAAGCCATCAACTTTAAGAAGATAGATTAGCCATTGTTTTCCAAATGGTTATGGGCCTATGAAAATCATTTTTATTATAGAGAAGTAGCCATTTGAGCACCAACAAAGAGCCCAAAGAATAAAGAGAGAAAAGTGCCAAGTGTAGGAATATGCAGATAGTCCAAGTGGTGAAGGGAGGTGCCGATTCAAGAAGTTACTCTAGAAGGTGATACAATGTCTATGAATTGATCATTAGGAGGCACAAACAACTAATGGTGTGACCCATTTTTCTTAATTTTTCATTAATGAGTAGACAAGCCACATAATCACCTTGAACGAGCGGTCTTGCAAGCAGACAAATGGTGTGGCCCATAATTTCTCATATGATGTTTAAGCAGCTTGCTCTTCCTAATGATCAAAATGCACATGGGTCATTTTTAAAAAGGGTGCAAAAAGGCCTCCTTCCTTCCTCTATATATTACAAACTTCTCATTTGGAAAATCATCTTTCACATTTGTAAGGCGAAGCCTTGGCAAATTTTCACCTAAAATCAATAAATGCATTTTTTACCTCTATTCTAGTTAGATATCTCTATGTCTGTCTGAGCATTGGTTTTGTGTTTAGTTATTGCTTCCTAATGCTTTCATAGGGTTAACACCAACACACCTGGTGTCTATAAGGTGCCATTCTTGTAGGTGACAAGGAGAGTTGCACCTGGAAGCACAGAGACAGAAAGAAGCTACTATACAGTGTGCCTTTTCCATAGCACCTATGGTAAGTCCCTATTTTTTGTGTGTTCCATTAAAGACTCCCTATTAAGCTTCTTATAGCCTGGTCCTTTTGCTAGTTTGAAGTGTACATATGTGTTTGTCTGGTTTCAAGTGTGAGTGTGAGTAGGTCAAATCATTTGGTGCATCACCCTTTTTAGAGTAGGTTCTATTTTCCTATAATCCTTCTCCCTTTTCACCCCCCATTATATATCTATATATATGTATTATCACTTATTGGAACAACTTAGATTCATCAAAGGGAGCTATCCCTTACCTAGAGACTCTCCCCTCCAGCTTTGCCAGTCCCATAGGTGAGAGGGGAGTTTCCATTTTGATGTGTGGAAGGTAGGAGCTAGGCATCCTGCCCTGGGTACAATCCACTGCATCAACAATTTTGTGCACACCTGGTGGGAAAAAGTTTTTACACTTAGTAAAGTTTTAGGATTGGTACTGGTCTTGTTATAGCAAACCAATCATTTTTAGCATTTGGTGACTCCACTGGTAAGAAATTCATTTTTCTGATCAAAGACTAGTCTGACCTCCTATGCCTAAAATCACCACATGATCTGCTGCCAAGGGTGTCCCTTTTGAATTCATTGAGTTGCATTTGAACTCAGAAAAGTGACTAAGGTTTGAGAGGACCCATTTTTATTTAACAAACTACCTTCTCAAACCTGTTGTAAAGAACACATATGCAGCAAGGCCAAAGTTACATCCCGTCATAGCTATGACACTGCCCTTTGTGACTTTTCGTTGTCAGAGCCCCTTGAATATCCAACACTATGACCCAATTATAGGAGTATTCCTCAAAAGTGTGCCTCCCTTTGATGGAGAGGGACCCATCATAGTTATTGAACACATCAAAAATATTACTAACCTCTAGAATATTCACAATGTCACTGAGGAGAATATTGCAATCAAATTGTTGGCATTGTCTCTCAAGGGCAAAGCTCTAGACTGGTATGAGAATTTGACTATAAATTCAATTGGTTCTTAGAATGAATTGGTCACTCACTTGATAGACCATTTTTGAGAAAAGAGTGACCACCTCTCACTTGTTAAGCAGTTGACTACCATGAAAAGAGCCCCACATGAATACATATAGGATTTCAACACTTGGTTTCAGAAGACATGGGATAGAATCCCCATTTTGGTAAGACCTACTCCTAGCTATGCTTTCTTATATTAATTAAGAGCATTGAATAGTGATATTTCTATTATGATACAATCCATGGGAGGACATGTGTTGCCTGCCACCTATGACATAGCTATAGTAGCTAAAAATTGCTTAGTGCAGGTTGGGAAGATAGCTCCTAGACCCCATATGCCACTTTTCACTAAAATGCTACCTCCAATCTAAACCACTACTCCCACCTTAGCTCTTCTACCTAGCATAGAAAAGCCAACTGCTACTCCATCCAATGAACTTCATGAAGTTAAGAGTCTGTTGCAAAGTATGTCAAATGAACTTATGGATCTTATAAGGTAGCAAGCTCAAAGCAACTAACCAAACCAAGGATACCAATAGTATGGTCAAGCTCCTAGACCCCCTTTCCAAAATTAAAATCAAGGATAGGGTCAGCTTACTCAAACCATACCCTTTCAAGGCTACAACCCAGACGCCCCTTCATCATCTAAGGTTATGGTGCCTATTCAAAATAATCTAGTGTAAGAGTAGACAAGTTGTTCAACCATGGGATATGGTTAGGAGTAGGTTGTTTATACAAATGAAATGACTGGTTATCACCCAAATGTGCAAGACAATCAAGGAGCCACCCATTCCCAAGGTTTTGAGGCTCCAATGCAACCCAGCACTAGTAGGAGTCAAACCCAGCCTGATTTTTCTCTCATGAATCACCTGGAAGGTGAATTCTATTTAGTCAATTATGTGGGTGCTGCAGACAATCAGGATGACTATGTTGTATCCAACACAATATTCAAAAGGAGAGTAATGGAAGAAGTTTAGGCTACTACCCAAATGTCAGCAATACTTTCTTCATCACATGTAAATCAAAAAGTCCCAAGTTTTTGACTGTCATTTGTACCTCCAGCTCCTCAGCCTGCACCTTAGGCTATAAATAATTCCAAAGAAAGTTTGAAGGAAGGCAACCCTTGAGTCAATGTGGTTGACTAGATGAATAAGCTATACATGAACATCTCCTTGTGGGATTCATTGTCAATACTAGGGCAAAAAGACATGCTATAAAAGGAATTGGATGATCTAGATGAGCAAGCTATTCCAGGAAAAGCTGATAATGTTTTGATGATGAATGGACAACCTTCCACCTCAGGTTAGGCCCAAAAAGAAGAAAAGGTTCCTCCTTTTTATGTGTCCTTGGTCATAGGAGATTTCTTGGTGTATAATTGCATCATTGACAGCGGAGCAAGCACCTCGGTGATGCCCAAATGTATAGATGACAAGCTAGGCTTGAAATACAAAGGAATGACCAAGGGAGTCTTGCAACTAGATGGAACCCCAGTAAAGATAGTTGGGGTGGTAATAGGTTTGATTTTGACACTACATGCTTGCCTAAATTTCTTAGTTCCTTATGATGTGGTAGTGGTAGATGTCCCTCCCTACTTTGTCATCTGCTTATCTAGGGATTTTACATCCAAGATAGGTGGCTACTTAGTAGCGAATTGGTCTTATCTAGTTTTAGAACCAAGTATGGGACTAAAGTCAAGATTGAATTTGAGCCACTCCATAGAGATAATCTAGAACCTTACTCACTCAAGGTAGTAAATGTTAGCTATGCCATCATTGACCTAGAAGAGTTCCAAGTAGACCAATCTCCATCCTCTACCCTTGAATTAGTTGTAAACTTGCTCTTAGATGAATGGGGAAGTGACAACTTTGAGAATGATCCTTAAAAATTCATAGAGGAGGTGGGACTTGGACTTTACTGCATACACGAAGAGGGTATTTTTGTACCAAATCTAATGAAAGCCAGTCAAGAAAGCTTAGGTCTATGGCAGCTGTTCTTTGACAATTCAAAAAGTAAGTTGGGAGCTAGTGGTGGAGTGGTGTTGGTCTCTCTTTCAAAAGAGAGGTATTTTCTAGCCTTTTAGTTCCAATTTTCCTTCACATGCAATGTTTTGGAATATGAATCCCTCATCCATGGTTTGGAATGGGTGAGGAAAGGAGGAGTCAAAGAGCTACAAGTCTTCAGTGACAGTGAGTTGATTGTCAATCAGGTAAGAGGCCAGAATTTGATGAAGAATTCTCTACTGAAGTCTTACAAACATAGGGTATGGGACTTACTAGAAAATTTCTTTGCTTTCAATATTTCCTCCATTCCTAGAGAGTGGAACAAGTAAGCAGATAGGTTGGTAGTAGTTGGTGCCCAATTTGATATTCCTCAAGAAATAGGCTGAGACCACAACTCACGTCACTTGAAGGTAGTGATCTAGCCCTCTGTACCTAACAACATCACCAACTTGTAGGTCTTCAACAGTGACCAATAAATAACACTTTTCTTGCAAGAAGATGCTAAGTTTGCTACAAAAACTAGGTTAAGTTGTAGCAGCAATATGGTAGCCAAATTGTTCAGCTAAAGAATAATAAACTCCCCAAAGGTTTGGTCACTCTAGAGAGTATCTTCAATGGAGATGACCAATTGAGAAGTGATAAGGCTTGCATGGAAACAAATGAGGAGCACCATGAGAAGGTGAAAATATTCAAGGATAAGTTGCTTACACTTGGGAAAGTGTGCACAAACTGTGAAAGGAAGGCCTTCATCTTGTTATGCCAAGAATTTGCCGATATCTTTGCTTGGGAGTATAGTGATTTGAAGGGTTTCAGCCCAAGTTTGGCCCAGCATACCATTGAGCTGGAAGAAGGTGCCAGGCCAATCAAGTAGAAATAGAGGCCCATCAATCCAATGATTAGGCCTCTCATGTGGAAGGAGCTCACTAAGTTGATTGAGTCCAAGATAATATTTCCAATCAAATAGTCTTCTTGACTGGCCAACCTTGTTCTTATTTGGAAAAAGAATGGGGAGATCAGACTGTGCATTGATTTTAGAGACCTCAATAGAGTCTCTTTGAAAGACCATTATCCCCTCTCAAGTAGGGAGCAGATCCTTCAAATGGTAATGGGCAGTGAGTATTTTTCTCTCTTGGATGGATATTTAGGATACAACCAGATTTTAGTGCAAGACTGTGAATAGCATAAGACAACCTTCACTACCAAGTGGGGGATGTTTGCTTATAGGAAAATGCCGTTTGGCTTATCTAATGTTGGTGCCACCTTACAATGAGCTATGGACATGGCCTTTCAAGGCCTGATAAATAATATTGTGCTGGTGTATCTTGATGATGTGATAGTTTTCTCAAAGGAAGTGAGCCAACACATAAACACCTCAGACAAATCTTTGAGAGGTGTAGAGAGTTTAGTATCTCTCTCAATCTTAGGATATGTGTGTTTTCTATCCACAAGGGAAAGCTCCTTGGTCATATTATTTCTTTAGAGCACCTACCTATTGATCTAGAGAGAGTTCACTCCATCCTGGAGCTATCCTTGCCTAAGCACAAGAAAGGCCTGCAAAGCTTCTTTGGTAAGATAAATTTCATACAAATATTTATCCTAAATTTTGTGGAGATGGTCAAGCCTTTGACCTCTATGCTAAGTAAGGGTGAAGAGTTCACATGGATAGCATGAAGAAAGGACAATTTTGAAGAAATCAAGTAGGCCATATCCTGGGCTCCCACTTTGATTAGCCCTGAGTTCACCAAAGATTTCAACCTCTACACCTTCGGCAATGAAGAGGTAATCTCCACCATGCTTACCTAGGAAAGTGATGATAACCTTGAGCAACCAATTACTTTTTTTAGCCAAGGTCTAGAAGGTTTTGAAGTCAGATACACATATGTGGAAAAGCAAGTCCTGGTGGTCATACAGAGTCTAAAGAAATTTAGACATATGTTGTCCAATAGCAGAATCCACCTCATGGTTCCACATCCTGGCATCAAAGATTTCTTGATCAACTGAGACCTAAATGAGAAGAGAGTAGGGTGGATCACTAAGGTGATGGAATATGATGTAGATATCAAGATCACCAAACTGGTAAGAGGGAGAGGCCTATGTGAACACCTCACTACAGACTTTAAGTAGCAAAAAGAGGAGAGTCTGCTAATCCATGATGTAGCTATAGTAGAAGAACCTGCTGTCACGAAGGATTAGACATCAGACATGAGGCATTTTCTTCTCACTAGTGAGTGCTCGCACTCACTTGACATGACCAAGAGAAGGTATTTTAGACTCCAGTGTCTCCCTTATGCCCTGATTGATGGAGTGTTGTTCAAAAGGGATCTCTCAAGAGTCTTTTTAAGATGCTTGGACTCAAGTCAGGCTGATAGGGTGCTGTCTAAGTTCCATGATGGGCCAGCCAGTGGTCTTTTTTCTCCTAGGGCTACAACAACAAGAATAATGAGAGCTGGTATTTCTAGCCTACTCTTTTTAGGGACACCCATGCCTAGGTATGAAAGTGCCAGAAGTGCACACTTTTTGATGGGAAGTAAAGGTTGGCTACCATGCCTTTATAGCTTATTCAATTGGAACAACCATTCTTGCAATGGGGCCTTAACTTCATAGGGATGATTAATACTCCCTCTAGTGATGGGCACAAGTGGGTCTTGACTACCATGGATTACTTCACAATATGGGTAGAGGCTGTTGCTCTGAAGGATGCCAATGAAAGTGTAGTCCTAGATTTTTATGAGGACCTGGTGGCAAGGTTCAAGGTTCTAACAAGCATAATCTTAGATAATGCATTAGCTTTTCTAGGAACTAAAACAAGTGAATGGGTGTTGAGATATGGTATCTATCTCAGCATTTCATCTAATTACTACCCATAGGGGAATGGGCTAGTTGAATCTACAAATAAGAACCTGATCATGATCATCAAGCAAACCATGGAAGAAAATTAGAGAACTTGGCATGCCAAGTTGAAAATAGCTCTGTGGGCAGATAGGGTCACCCTAAAGAGGGCAATTGGAAACTCACCATACACACTCATCTATGGAAGGGAAGCTAGGCTCCCCATTTCACTTGAGTTGTCAGCCTTGGACCTTGTTCACCAACTGCAATTAAAAGAAGGAAATAACATGGAGGTTAGGCTATGTGAGCTGATGGAACTCTAAGAGACAAGGGACTAGGCTATGGCTTCTATGACCAACTGCCAACAACAAATGAAGAGATAGTTGAACAAGAAATCTTCATCAAAGGGTTTCTCTAAAGGAGACATTGTCTTGAAATGGGATGAAGATTGAGCTAAGCATGGAAATCACATGAAGTTCAATGCCCTATGGAGTGGTCCATATGTAATCACTCAGTGTAAGTAGCATAATGCATTCCAAGTCTCCAAGTTGGATGGTGAAGAACTATATATCCTAGTTAATGGGATACATCTTAAGCACTACCACTGAGTCCCTTTTCCATCATGTATATATTTCCCTTAGTTTTCTCCTATTTTTCCTAAGTACTTTTTTGCACATGTTAGTAGTTTTCTTAGCTTTGTGTGTGTTTTCATTTCCTTTTAGGGTAAATCTTCATGTTTGGTTCTTGAATTTATTGGGGCTATTACTGATCTTTAAGTTGCTTTCTGACTTTGTACCCAATGGATTTTGAGGCAACTAGTTTCTAAGCATAGTAGGCATGCTTCCCCTGGGAGTCACTAATTTGTTGACCATTTTTGGTCCAATAGGCCAAAAATTGGTCCCCTTCATCCCCTGCTATTCTGGACCAATTCATTTTTTGATTTTGCACAAGTCTATAAATTTTTGCAGACTCTGTAGGTGTTTTCTACCATTTCTATGGGCATAGTTTTTTCTATGAACTCTGCAGGCAAGTCCTTCAGCACATGAAGAACCAGTTTAAAGAGTGCAAGGTTTTCAAAGCTTCTTCAGACTCTTATCAAAAAATTCACAAGGAAGGTTAACATATTTTAACCATTGAACCATTAAACTGGTTCAATGCCTTGGTTCAATGCCTTGGTTCAACACCTTGATTCAATTGGCAAGTTCATTGCTTTGGTTTAACGCCTTAGTTCAATCAGATGGTTCAATCAAATGGTTCAAAGCCTTGGTTCAATTGGATGGTTTAATCACTCAGTTCACTTAGATTATTCATCAGCTTGGTTTAATTCATTGGTTCAATGTTTTTGGTTCAATGTTAAAGTTCATCGGCATGGTTCAATCAAACGTTTCAAAGCCTTGGTTCAACAATTGTTTGAACCATTGAACCAATTTAATGGATTGGTTCAATGGTTGGTTTAAAAGAGTAGTTCAACATGAAAGGTTCAAGCCTCTTGAAGGGTAAGTTCCCTTGTGAAGGGTAGTTCTAGGTTCAAAAGCCCTTGCAGAGGGTAGGGAACACTTCGAAGGTAGCCAAAGGATTTCAAAAATGTGCAAAAAGTCTTAAGGCATTAAATTATTTTGAACCTTTTGTCTAAAGGAATTCCTTTAGAAAAAAATTATGAATGAATTCAGAGGAAGGCTGTGAGCTCAAAAGGACCTGGGGAAAACCTTGAAAGAAATCAAAGCGGCCAATTCTCACAGACTTTTTGTCTAT
Organism: Torreya grandis; assembly: GCA_037957365.1. NCBI lineage: Eukaryota > Viridiplantae > Streptophyta > Pinopsida > Cupressales > Taxaceae > Torreya > Torreya grandis. The sequence goes on from JARHVA010002829.1 coordinate 120,902, forward strand.
GGGAAAAAAGCCCGCAGAAAAGGCCTGAAGGAATTTGCCAAGGACAGTGATGTCTTAGAAGCTGTCAACTTTAAGATGATAGATTATCTATTGTTTTTCAAATGGTGATGGGTCTTTGAACATCATTTTTATGATAGAGAAGTATCCATTTGAGTGCCAGCAAAGAGCCTAGAGAATAAAGAGAGAAAAGTGCCAAGTGTAGGAATAGGTAGATAGTCCAAGTGGTGAAGGGAGGCACCGATTCAAGAAGTTACTCTTGAAGGTGATACAATGTTTATGAATTGATCATTAGGAGGTAAAAATGGCTAACAGTGTGACCTAATTTTCTTCATTTTGCATTAATGAGCAAACAAGCTACGTAATCGCCTTGAAGGAGCGGTCTTGTAAGTAGACAAATGGCATGGCCCATAATTTCTCATATGATGTTTAAGCAGCTTGCTCTTCCAAATGATCAAAACACACATGGGTCATTTGTAAAAAGGGTGCCAAAAGGCCTCCTTCCTTCCTCTATATATTGCAGACTTCTCATTTGGAAAATCATCTTTCACATTTGTAAGGCGAAGCCCTGGCAAATTTTCACTTGAAATCAATAAATGCATTTTTTACCTCTATTTTGGTTAGATATCTCTATGTGTGTTTGAGTGTTTGTTTTTTGTTTATTCATTGCTTCCTAATGCTTTCACAGGGTTAACACCAACACACCTGGTGTCTATAAGGTGCCATTCATGTAGGTGACAAGGAAAGCTACACCTGGAAGCACAGAGATAGAAAGAAGCTACTATACAGTGTGCCTTTTCCATAGCACCTATGGTAAGTCCCTATTTTCTATGTGTTTTATTAAAGCCTCCCTATTAAGCTTCCTATAGCTTGGTCCTTTTTCTAATTTGAAGTGTATGTATGTGTTTGTCTAGTTTCAAGTGTGAGTGTGAGTAGGTCAAATCATTTGGTGCATCACCCCTTTTAGAGTAGGTTCTATTTTATTTTAATCCTTCTCCCTTTTCACCCCCCCATTATATATCTATATATATGTATTATCACTTATTGGAACAACTCAGATGCATCAAAGGGAGCTAGCCCTTACCTAGAGACTCTCCCCTCTAGCTTCGCCGGTCCCACAGGTGAGAAGGGAGTTTCCATTTTGACGTGTGTAAGGTAGGAGCTAGGCGTCCTACCTTGGGTGCAATCCACTGCATCAACATTATCTTAATTTTTCCAAAGTAATCTTAAATCATGCCAAAAAGGTTAAATTAAGACTTCTAGGGACTTGATAGGATATGAAATTACAATATGACAAGTTTGAGTTTATAGGGGTTGACAAATTTTACTTGGGGTCAAATTTGGTCAATAGGTTACTTGTATATTATTTGGGTTTGATAATGGTTATGTTGGTAATTAATGTTAAGTTAGTTGCTCACTTTATGGAGGTTAGTTGGTAGTAGTAGGCAACAACATGAGCTGAGGTGGAAACCTTATTTTTTGATTGAATTTTTTTTTGAGATACCCATTATTAATTTGTCTATGGTTTTTGATTTAGCTATGACACCCATGGCTGTTGTGATATATAATATTGTCGAGACCAAGTTAGTTTTCCCAATTATTTTAGAGGTATTTTCCCAATCCATGGAAAAATAAATAGATTAGAAGGATATATGGGAACAAAGTGATTTTAATTTTGAATATAATAATAATTATTCCCTTGTATTTGCATGTAACTAAGTTCTTCCATTTTTTTTTTAATCTATTTATATTGATTCTTAAATACAAGGAGGAAATTTTTTTTATTACATTGTCATTTGCATCATAAATACCACACATATCTATCCTATCAAGAGGGAAGTTTTAGAGGCCATGTTTTAACCTACATTTTGGGAAATACATAGTTAAAGGTTAATTAATGGTATTATATTATGATTAAAAACCATCTACTATGAAATATATTTGAATCAAAATGTTTTTTTTAAGGTTTGATAACTCCTCCATGAGTTATCCTACATCAGTATGTCCTTACTCTATTTTCAAGTTTCTTATACTAGCCTTTGTCCTTGAATAGCTCTTACATAATTTAACAATTTCATTGAGAGTTAGTTTATTAACATTTCCTTTTCCCATTAGAATAAATGAATCTTGATAATCATCATATAATAATTTTAATAAAACTATCCTAATAATGTCCTCATTCAACTCATTTCCACATTTTGTATAGATAAAAAAGAATCAATCTATATAATCTTCCATATTTTAATATTTTTTTTAATTTTATATGAAAGAGTTCTTAATTTATATATTTTAACCTATAATATTCCTAATATTTTTCCAATAATCCATTTTTTATTTCATCCCATGAATAAACGAAATCTAGTTGAAAACCCATAAATCACCTCATAGTTGAATCCTTAAGTGTAAAAAGAAAACAATTTCAGTTTTAATTATATATTTTATAGTCATAGACTTGACATAATATTTTGAACTCAAACAAGAACTGGTTATGATTTTATGTTGACATCCCACTAAAATTAGGTAGTATGGATGGGGATATGTTCTTCACTGGGGCTTTCTCATATTTATCTAGGATAATAGTATAAGTAAAATTTCTTCTTGTTGGTTGAGCTTTATCTGCCCTTGGCATATTTTATGGATTTAATATATTTATCAGATTGCCTCCTATATTTTCTCAATTAATTTTATAAATATTTTTATGAGGATGGGGTTCATAGAAATATATATTCCATTTGAATCTCTTATTCTATTCATAAATTTATTTAATTTATGAGAATTTTATCTAAATCAAATGTTGAATTATGATTTTCTACCCTACTGACACCTAGAAAATCCTTGGTAATGACATCAAAAATTATGGGTGTCATCAATCCTATCATTTAATCAACTGATTTAAGTTTATGTCATATTAAACTAGGGTTAGTTTCCAATGACTGATAAGTTATGCAAGATAGTGGATAATTGTTGTATGTTTTGGGGACTTGTGGATCATTTACTCTTAAATATCTAATCTACTTGCTTGAACTAAAAACTAACATATTTCTTATAAATCAAACACACATATTGAATGTAAATGATTTTAAGGGAAACACACTTTGTTAAAATTGAAAATGATTGCAATGGAAACATAATTTTATATAAATGAGATTAATTTTTAAATAAACACAAAAATAATGTAAGTTGATAGAATTGAAATTGATTTGGAAAGAGAATACTTTAAAATTTAAAGTACTAAAACTAAAATTGATTAAAACATGCATGCATAAACACATAGACCTTTAGGTTAAAAATATAACACTATACTTTACATAAAATAATGAACATCAAATTTTAAGATACAAAACACCATATAAATACCAAAATAGATGCTACTTTCTTAGTTGAGTGGTCCCTTGCTCACCCTTGGAATAAGATTAGAACAACACTTAACTTTATATAAATTTCATGAAATCAATTTTTCATTACTTTTATAGATTATTACAATATGAAATGAAAATCTTTATGTATATTATTCAATTCTTCACTTTCTACTACTTTTTACTAACTCTCTAATAACTCCTAACTTCTAACATTTTATAAATCCCAACTACGAATGAGAAGATTGTATTTATAATAAAAAGTCTTAAATGTTTTTTTTTTGGAGATTAAAACCTTAATAAATCTATTTAGAACTAAATTTTTATTATTAACAAGATAAAAAATTAGTTTATAATTGATTTTTTTATTAAGGGTAAAAATTGGGTTTTCTTTACTAGGGACCTGACCTTATACGAGATCCAAAATAGGCAAGGCCTCAAAGCCTAGATATTTAATAGATTCATAGTCCATAAAATCCCATTACATCAAAAATCTCTAGAAAACAATAGAAAAGTAGTAATAAATAATGAATTTTTATGGCCTCTTAAGGCCTCCTCCCAACTACTTAACATTCTTTTAAGCTCCAAATCCATCATTTAGTAAACAAGTGGTGATTGTTACACATATTTATTACATTCACTACATTTATATATTTTTATTATTTTCCACTTTTTTCATCCCATCCCCTAATAATATTATAAGAGAATCTATAACAAAAATCCTATATTTCATGGATGCCTTCTTAACAGACATTAATATCTAGATATTAATATTTAATTCACTATTTTCATTTTGAAGAGTACACTGTCTCTACATATTTTTAATTTATTATACAACTCATTATGGTTATACCTACTCTAAATATGATTGTATTTATAATCCAAAATATTCACCTGATTCTTCAAATTTATGTGTTCATGCATAAACCATCTAAAGATGGAATTTTGTAGCTCCAGCTCTTCAAAAAATTTAGTTTGCTTGATTTGTCTCCTTAAGGAATCTAGAAGGGCATTAAAATCCCCATTTGGGTTGCTACTAAATTCTCGAGTGACTTCAAATTAAAGATATACTTTACCCCACTCAATATCTCCCTCCTTGAGGCTACAGTCTATAGTCTTATTATCCTTCATGGCCTGAAGGAAAGACACATCCTTTAGAAGATATAATACTTCAAATAATTTTACCTTATTAACCTTATCATCCTTTAAAGTATTGTCATTAGGGTTTCCATTCGTATATCCTCTATATTCTTCCCTTATTTCTTGATTATTTTTTTAAGCTCAGTTTTCAATTTTCTTTTGTAGTTCCCCTTTTCTTAAGTCTGCTTACTCAACAATAGATAGAAACTAGGGCCTTCACTCATTTCTTTAAATTACTTATTAATCTCTACTATAAAAACTTAGTGAAGGTTTTGATTCTTCTTCCCTCACTTAACCTTCATAACTGACCTCTCAAGAGAAATAAGGACATAAAAGAGAAGACTCATGAGGATTCTATGTCTAAAAGAGTTGAGGAATATGAAATGTGAACAATGTACAACATTATGTCTTCCTTCAAAAGTAATGTATATAATTAATTTATTGGATATATAATCATATGAATAAGTTATATTCTCTCAAAAAATCCATTATTATTATGGATGAGTTCTTACCCTTATACCAAGAACTTCTCTCGCTCATCATTAAAATCTATACCTATTTTTATAGATCTTGGTATCATCCATAGTGAGACAGGTCATCTAGGCAATTAAGTCCTCTATGATTTCCACCATCACACCAGTAATATCTATAATTATTTGACTCTAGATCTCAAAAAAAATTTATAAATGTGACCATCAAATCCTTCTACTCTTTACATGAAGGTTGCCATGCCACCAATTTGTAAACCATCCCAAACTTCCATATCATCTTTCAGGTAACCATCCATAATCAGCTCCACCCTCACTAGATCACCTCCCATGTCATCACAATTATTGAAAATATTACATGTTTAAGGATCCCTACTTATCTAAAGTATAAACCTTCCCTCATATTTCACATGATCCACAATCCTTAAGGCAATGTTGGAGCTTGATTTTGTTCCTGGATAATCATTTCCAAAGGTGAATTCCATGCTATCATTGAACATCAAATTATGTATCCCATATATAAAGTATACCTCATCATTATTTCACACCAAATTAATATAAATATAAAAAAATTAAAATAACTCTAAACATGATTAAAAATCACCTTAAAATATTCTTTAAGATTCTAATTCAATTCTCTAGTGGATAAGACCTGGTAAATCCTCTATATTGAGCCATCTTCCCAAGCATATAAAATCCACCCCTAACTTATCAAACCAATCTATCAAACTAATCCATTCTCTATATACATATTTAATGAAAACATCCATGAAATATTGAATAATCAAAATAGCTTATATAATATTCCTTATGGTCCAACTACTCAAGCTCTTTCTAAGACTAATTTATTTTTATTAACAACGTAACAAATCAGATTTGAAACTAATTATTATTTTAGGCCAAAATATAACAAATAATAATATAATAAATTAATTTTATAGATCATTTGGAGAATAAAAACAATCCCTATTGTTCAAGGAGAAAATAGTGGGAAATTATAGATTTACAAATCCACCATTTTCTAGTTTGTTGGAGAGAATGTAGGCGCTTTATTTTCTTTCCAACAAATTCTAATTTTAATGGATAAAATAAATCACAATCTTGGCCAATTTTTTTCCTCTAGAAAATTGACTTGTGAGATATTAATAATATTTGAGTATAATGCCTTATTAAGAAATACTCATTTTTAGAAATAATATAAATAGATTTCATAGAAATTATTTAACCTTAAAATGAAAAATGTGTTGGTATGTATTTCAATTTAATCTTAAGGTTAAGGATATAGAAATAAAATGGCACAATGGTGATAATTAGATATATAATAGACCAATTAAATTCTAAACTTATATATAAACATATAATGAATTTATTATGTTGAGATAGTCTAAATACAAAAACTACAACTATGTTAGATATAGAAATGAAATAGAATAGAACTACTTATCTTGTTTTGATGCTGATAAAGTTTTGGATCTAGAACAAAATCAAATTATCTGTGAAGATAGTTCTAGAATAGTTGTCATATTCTAGCTCTAGTGCCTCTATCTATTTGGACAGTTACATCAGCCCCAGATAGTTTTATTGATGCTATTATTTGAGTCTAACAATAGTGTCATTTATGGAATATCTAGAGAAAATAAGATGTGACCACTTGGTTGATTTTAGGTTATGATTCACCTTTGATATTGTGTATTTATATTTGGTTCATGTACTATCACTCTTTGTGAAATGAAAAAAATGTATCTATCCATCTCTAATGTGATATTGGGGAAAATTGGGTCAGTGGCCATATAGTGTGGAACTAACCCTAGTGACATCATTGTCAAAGGACACTACCTACATGTTGTGAACTAAAAATTTAACTAAAAGGAGGAGATTAGTATGGTGTTAGTGAATGAAACCAAATCAAAAATACACTAAGCTAACATCCTCATGCCTAGTTACTAGGTGATCTTAGTAACAAAAACAAATGACAAACACAACTAAAAAGTAAGGAAAAACAACAAAAAATCCTTCACCTTACTTGGATGCTCCAAATGCCTTTCTAGTAGTGGATTGCTCAATTTTGTGCTCATGAATTCCTTGGCAATGGAAGCTTGGCTACCTCCATCTCTCCTTGGCACCTTTGGCTTATGGATTGGACTGGATTGGAATCAATTTAGCATGGTAACACTAGTTACATGAAGATTTTGGAACCAATCCTGCACAATAATTTTAAACAAAATAAGATTAGAAATGATGTGGTATGGCATCATATTTATAGATTTTTGAGATTGATCAGAATCAACCGTAACCATCCATCTAAGGAATGAGATGTATGACTAAGGATTAATCCAATTTTACAATTAAAATTGATAAATAGGCTCATCAATATTTGGGATAGAGGAGCAATTAAGAGGAATGAAGAGCTTTGATGAGGCATGGGAGGCATGAATCTTGATATTTGTGGAATTTATGACTTAGGGCTATCTTCTTAAGAAATTAGATCACTTGATGGTGCAGATATTCAATATTCATTTTCAAAACAAATTATTCAACAAGTTTCCATGGAATTCTTGATTAGGCTCTAATTTAATTTAATTTGCTTTTAAGCATGTTTAAGCACTTTGAGTACAAATTACTCAAATTAATCATAATGCCTTTTTATTGGTCTAAAATTCCACTGTATTAAAATTGGAAGGCAAGTTAGATGTATTGGATCCGTTATCCCATTTAGGATGTTACTGATAAAAAATAACAAAGTCATGTCTTATGTAAGAGATTTGATTAAAAAAAGAGAAATCTAGAGCAACTAGGTGCAAAATTGGCATTTTGACTCAGAATGATCTAATCAAATTTAGCTATCCCATAAATTACATTACCCCATTTAGGGATACCCTAGCCAAAATTACCACTTGACTATATCAGGTTCAAAGCTTTTAATTTGTTTGAGTGTTTTTAGGCCAAATTATGCATTTTGGTGGAAATTGGTAAAAATCTTGATTGGAGGTTATTGGTGGCCAGATTTAGGTGTCGTTAGTTTGCCCCTATTTGGGAAGATGCTACAAATTTTAGGCAAAAAAACATCTTCTCAAAGAATGAGAAATGGCCTGTATGCCAAAAAGAAGATGATGACTAAAAAACAAAGCTCCAAATGGTGTTTGGGAAGCCTAGGATGATACCCCTTAAGGGAATGACCATCACATTTATTGATGGATGGTCCCTCAAAAAGAATCAAGAAGAAAGGTGGAATTAACCCATGATTGAGATTAATCCAAATGAGAAAATGCTTGCATGCATTTATGTAAAAAAGATGTTGATTTGACCAAAGGTGGTTATAATCATGGTTAAATGTCAAAATAATGATTTTCCCATAGGTAGTTATAGTCATTAACAAGACCTAGACTGGATAAATATGATTTTTCCCTAGTTAGGGTTGATTAACAAGCATAATTTAAGGATATAACCTAGAATATAGATTAAATATGAGTGGGTTAAAAGTGATGAAAGAGATGGATAGAGGAATAAGATTGATCGTTAGAAATGATTTAGTTGTACCTACCAATGAGGAGATGTTCATCCTTATTATTAATGATATAACTAGAATGGCCAATGGGTTAATTTGATTAAGGGTGGAAAGGAAGGATTTTCTAAGGTACCAAGGAGAAACTTCTATAGCTCCATTAATTGTATACCTTCATGAAGTTGATTTTTGTTGTAGTATGTGATGATAGGCATCATGATAGAACACCATGAAGACTTGGTTGTAATATGCATAAATACTGACTCCCAATATCCAATAAACACTAAAAAATAATGCACGAATGATAAAAACCATGATGATAATGTTTACATATGAATATAGATAGACTCAAGAATAATGTGCTCAAGGAATCACCTAATGAATGCATATAGATTGATTCAAGGCAACAACGTTGAAAGAAAATAAACAAGAAAGTGAATAAACAAACAAAAAAATATAAAAATAAATAAACAAATAATTTGAAATAAATAAACAAATAGAAATCCTTAAAATAAAAGCAAAAGAAAACATCCTAATAATGACCATGCCCTAGTAAGACGGATCGAGGATAACTAACTAGGCTTAGATAAGACAAATATTTTTGGATTTTTTTGAAATTTTATGAATTATTTTGGAATTTTGAGGTATCTTAACTCATTATAGAATGACAAGATACCTGTTCATAAAATGGTGAGAGCATTTGGCTTAGGTTACTCACAAAATGGTGAGAGTGTATAGAAAGGGGGACTGAGGTGACCTCAACATGAATTGAGCATGACCCACATAGTCCTAAAATGACCTCAAGTCACAATAATTTCATCCACACAAAAGGTGAGGAAAAACCAACTAGGTCCCAATAAGTTCTCAAGTCTAGAAAATGGCTAGTCAAATAAAAACAACAATGGCAAGGTGATGTGGCAATGCATGGTAAACAAGTGTTGCCCCTAATTGACCCATAGGTATTTATAATTAGGATACAATAGCATATGTAAATGATAATAATTTTCCCATAGGTGGTTATAATTAGGCTCACATAAATAAACTTGATAGGATGAAAGATATCTTACCAGATCAACTATCACGCTACTTTCATAGATTGTCATTGAAACATAGATTGGATTTATTATTGAAAATTGATTTGAATCCTCCCATAAAAGGTTTAGGAAGAAAAAAATGAACCAAAATCAAAATAGGATTGGGTAGGATGACTAAAAATAAGCTTTGGTCTAGATAGGAATGGAATGATATGATATAATGGTATCACTACAGATAATGATGGTCTAGATAGATTGGATAAAAATAGTAATAGGGTTGCTCCCAAGTGATGGGGTAAATGGTAAGATATATGATAATGGAAAATAGGCATATGTAACAATGTAAATGGCATATGAGATGGTATGGTACATGTTTTTGGCCTCGGCATGGTTTTTAATTCTATTGTTCTTCTTGATGGGAAGATGCATGTCCTAATCAATAAATGATATATAAAAAAATACTTGATCATGTTAATTGCTAGCCCATACCTCAAATAAAAAGATACTCTATCAAGAATGACCTAAATATTTGGATGTTGAGATTGATTTTGTGATCTTCATTGGTTGTTGATTTTGATTCCTTTAAACATAGAGACAATGTATCTTTGTAGCCTCTATAAAGGAAAGTGTGACTATGGATGGTAAACAAGGACAAATAATGGACAGTAGTTTTTATTTTGAAATGGAATGGAAAATTATAGTGGAAAGGGTAATGGTGAGGAAAAAAATGAAGATCATGACTTTTAGTCACATTTAATGTTGTTGATGCTAGATGCAACATAACTTTGGTTGTGGTGGGGCCAAAGACTTTTTCTCCCAATAGGACCACCAAATTTTTTTATTGTTTGATCTTGAGAGTAGATACCATCTAATTAGGCTATATATTAAAATCTATTTTAATTTAATCTTTGATTTTATCTTCAAAAAATGCATAAAGACTAAATCTTGATCCAATAAACACTCTAAAATAATGCATGAATGATAAAAACCATGATGACAATGATTACATATGAATATAGATAGACTCGAGAATAATGTGTTCAAGGAATCACCCATGAATGCATATATACTGAGTCAAGGCAATAGTGCTAAAATCAAAAAAAGAGGCAAGCAAAAAATAAAGAAACAAATAGAAAAACAAACAAACAAATAAATAACCTAAAACAAACAAAAATCTTGAAAATAAAATCAAAAGAAAGCATCCTAATAATGACCATGCCCTAGTAAGGAAGATCGAGGATAACTTACTAGGATTAAATAAGATAAATATTTTTGGATTTTTTTGAAAATTTATTAATGTTTTTAGAATTTTGAGGTATCTTAACTTGATCATGAATGACATGATACCTGCTCATAAAATGGTGAAAGCATTTGTCTTAAGTTGCTCACAAAATGGTGAGAGCATATAGAAAGGGGGACTGAGGTGACCTCAACATAAATTGAGCATAACCCACATAGTCCTGAAATGACCTCAAGTCATAATAATTCCATCTACACAAAAGGCATGAGAAAACCATCTAGGTCCCAACAAGTTCTCGAATCTAGCAAATGGCTAGTCAAATGAAAATAGTAATGGTAAGGTGATGTGATAATGCATGATAAACAAGTTATACCCCTAGTTTTATCATATATAGTTATAACTAGGATACAACATCATAGGTCAATGATACTAATTTTCCCATAAGTAGTTATAATTAGTATCAAAATTGGTGAAACACTAGTTTACCCATAGGTGATTATAATCAGGTTCACATAAACTTTCTTGATATAGGGTGGAAAATGAAAGATATCTTACTAGATCAAATATCACACTACTTTCATAAACTATCATTTAAACATGGACTTGATTGAGTATTGAAACCTAATTGGAACCCTCTCACAAAAAGTGAGAGAAGAACCAAAGAAACTAAGATCAGAATAGGATTGGGTAGGATGACTAAAATTAGGTTTTGGTCTAGATAAGAATGGAATGGCATTGCTTTAGGATAATGACGGTTTTTGATAGAGTGGATAAAATGGTAAGAGGCTTTCCCCCAAGTGATGGGGTGAATAGTAGGAATATGTGACAATGGCAAATGGATATGTAACAATGGAAATGGTATGGCATTGAAATGGTATGGTACATGTTTTTGGCATGGGCATAGTTTTTTATTCTATTGTTCTTGATGATGGGGAGATGCATGTCTGAATCAACAAATTATACAAACATAATACTTGATCATGTTAATTGTTTTCCCAAACCTTATGTGAATAATTACTCCATCAATAATTGCCTATAGATTTGGTTGTCAAGAATGTTTTTTTGATCTTCATTGGTTATTGATTCTAATTCCTTCAAGTGTCAAGATAAGGTATCTTTCTAGCCTCTAAAAAGGAAAGTGTAGCTATGGATGGTAAATAGGGACAAATAATGGATGGTAGGTTTTATTGTGAAATGTAATGGTAGATGATAATGGAATGTGGAATGGTTGGGAAAAAAATGAATATTAGGGTATTTAATCACATGTAATGTTGTTGTTGTTGGATTCAACATAATTTTAGATGTGGTGGGGTTGAAGATTTTCTCTCTCAATAAGACCACTAGATTTTTCTATTGTTTGATATTAAGAGTAGCTACCATTTGATTAGGCTATATATTGGAAGCTATTTTGATTTTATCTTTGATTTTGTTTTCATCAAGTAGTGAAGAATTGTTGTACTTAGCTATTGGTGCCTCAAAGAGGTTTTCACCAATAAATTTGTCTTGATTGTCCCATAACACCTTCAAGAAAGTTTCACTAAGGAGTGTTGATTTTTGAATTTAATTGTCTTCTAGCGCTTCCAAAAAGGTTTCACTAGGATATGTTGAGTTTTAAATTTGATTGTAATGTAACACCTCAAAAATAGTTTCACTAGGAGAGTGTTCTTATGCTCTACATTAATGTGGTCTTGGTCTCTTTTCCCTTCTTCAACTGCTATGTCACCATGGATGTAGTTTAATAAAGTGTGATTCTATTGATCCCAATTGACACTTATGAGAGGTGGAATGTCAGTGATATGTCTATTTTGGTTGATGGTAAAGGCCTCTAGAATACTACTGGAATGGGGAGAGGCTACATAATCCTCATCAAAGATACTAGGAAAAATTGTGTCAAAGATGAAGTAATCATCCTCAAAAATTATAGAAGGATCAAAAATGTATTCAAACTAATCTGTAAGTTATGCGTAACCAATGTTGTAACAACCATGAACATATTCTTCTTATGAATCTGATTCTAACTCAAGGGAATCTAAATATAATGTTGAGACTGATGTTGATTCAATTTCTGATGGTAAATTCAATGTTGGTTCAAGAATAGAACCTGACTCTAACTCTGATTCTTCATCTAATGGGTACTCTATTACAATTATGTCTTGTTGAATATTTGGTTTTGGATAAGTAACAGCCTATGATGGCCTAATGGGCTCCATAAAGATTGGTTTGTTAGAGTGGGACTCTTTTAAGATAGGAAAAATGTCAAGAGATAACTGTATAGAGACTAGATTGTCAACAAGAGGCTCATAAAAAATAGGCATATGGTTGAGGTAATGATTTTCCCTAAGGTGGTTATAATAATTAAGAAGTGACTTGAAAAAGACTATCTCATTAGTATGAGATTCCTTGAAAAATGGTATAGGATCAATAGGAAATTCATCACATGATGACTTATCATAAATAGTTGAGTCAACAGTCACATTTTGGATTGGTTGGTTCTCTTGACCTTGGTTTCTAATGAGTTGGAAAATACTATTTCTAAACATAAATTGGTCTTTAAAGGATTAGATCGATTGAGGTTTGGATGGGATTGACACTGGATGAGGAATGGATTATAGTTAGATAATTGTAGGGAATTAGGGAGCATGATTTCTCATATGATCCAAATGATGAAGTCTTGAAATGGTAAAGATAGGGTGTTATGGGGATTGATTGCTCACACAAGCCAAAGCACTAGGTCCTAGAATTATGAAGGGGTGTTGTGGAGCTTGATTGATCACACAAGCTAAAGGATGAGGTCTTGTTATGGGAATGATGTAACATTGTGGTCATAGAATAGAAATGGTATGATGTGGTGGATTAAAATTACTTACATAAGCCAAAGCATCCAAGTCTTCCTCATAAACCATATCATCCTAGTCATGAGTTGGCTCATAAGCTAGTTTTTTACTGTGTTCTATGTACTGATTATTGTAAAGAGGGTATGGATCTATATCCCAAAAAATATTACCTATAATTGAGTCTTCAAATTCCTCCTCACAAGCCTCTTCATGGCATTCAAGGTCTCAATTTGGATTTTTTGGATTTTGACTATGTTCCCCATATGGAGTATTATAGGGAGAATAATAAAACTCCTTAGAAAATCTTTCCCTATAGGGGTTCTAGGTGGGATTTTGTGTGGCCATTCTACCATAAGGTGGATTTTTCATGACTCCACCATAAGTGTAGCTAGACATATCCACATAAATGATGAAATCTCTGAAACAAAAAGGTTTAGAGTTCTACAAACTCTAAAAAACTATCGAAAGGACAAATGGGTCAAACCTAGTCTAACTTGGTTGACAAGGTGGAGATGTATCTCCAATATGGTCTGAAAGTGGATTTGAATCTCCAAAATAGTTTTTTATAAGACTTAGCATAAAAAAATCTAACATCAAATGTCTAACGTCAAATTTCATACACACAAAAGGTCAAGCATCTAAATAAAAATTGGCATGTCAAAGGTTTAGGTCAAAGTTCTCCAAATAAGGTCTAAAATAGGAAAGGGAAAAGTTGAGTTACTAAGTCATTTGTCCAAACATATATTCAAAATATAGGCTTAAAAAAATGGGCATATGCTTAGACTTTTGGCCAAATGACATCAAAAGCTAGACTTGAAACAAAGGTATGATGTGATTTGATTTAATCTAACAAGTTTGGAAATAAATTTGACATAGACTTGACACACATAATCAAACATAAACATGATCAATTGGCATAAGGCATGAGGCAAAAGGATTTTGGAGAAAGGTTGTGTTTTCCTAAATAAAGTGACAAACAATGATGAGGATAGGCATTAAACAAATAAACCATCAATAGTTTTCAAATTTGGGTAATCAATTAACCAAAGTTATGCAACCCAAAAGAGAAAGATATATGTATCATCCCCATGAATTGAGGCTTAAATATAAATAAATAAATGTTTGGATCCAAAATTAATAAGGTTAATTGAAAACTCAACTTTGAAAACTATGATTTGACTAAACAAGCTAGACAAGATTGGACAACATGGTGGCATAAGACAAAGGTCCAAATGGTATACATGACATGGTTTGAAACAATGGTTTTCGATACTAGTGAAATAAGTCTTGAAACAAATTGAGTAGCCTAATGATGTAATTATGCCTGAATGATATGATCTATGTTATGTTTCAAAATAATTAAAGGCAAAATGGTTTTGACATGTTTTGGGTAGCATAACACTACCCTCCTCAAATCAAATACATTGTTTTGATATGGATTATAAAAAAATAAACAAACAAGTTTTAGTCTCAAAACATAGCAATAAAAAATTACCAAAATACACTAAGTATAATCATCCAAATACTAACAAGGGTATGGGAATGTGGGGTTGACTAAACTAGCAATCTTTCGAATGTTCTAGGAGAATAAATTGTATAATGACTTTCATGCCAAATAATGTAAAATAAAATCATGGATTTTTTTTCTGTATAACTTGGATTATTATAAAAATTTCTAGTCCTTTTTTCAACCACTACATCCTATTGCTCACTCAGTGTAGTGCGATGTCCAAAGTGCCACTACGTCTCATGTGAAATTCCAATTAGGATCCAAACGAAGTCAATGTTGGAAGGTGAAACCCTAGGTTAAATATTCCCTAAATAACTCTTGGGAGGTGATGAATTCCCCCTCATAAGCTAAGTTTTCATAAAAATAAAGAAAGCATCAAATAGAGAGACTTTAGGGTCATTTTCAAGGTCATCCAAACTTTGACAAGTTTTTGTGGAGTGATTTAGATGACTTTATTTCTAAGCCTTGGACTAAGATATTTGTAATAGGAATGGTGATTTTGATTCCAAGGGTTCCATAAAGGGGGAAAATGGAATAACATACATGCAATGCCCCTCTGTTTTCTAAACAAAATTTGATCAAATAACTATTAAGGACAAAATGACAAGTGTTTTCAATTTTAAGCCCAAATGAAAGATTTAGTGGTGTTCATTTGACCCCTTGGTTGTAACTTTGAAAACTAACTACAATATTTAATCAATATCAACCTAAATGATTTCATTAAACACCAAAAACAAGATTCTTAATTCATTTTAAAATCATGCCAAAGATGTCTTAATAACATGTTTTAATAAGTTCCAAGTCTGTTGATTACCTATCTAGCCTTAAGGCATCACCCCAAAATCAAATATGTTAGATTAGAAACATTTTAAATATATTTTCAATTTTTTTTGAAAAATATAAGAGACTTGAAGATAAACTAATGTGAAATTATAAAAATTTAGGAGAAAACACGTGGTTTTAAAAAAAAATCAGCCAAAAAGTTTTAATGATCCAAATGAAGATTTAAAAGTTGCAGAATGATCTTATTCATGTGTGGGATGTGTTTGGTCCCACCAAGCATGCCATTATATATTAATTAGGAATTTTACTAAGAAGAGGAGATTAGTATTGTGTTAGTGAATGAAAAAAAATCAAAAACACACTAAAATAACATCTTCATGCCTAGTTACTAGGGTGAACTTAGTGAAGAATGATAAATTAATAAAGCACAACTAAAATTCAAGAAAACACACATTCCTTACCTTCTTTGATGCTATAAGATTATTCTTTGATTGGATTTCTCAGTTTGGGCTCATGAAGTCTTCATCAATGGAAGCTTGGCCACCTCCATCTCTCCTTGGCACCTTTGGCTTTGGCTTAGCTTAGATTGGAATCAATTTGTCATGGTAACACTAGTTTGTATGAAATTTTTGGAAAAAATATTGCATTATAACTTTGCACAGATTAAGCTTCTAAATGATGTGGCAAGGCCTCCTATTTATAAATTTTTGGATTTGATCAGAATCAACCTAAACTATCCATCCTAAGATGAAGATGTGTGGTTAAGGATTAATTAAATTTTATAATTAAGTTTATAAATAGGCTCATCAATATTTGGGATAGAGGATTAATCAAGAGGCATAGAGGGCTTTGATGAGGCATGGGAGGCATGAATCTTGATATTTGTGGCATTTATGGCCTAGGGATGTCTTCCCAAGAAATGAGGTCACTTGATGATGCAGATATTCGATATTTATTTCAAAAAAAAATTATTCAACAAGTCTCCATGGAATTCTTGATTAGGCTCTAATTTGGTTTAGTTATCTCTTAATCATGATTAAGCATTTTATGCAAAAATTACTCAAATTTATCAGAGTGCCTTGTTATTCATCTAAAATTCAAATAGATTAGAATTGGAAGGTGATGTGAGATGCATTGGATCCATTATCCCATTTAGGATGTTATCAAAAACAAATAATAAAGGTACACATCTTGTCCAAGAGGTTTTATAGGAAAGATCAATCCAGATCAGCTAGGTGCAAAATTAGCATTTTGACTTGAAATGATCTGATCAAAGCTAGTTGGCCCATAAATTGCATTGGCACATTTAGGGACACCTTGGCTAAAATTGTCATTTGAATATGTTAGTTTCAAATATTTTAATGTGTTTTAGAATTTTTAGGCCATATTGTGCATTTTGATGGAAATTGGTCAAAATCCTAGTTGGAGGTCATCAATGGCTAGATTTAGGTGTCTACACATGCAAAATACTCCAAAGAAGGCATTAGATTAATGTATTTATCCCTTACATGTTGTATTATTTGTGAATTATGTAATGTGTGTAAAAAAAGTAAAATAATGACCTACCTTTTAACTTGGAAAATCAAGATCTTGGGATATTCCTTTAGTACTTCAAACCTGTAGATGTGCAGTCCCTATGACTAGTTTGGAAATAAGAATAAATAGGTAGTATTTTATTAATTGAATGATCTTTGGTATTTTGTTAGGTATTCATAATTTATGATAGGTGAGGAATGAATGAGGGTTTTTCTTGTATTTATATCAATCCCTTTTGAGTAATAAATCACATGAAAGCACTTAGGATAACCATTACGATATGTTTCATTTGTAAATTGGATGAATTTGGTGCATTGGACACCTACTTCAGGGTAGGAAAGTAATGTTAATACTATTATCTATCCTATACATTAGTGTCCATGGAGTATTGAAATAGGTACATGAACAAAACTTGTAGAGGTGTAATATAATTGCATTTTAATCATTATAGGTAATATGGATTGTATATTTCATCAATAAAAGGTTGGTAAGAATAAAATATAGGCCAAGGGACATAAGATAGAGTAGATGTGAGGCTTAAAAAATTAATTAAAGTGTAGAACAAAGATTAACAACCAAGGTTTGAGTATTTCCAAGTGTATAAGATTGAGGTGATACATAATCAAAAAATGTAATCTACATTTCCCCCCTTTCATCTAGTAATGAATTTGATAGTTTAAAGGAAAGGAATAAGTATTTAGGTGTGTATTCACAACTTGTATTTTATTAAGTTAAATTTGAGTGTTTTTTTGGTGACTGACCTACAACCAAGAGCATTTAGAGTATAAAATTAGTGCATATAATCTAAGTTAAAAGTACTTGAAATATATTGAAATTGAAATAGGAAGGTTTAGAAGTACACTTGTGTGTTGATGCAACTATCATTGTAAGACTCTAAAATTAATATTAGGATAAATATAGATAAATATTTAAAGTGCATATATCAAATGAGATAGAGATATATATAGAGAGAGAATGTAAGGCACAACCCCCAACTTTGGAGAAAAAGTAAGTTAACACCTAGCAGTTTATATTAACTTGACTATGTAACCCAATCATAATTATAACCTAGTGAGGCTAGATGATAAAGTCCAACCTAAAAATTTGACAAGTTTTAGTGATTTTATTGCATCAACCATACCAAAAGGTGAACCAACTACTGTAATAGATTGGCTCAATTGGTTTTTAAAAGTCTATAAGATATCAATACATGTAATGGTTTTGGAATCTGAAATTAATTTAGATTTTAAAATATTAGGCACATATTTAATATATTAACCTTAGATATGTCTCATTTTGAAACTATGTATAACAATAAAACTAATGTATATAATTCTACCACAACTATGAATCTAAATCATATAATTGTGTGTTTTGGCTAATTTAGATAACTACATAAGTGTGGAGTACATGCTTCCAATGCATGCCACCATTATATATGAATAAATATAAAAAATTATATAAGTACAAATGTGGAGTACACAATTCCATAACATGCCCTCACTATAAATTAAAGATGCTAAATACTAAATATGCATGGAGAAAATTCTTCCAAAGCATGCCCCCACTGAATCTATGAAATAATATAAGTATCACATATTGAATAAATGTGGATAACATGCTTCCCAAGCATGCCCCCACTAAATTTAATTTTTTTGAATTTTTAGAATCCTTGCCCATATGACATGTCCCCATAGAATATTCAAATGGATATAAGAACTAAATATTTAATAAGTGTGGATAACATGCTTATAGATCATGGCCCCATAGAATTTGAAAAATGTGACAACTGTGGAGAACATAATTCAAATTCATTCCACCACTAATATCCCCCCCATTTTGGGTGAGTGAAAAAATAGGATATGTGAGTTATCTCACCTCAAAAGGGTAAGACAACTATACAAACTTTGAATGCAACCATGTAACATATAGAAGGAACATGTATAGGTAAATGTATCATTGAAGCACATAAAGTCAATGTGATCACATGTATGCCTAATATGCATGATAAATATAATGGAAACATGTAGATAGTAAAAATGCAAGATTAACAATAAAATCAATCACACACAGAAGGGAACTCAAAATCATGTCAAAAGGTAATGGTCCAAGGAGACCACAAACAAGGGGCATGTTTAAATGCTACATAATCAAAGGGACATGAATTAGTCTAATGTCTATGAAATAAAGAATGACATATTCAAATGTCCATACCAAAAATAATGACATGATGTAAATGTAAATAAAATCATACATAGGCATGGAGGCCATAAGCAAAGTAACATATTTAAATTCCTAAACAAGAAGGCCAAGAAAATCAAGGAAGTGCATAAAGTAAAGCATAAGCAACCAACATAAACATGTCATAGTGGCCCATGTATCCAATGTGTTAGAAAAGTATGTTAATTGTATAACATATGAAGTACCCTATGTAATATATAATCATGGATAATAAGAATGTCTAAGTACATATTTAAGCTAAAAAATGATAGTGTAAAGTGATAATCAAATCATATAATCTATGTGTATCAAGGTCAAAGAAGTGGATGCCCCCAATGTACATATGACATGAGTAGAGGGAAAGACAAACATATAAAATTGGAGTGTATCATGTATCTATATATGCCTATATCACACTCAATGTAAAAGTGTGACACATATGTATATGTAGGACTAATTGAGTATTTGTTCTATAAATTGGAAGTGACATATCGATGACAACAATCCAATATAATATGTAAGTGCTGAAATTATTTTTGATTATTTTTAATGTTTTTTTGGGATATTTATTTTTTATTTTTTGGAGAGACTAAGCTATGATCCTATCCAATGGATGATCTTATGTATATCCCCCATTCAATGCCTTTAAAACTTAAGTTGTGTCATTTACATTGTTTGCATCAAGATTGGATAGGTTTAAAAGGTACATAGAATGTTCCTCCTTACATTTTGCATGTGTATTAGAAGATTTAATGCTATCATTGTAAATATTTATTAATTTTCCTTAATGGGGAAAGGAAATACCTTGCTGATTTGGATAAATGTTTTCTTCAATTTGGTATAGCCAAAGAGATCCTAGTGTAAATGCAAATAGAGATGTAGTAGGCATAACCCAAACCTATGTTTGAAATAATTTAGAACCACAATAAATTAATATTATTATATTACCTAAGGAATATTTCTAACCTCCTTTGTCTTGTTATTTTATTACATTGAAACCCATTTTTGTAAGCATCTTACATTAGAAATATTTTTTTCTTGTGTAGGATCAATATGGTTATGCCAAAAATAATCACCACCCATGTATAAAGTAATTGTTAAATCTTGTTGGCATGGATTATTTTTGTGTTTTTCACTTTGAGATTCTTGCATAAGATATGGACCTTATATTGGACCCATGTTGAGTACCATTTATGAACTAGTCATTTAGAGATTAGGGATACCCCATTTTTTCTCATAATGTTCCTTTGGTAAGCTATCTCCATCCTTTCTATGAGGGATACAAATTTTGTATTTGAAATGAGATATGTTATTTTTTTTGAATGAGTAATTTTGAAGGAAGCATATATATGAAAATAATTATGTAAATGGGTAAATGATTCATATTGTTTATGAAATGTCCTTTATTTTAATGGGGAAAGAAGGCCTTTACTAAATATAAATTTCAATTCTAACTTTTAGGGTCTAATTGCTAGATCATATGATGTAATTTTGAATCAAATAGTATAATATTGAAGGGACTCATCATCACATATTTTAAAATTATGTAAATGTTCTAATATAAGTTTTGGCACCTTTTTGATATTGAAAGCCATGAATAATGTATCTTCCAATTTTGATAAAATGATTAAGGACCCCTTTGGTAGAATATATAACCAATTTTTAGCCTCATAAGAAATATTCATATGGATTTTTTTTTATAAATAGTTTGTCATATTGTGCCCATTGACCAAAAGAATGTATATAGCTAATCACATGGTTGAATGGGTCCTTATTTATCAAAAATAGAGGTAAATTTGATATTTTAAAATTTTGTGGGTAAGGATATTTAAGTATACATTTCACAAGAGGTTGATTATTTAATGGGGCAGCATGTACATTATCATTAGGGAAAGTCATTTGCATTTAGAGTATACAAATCTTATTTTGAAGGTTTCTAATATTGGTCATCATAGACATTAGATATTCTATGGGGATATAGGTCTTTTTCATAGGTGTTATCTTTTTTTGCAACCCAAAACCACTTTTAAATCTAGGAATATGAGTATCATCATCCTTATGTATTACAAGTGTAAGTTGATTATCACTAAATTTAGGATATTTTGGTAATGGCATGGGATCTTTGAACTTTCATACATTTTTTATAGTATTTGAGTAGTTTGTACCATTTTAATAATTTGTTTCATGTACCTTTGGTAATGGAATAAAAATCTTATCTTGGGAGATATTTGGTAAAGTAGATTTTTTTGGGGTTTTAATGCTTTTTTTGAAGGCATGTCCCCCATGTTAGTTATTTATGTATCATCCATGATTTATTTGTGTAGTTTTCAAAGATTTTCCCTATCAAATGAAGGATCATTTTGGTCATATACCCACTTATTTGGTAAAATGTATATGCTTAATTCACTGGTGAGTCATGTATTTTTAAAAAGCCCTAACCCTTGTCTATTTATATTATTATTTTTGAGAGATATAGAGTGGGTTATACCTTTCTCATATTTACCCAATACTTGGCCTTGGTATCCATATTTTATCAAGTATTGAGTGCCAATATAATATATTGGTGGTATAGGAGGCATGGTTAAAGGATTTTTATTTTTCTTAAGATGGATGAAATCATATCTTGAAGTGGTGGGGGAATAGACCTAATTAGAGGGATAACAACTACCATCATTCAATTATTTTATATTATATGCTTTAACATGTGGGTAAAGGAAAGAGTAGTCAATATTTATTCCTTACTTGAGAGAAAATTGGATGGTTTCATAATCATAGTCATCAAATAAATCAATATAATCCATGATAAGAGATATGAAGTATATAAAAATTGGCATAAAATAGGTAATAACCATCTCAAATAGTATGATTAAGGTTTTGATGTTCAAATATTAGGTTCACAAAATGTTTAATCTTAAAATGAAAAATGTGTGGGTATGTATTTCAATTTAAGCTTAGGGTTAAGGATATAGAGATGAAATAGCACAAGGGTGATAATTAGATCTATAGTATGATAATTAAATGTTAGTCTTAGATATAATCATATAGTAAATTTATTATGTTATGATAGTCTAAATATGAAAAGTATAACTATGATATATATATAAATGAAAAAGAATATAAGTACTTAGCTTGTTCTGATTTAAATCTAGATCTAGATTTGGAACAAGATGAAAGTAGGTAGGAAGGTAGTTTTGGAAGAGTTGTTAGATTATGGATCTAGTGTATCTGGCTAACTAGTTAATTTCATCATCCCTAGATAGTTACATGGATGCTACTATATGAGTCTAATGATAGTGTCATATATATAATATATAGTGAATTAGGATGCAACCACTTGGATGCTTCTTGATTTTTTTTAACCTTTGATTTGTGCATTTATATCTATATCATGGACTATCATTCCTTACGAAAGGGTAAAACCCTATCTTTCCATCTCCAATATGACCTTGGAGGAAAATGGGTTAGTGGGCATACATTTTTGAGCTAAACCAAATAACCCCATTATTAAATTATGTTACCTAAATATCCAATAATCTAAAGAGGGACTAAAATTGATGTATTTCTCCCCTACATGTTGGTTTGTGTGTGAATCATGTATTGTGTGTAAATAAAGTACAATAGTGACCTAGCTTATAACTTAGAAAATCAGGGTCTTGGGATGCTCCTTTATTAATTTAGACCTATATATTTTCATTCTCTAATATTGGTTTGGAATTAGGAATAAATAGGGTAGCTTTACTTAATTGAATTCTCTTTGATGATCTTTGGTCTTTTTCTAGGTATTCATATGTTCTGTTAGGCAAGGAATGAATGAAAGTTGATATTTTATTTACATAAATACATTTGGATTAATAAATCATATTAAATCACATATGCTAACCATTAGGATATATTTCATTTTAAATTTGGATGACTTTAATGCAATAGACATCTGCATTAGGGTAGGACATTAACATTGATGCTAGTGTCTATCCTGGATGTTAGTGTCCATGGAGTAGCAAAATAGGTACATGATCAAAACTTGTAGAGGTGTAATATAAGTAGATTTTAAGTATTTTGAGAAATATGGAATGTCTATGTTATCAATAAATTATTGTTCAGACTAAGAGATAAGACAAAGGGCACAAGATAGAGCAAATGCAAGGCTTGTAAAAGCAAGGAGAGTGTATAACTAAGAGGAACAATGAAGGTTTGAATTTTTCCAAGTATAAAAAACTAAGGTGCTACATAATGATAAAATATAATCTAAAAAAATGATTTTTAAAAATAGGTAGCAATCATATTTGGATCTTTTTCCTTTCATGTTTCCACAGTTGCATACCTTTGTAGTTGTTGATGTCTATTTTTAGAAGTTTCTATTTATACAATTTCTATATATATAAAGACCACAAAAATTATTCAAAAACATTATCTCATGCCTTCTTTGGTCTAATAGACCAAAACAATAATTATTATCATATTTAGAGCTAATTATGTGCATCTTCATAGCTATAATATACATTTTTAGAGCCAAGACTAGTGATATCTAGAGCCAGGATGGAGATCTATAGAGCTAGCTGAAACAGTCATAATAGTTTCATTGTACTTAGCTAAAGATGATTCATTTTTTGAACTTGTATAATTTTTTTAGAGGAATCCAAATATGTAATTAAATTTATGTTTAGGGATGTTTTTAATGACTATGATTTCTATTTTCTATAACCTATCTATTTTGTCCTTACAACATATGCCAAAAAAACAAACCAACTAACAGAAAATACAAGACCTATTTTTGGTTGATAATTTTTTTTTGTATGCTTAAAATTATATTGCATCAATAGTAAATATATCTAAAAATCAAGTTAAAAAACTTGGATATGATTTATATGGGACACTGAAGCTATTGAGGATCTCTAGAGCTACATGAAGGTTGTCTCTAATTTGGTATTTGAGGACTTAAAAATTTTCTATCTACATTGATGACTCATTTTAGCTTGAATATATAACATTTGACATCTATTTTCTAAGAAATTGTTAGAAAATATAAATAATGTACACTATAATGACATCTAAATAATAAATTCGATATATACCTCATATTTAATTTTAAATAAGCATAAGTTATTTGAAATACATCTAGCTCCACTTTAAGATATGATTAATGAAAGATAAAATGATATCATTTACTGATATAATGAGACATTTTATGGCCTTGTCATATCTTCCACAGTTAAACTCATGCATGTCCTCATGCATGATATTTTTTATTATAGATTTAGATTTTCTCAATCATTTTTTGCAACCATGTTCTTTATAAAAATTAATCCACTTATTAAATCCAAAAATAACATTTTCAACATTTTAAAATATTCATAGGCTTGTTCTCTTGTATTAACATATGATGAGAGTTTTGATGAGTGGAGATTTGTACATTATTTTGATCCACTCTTTTTACGTTCTATGATAGCTTGTTTTATTGAAAGATATTTTTTGTTGGGAATATTATATTCCATTTTTTAATGAATAACTAATTCATATAATCTCTAATTGTAAACCATATAATATGAATTAGATCTTAATGAATATTATTTTGAATTAATAAATGAATTTATTCAGTTTTTGAAAATAGGCTTTGAAATAAAAAATGATTTTATAAAATAATAGCCTTTTGAAATAAAAAATGCATTAATTAATTTTTAAAAAGAAACACCATTTATTGGTTTTCAACTATTTCCTTTTATTCTCTCCCATACTTAGATGTATGCATGTCCTCGTGCATGAGTAGATTATTTTTTCTATCTTCATAATAATTTATTATAATGGACATATTTTTATTTGAAATAATTATAAATATATTAAAAAATAAAATAAATAAATAAATACCTTAGACATATTCTTAATTATCTTCTACTTTCTTCATGTTGATGTGACTAAAGTTATTTGATGATGATAGAGAGCACAAATACAAAGTTAGTAAAGTACAACTTTATCACTTGTTTAGGAAAAGTAGCCATTTACTAGTTTTCAAAATTTCCTTCTTGTTATTATATTTTATTTATTTTCCCTTGATCAGTGATTTACTTGATTTTCTAATCAAGGCTCTTTTATCTAGTAGTTGGCCAACCAATAAACTAGTTTTCTAACCATGATCATCAACAACACCTAAGGGATTTCATTATTGAATTATCTATTTTTACACTTAAATAAATGATAACATGATGATAAATTTGAACCTATTGGTTGGCAGTGATGAAAAATTAGGGCACAGTGGGGAAAAAGGAAATTTACTATGGGAGATGAAAGTAGTGAAGGTCCCTGAGGAGGACATTAAGAAGGCCATAAGTTATTTGAATCACTTAAATCTTGATATTCAATCCATGTCTAAGGAATTGTAGATAAATATATCTGATGGGGTCATCACACACATAAAATAGGTTTGTAGGTTAGTTGTCAACAATATTTTTGAGAGAAGGCTATTTTATATACCCTCCTTCAAAATATACAGAGGGTTACAAGATTATATGACTACAGACCTCCTAGTTATATTTTAAAGGATAATGCCATTAATTATTGGTGAAAATATGCCATTGCTCGGGTTTTCATTCAAGTAGGTGATTGCGTATTTAGAGATGATCGAGGGTTTATAGTAGTATGGTTAAAGATGTCCAAGAAAATAGTCTTGGTTTTTTGGCTATAGGTCCAACCCAAGAAAATACTTACCTTTGAGATAAAAAGTGGCTTGGAAATTGGTGAAAGAAAGATAGATTTTTTTTTAAATCCCCCTAAAATGAGTAATGTTTTAAATTCCAAAGATGGATATCTAGAATATGACTAGAAACTGTTTGACAAAATTTCATAATAAAGATCACTTAATAAGGACTTAGAAGATGTTTACAAACCACTTTACAAAATACTTAAATGAAAAATGGAATCTAGAATATGTAAAACATTTAATAAAATAGGACATTTGTTTGTCAATGGGAAGGCTTTCTATTGGTATGAGGAATTTATTATAGATAAGCTAAATAAAAATTAGAAGAATCAAAAGGTGGAAAAGTTAGGGTATCAAATATTGGGGTGATATCCTTGAGGTAAAACAAAATACATTTAGGTGAAATGGATAGATTAAGTGATGGATTTAAAGTAGATTCTAGAGGTTTCCCTAGGTGTCCCAGCTGAATCAATATTTTTTCTCATTGTGTAGCTATCATTTAGGCATAGACTCAATAATTTACATGGATTAAATATTATGGGGATGTTTTAAAGGGATAAAATAAGTGTATTCCTCCAAACTTGTGACTTTCAAAGAAGTAGTTTAAAATGCTACTTCCAAATCCACTTTTGTAGTTTAATCTTCATTCTTAATCCTATATTGTATAACAAGAAAAGTAAATACCTTCAACAGATATTTTAAATAGGGAATCATATGATTATTATCATACTTTACTATAGGATGTAGTAATATATAGATTCAATGTATTGTGTCCTTCATTGATAACATTATATCAATGGGTCTATTAGTCATGGTCCAAACAATGTGAGATATCTTTATGCTCTAAAGTTTTTTTGTGGTTCATTTTAACAATAAAAAATATTATTAAAAATGTCTCTAGAAAGGCCCTTAGTTTTAGGCTAATGCAGGTTTATTTATCACTCCCTATTTTCTAGAGTTTGATCCAAATACTCTCTCAATTACAAAGTTGATAGTATGGGTTCATATTCCTAACCTACCATTGCATTTTTGGCATGCTTATGTGGAAATAGGAAATGTTTTAGGGTCATTCATAAATAATTATTGAGATAGATCTACTGAAATCTTGTGCACTTTTTCTAAAATTTGTGGAGAGATTGATCTAGGCATAGGGGTACTAGATAAAGTTATTTTGAAATATGGTAAAATACATCATATTGAATCTCTTGATTATGAGAACATGACATTTAGATGATGTAATTTTAAATTAAAAAGTCATATTCATGCCTCTTTACCTTAGGGGTAATCTAAAGCAATCAAGAAAAAGGGAGGGAAGTCAAATTAAAGAAAATGAAGTGTTTTATATCCAACAAAAGTGGATCAAGATTGTTTTAAAGACAAACATTTAGGAAAATGCAGAATTAGGAGATAATAAGAAAGGAGATCAGGATACTCTTCCTAAAGTATATGTTTAGAATATGGGGGAAAAATAAAAAAATTTCAATATTCCCTTGAAAAAATTATTAGGGGGAGTGAAGAGAGGGCATGAATCTGAAATTTCAAATTCAAATAAAGAGATGCTTGTAAACATGACTTCAAAATTTTTGAATCTAAAAAATCAAATTGTTTTGGTAAAATTTGAACAAGGAATGTAGCAAGAGGTAAAAAAAGGTAAAAAGGGTAGGATGATTAGTCTTTTATATTAATTTGTTTTTTATTATTCTAAGAAATTAGGTGTTTAATTCCTAAATAATAAATGGGTCTGAATAATGTAAATCAGTGAACAATATGCTTTAATCAACTTACTAGTTTGTGTAAATAGATAGTATTTATTCCTTTTCTATATATAGAAGGAAGTGAGAAAAAATAGAACCTAGCTTATTCTAGCTTATCCAGACTAAGACAAGGCCTGATACTGGAGGATCAGGATTGGAAATTAGGCTGGAATAGGTTCTTGAACTTTATTTCTAGTCTAGATACGAGCACCAAAAGTGGGTACCCTATTGTCCAATGTTGTATTCCTATTTTGACATTGTTTTCCTAAGGTTGAAATCTTTATGGGTTCTATTTGGTAGGCTTGTGTTACCTTGTTTGCAAATTTTTGAGGCATAGAAGCCTATAAAGCTCATTGTGTGTCTGATTTAGTCATCAAAACCTTAAGAACTCTTTGTGCTTGAACATGAATTGAAATTTAGGAAAGAGAGAGAATGGATTAGTGTGTATAGGATATGATAGATGTACTTCACACCTCATGTTTTGTCACACTATCTACATACCAATACTCTAAAGAGGGATCAAGCTATTGCAGTTCTCTAATTGAAGTGCTTGATGCAATTGTGTGTGATGTATGTAACTAGATGTGAAATTGGATGTACTTTGGATGACTAAGGACTGGTATGAGTTCTTTAATAGGCTTGAAATACTTTTGGAAGGTTGTATGCAAAGAATAAGGAAGAGTACTTGAGTTTACTTGCTTGTATTTTTATTTCTTTCCTATAAATGAGTGCAATCCTTTTAAATAGACTTTGAATGGAATTTTATAGGGTAATTAATGATCATGGGTTAAATGAAATTACATTAGGCTAATAGGGAAAAATATAAGGATTCAATAAAATTTTATCATTAGAGGTAAAAATGCACTTGGACAACAACACTAGAAATAAGACACCTTGGGTTTCAACACTGCTCACCATTTTTGGTACTATTATCCTAAGGGGATGAGAACTAGGGGGATAGATATAGGCCTAAAAGGGATACTTGGGTCTAAAATAGCTAAGTGTAGAAGGATATAGATGATTGGGAATTAGTGAAATAATAGCCTAGAAGGGTTCTGTGAGCAAGAAAGAGGACCTATGGATTAGGTTTCATTAGCCATACCTAAGTAATCCAATTTTGAATTTTATATGACTACATTTCCCCCCTTTATTATAGTGATGAAAAAAGATAAATACTAGGATTAAGGAAATTAAAAAGCATATCTAAACTTACTTGTGAAGGAGAAGCTCATAGATCTGTGTGATGCTATATGTGCATAGAGAGAGCACATTGTGAAGTGTGAATATGTAAATAAAAACATAAAGTAGATTCATTCTTAATATATATGATATATCTAAAATAATAACATACAAAATATGATTAAGAGGAAGATAAAAATATGAATACTCCTCACTAGTTACATGAACCAATATAAAACCTATTGTGATGCTAGATTGTGTCAGATTGTGCTGAGTATGTGTTGAATCAAGAGTAATATTATGAATGGAGCTAATTACCTAATTTCGTATAAGGTGGATTGAGAATAAAAAGGCTATTCCTTTGGCTCCATCATCACCAAATAAGTGAAGTTAATGAATCATGTATTTGTTAATTGATGTCTGGACTATGTGTCTAATCCCTTTGAATAGGTGCCTCAAGAATACAAATACTAGCCCTTTGGATCCATCGTTGCCCCATGATGTGAAGCTATGAAGTGATACTAATATAGAATAGATGTCATATGAAATGGCTCATGGAGCCCATGGATGTTCTAAAAATTTGACAATGTGGCATGGATAGCTGAATGTATGTTGGAAACTAAGCCACTCTTGGCCATTTCAAATTATGGAGGTTAGGCTTGTATGAAAGCCACTCCAAAACTAATGTAATAGGCTTATATGAAATCCAACTCAGGAACTTGGGTACTCAACAATTTAAACTTGTATGAAATTTCAACTTGAAAGTGATGCCAACCACCTATAGATGGAGTAAGGCATGCAACTGCTAAGAATGCCTAGAATAAATTAAACTCAAAAATAAAAGAGGATCAATGTGCTATGGACATTGCCCCCAATTATTAATGTCTAGAAATTGGATTTTAATCTAGAAGTTATGCCAACTACCTAATCTAAACTAAAAGTGATAACCATCATGTCATGCATGACAACCTCCTATATCTAAGAAAACTATATTGAAATTATTGAATCTAATTGATCTAGAAGTTCAAAAACTATCCTTGAACTAAACTTTTTACCTATTTTTGGAAAACCTAAGTGTATTTATACCTAGATAGGAGTTCCAAAATGTGAAAACCCCTATGTTTTGTGGTACTATACATTTATAGTGTTGTTGTGTACTATGAAAACCAATTATTGATCTAGAACTATCACTATTTGTATACTCTATTTTGACTAGTTTGACCTCTAGATTATGTACTAAGTGGTATAACTGTTATTGTTTTGACTATTAGGATATTTGGTCTCTATGAAAAAATCCCCTATTTGTTGCCCCTATTCTGAGGGTAGGAATGATGAACCTACAATGACTTCCCTCAGAATAAAAGAGGCATGCAAGTGTGTTAAGTTGTATATATATATGATATAACATTTGATATTTGACAATATGTTTCAAGATATAACAATGTTTGTATTAATAGATTTTTAGATCAACAGGGGTATGCCTAGCAATGTGAAATCATGTGTAAAGTATTGAACTAGAAATATTACATATCAATTGTTAGTTTTTAGTTGTAGGGATGGATCATGATGTCCTTCATAACATCCAAAAAGGAAGGGAAATGTATGATATAGGTCATAGCATTACAGACATTAAAAATCAAACAAACAATTAAGTAAACAAGCAAGAAGAAAGAAGCACACAAGGATGGCCAAGGGGTCATGCAAATAAGTGACATGGGCACATATCACTCAAATTGGAAAACAAACATGGAAGGCATGTTCAAATGATGCATATAGGTACACATGAAATAAATAAAGTTACAATAAGGGCCACAACCACATAGAAGAGTGCAATCACGGGACATTATCAAATGTCCTAAGGCATAATTAGGAGTCAAATAACAACTATAAAATGCAATAACATAATCTATGCTTAAGCGAGTAGAGAAAGCATGTAATAACTAGAAAGATAAAAACACATCTAACTAATTAAAAAAATGTGAAAGTATGCAAAACATGTGTAGTACAAGACTAGGTTTATGCTAAGAGATACACAAGTGCTAAATACTAGTGTAATATTAATATAATATTTTGTGTAAGCTATAAATTAATGTACATTAGCATGATAACTTAAAGTTTATAGTGTAGGAATGACATAACCTAGATGGTGTAGTGATTTAGAAGATGCCCCTAATGGGTATGTATATCAATGTGTGTCTCAATTATAGAAGTAGGAGTGCCCTCTCAATGGGTAGAATGAAGTAATCAAATAGCTAGGTGTCACTACACATACTTAAATAAGATTAAGTGAAGCATGGTAATGTATAAAAAGTGACATACAATAGCATGAAACAACAAATGGAAGTCCTAATATGATAGTAGTAATGTAAAGCATGGATGATGCATATAATCAATTTTTTTTGGTATTTTGACTTTTTGTATTATTTTTGAATTTTGATATAATCTATGTATAGTAGATTTTGAGAAGAAAATTATATTAATTGATGAGTCTCGAATGATACTCCCTATCATGGTGTCCTATATCAAACAATTGAATCATGCATGATCATGAGGCATAGGTGTATATCTGAAATTGTGAAGCTAAAATTTGTGTATATTGTAACTACTCTAAAATATCTAAAGTGGAAGCTTAATGTGGGCCCCATATAACTTTGAGAAGTGGATGCATCTGTTGATATCTTAGGGAGCCATATAGAAGTAGTAGGGGATCTCTAAAAAGTGTTATTTGTGTAGTTTTAAGAGACCTTAATGTAACTACTCTAGGTGTGAATACTATCACTAGAAGTTATCTAGAATCTTGAAACTATGGGGGTGTATGAACCCTCTATATTGGTGATGGATGTTACAACTATGGCTAGATATGAAGTGGAAGATGTAATGAAATTAGATGAGAAACTAAAATTGATGAAAGAACTAAAGCTGGTGACTAGAAGCTAGTAGACAGCTCTATAGTGGGGAGTGGTGACTCATAAGGAATTCCATTAACTATGATAACCTAATTATCATGAATCAATTTCATGCATATGTCAAGTATAGAAGGTATTTCCCTAATTTTTTAAATCCATTATCGACCAAGTAATATGTAAAAAACTCTTGCATTGGGAACTATAGTGAATCAAGTGGCCACATATGTAAGACCAACCTATAGTGTAAGTACTATCTCACCCAATTAAATTTGAATATGTCCACTAAAAACACTAATAACTATGTATATTAGAGTGATATCCTACACTGAATAACCCAAATGTTGAAGTAGTGTGAAGGTGCACATGTTAAGATTAGAACCATTGTTAATGAGTACACTGTGAATAGGTTGATTATGAATATGTTCTCCAATAAAAAGTAAATTATAACATATATTATCCTCCAAAATCTCCTAATCTAAAAAATATATTAAAGGCTTGGCTAGAACTCTAGACTCATACAAACCTATCATACCTCTCAAAGGATGTGCCTCAACTTAAGGTTCCTGATAT
This sequence comes from Torreya grandis, assembly GCA_037957365.1. Taxonomy (NCBI): domain Eukaryota; kingdom Viridiplantae; phylum Streptophyta; class Pinopsida; order Cupressales; family Taxaceae; genus Torreya; species Torreya grandis. Next base: position 153,642 of record JARHVA010002829.1, read on the forward strand.
GTAGCTGGTGGAGGATGTGTATGGTATGTATGATGAACACCTAATGTGTCCTCTTTCTCTTATTTTTAATGCTATGGAAATTGATTTCAAAATATTTTCAAAGCTTTATCTTGTGTTGACTTTGTCTTTATAGGCTCAACTAAAGTACCCAAATCAAGTAGATTATCATCTATCAAGTCTTGTATCTTATGTCTCAAACTAATGCATATATTTTTGGTGTGGCCTGGTACCCTATGAAAATCATAAAATTTATGTTGATCATATCCCCATGGAAGAGACTTTGGTAGATCTGATTCCCAGATAGGAAGGAGAGTGATGATGTTATATTCCAATAATTAGTATATAACCCTAGCTAGGTAGACTAGTAGATTGGTAAATGCATGATGAGGAGGTGTTGATAAAACCACATGTTGAGGGGGCTCTAAAGGCGCATTGAATTTTGGTTCATTTTAATTTTTGTTTTCATTGATTTTTTCCTTATATGGGACTTTGTTATTACTCTTGTTGGTTGTGTCTAAGATACTCAAATACTTAAGTTTTCCCATTGAAATTAGTTTGAATCTATTCCCTTTAGTCTATGACATAATTAGATGAAGGAAGAGAAACTTTTAAACATAATATATTCATGTAATTCTAGTAGAAGGCTCTATTTGAAGATGTCTTGTAGCTTTTGATCAACCATGGGGCTAGTTACTTTAGCCAAAATAGTCTTGTATCTAAGAACATAATCTATGAGGGGCTCATTTGACCTTTGTTTCTATTGTGCAATCTATGCATATGAAACTTTATCACTAATGTTTATACTAAAATGTGTTAGGAACATGTCTTTTAAAGGATTGAAGTTTGTGACTAAATGATTCAGTAGACTATGAAATGATTTTAAAGCATAATCCTTTAAATCCATCGAAATAGTTTGGTAAGTATCCAGTCATTGGGTACATAATCCAAACATGTTGCATGAAAAAATCTCAAATGTGTCTCTAGATCACCCTTACCATCATATAGAGTGAGCTTAGGTTGAACAAAACTTGATGTTAAGGGTATAGAAGCAATGTGATGTGCCAATGGTATATGCAATAAAGCAAAAGATTCCAATTTTTGTGTAGGTCTAATGGTACCTTGTTCAATATGTTACACCTTAGATTAAAGACATTGAATATCTTGCACAAAGGCTACCACATCAGGAGATAGTGATGTACTAGCTACAATTAGTGTCATAGAAGAAGGTTAGGATCCTATAGGGGATGGTTGAGACATATTTGCCCCTGTAATATCATTTACAACTAACTACTCTATGGTTTGAGAAGATTGCCCATTGGTTACTTTTTGTTATTCTTCTTGTAAAATTCTAATAATGTAATATTGCATATCTGGATGTTTGGTTAAGAGTTATTAATGTTATCTTTTATTAGTTTCATCAAAATTAGTATATTGAGCCATTGGTAAAGTAAAAAAATAATTTGAAATGTTTTCAAATATTTTGTAATATGTTTTAATAGGAAATGTGCTAGAAATGGAATGTATTGAATATATTAAATGAAAAGTCTAAAAAATAGTGAATTTGAATTTACACAAAAAGTATACTGAGATATTAAACATGTAAGGTGATACATGTTATCACTTTGGAGTGCACCCTACTTGAAGATGTGCAAGCACACCCTCATTCCATTTGATACAATGGGAACTTCTCAGAGTGTGGGTAACTCTATAATGAGAAGAACCTCTTGAGAGAGTTGGTTCCCTTAAGATTTTTTATTTGAATGTGATTACTATGATTTTTGATGTGAAAAGGGGAAGGGAAAACTAGAAAAAAATCATAATTAAAGGGGTGATACACTTGAATTGATTATATTCTATAGAAACTATTTAAATTTATGCAGACATGTGAATCAATAAAATTTCCTATTTTTCCCTTAAGCATAAATACTTTAGATGAAGGGTTGAAAGAATTTTAGATCAAAAAATTTATTTTACCTCTTCAAATGACCTACAGAAGGTGAGATAGAAAACAATAGGTGTGGAAGGGACCTGCCAAAAGGAGTTATAATCTCTCTTATATGTTGATACACAATCGAATACACACTATTATCTTTCAAAACTCATATTCAAAACAAAATCTTCTTTATTGATGTATGGTCCAGATTATAATTTCTTCTTTTACTCTAAGAATTAATACAATAATAGTTTAAAAAGCCAATATATAAGTATTAAAAGATAATAAAATCCTAAGTGGATTTTAATTACATAAGTAATATTCTTATTTAATTAAATAAAGACTAAAATCTTTTATAATTATTTAATCATCTCCCTTTTACAATATTTAGAAAACTCCTTTTTACAATATTAGCTTTCCCTCTCAAATCATACATGTGCTCTCAAAATTTGTCATGGAAAATATGTGGGACCATGTTGATAACAACTCAAGTATATTTTGAGTTCAAAAATAAATACAATAGTCTTCAAAATCCTTGTAATTGTATTGTTTTACAAGAAATCTATTTTAGCATTGAAACAAGAAATGGTGGGCCCCATTGACTTTGTTAAATCTCTTTGCATGTAATAAATGACATTATTTATTTTCTCTCTTCACTTTAATTAATCTTTAATTATTTTAATATCATTCTTTAAATGATAACAAAGTAATATCGCATGATGTTGGTCAACTAGTCAACTGAAGCTTTGATAGGAAGTTCAAGACTAGTTAACTCCACTTGGCTCCTCCCTGTATAAAATAGCATTCAAAATTTAAAAATTTATGAATATACATAATAATATTATATATATCATATTTTAACTCCAAAATTAATTCATTTTACATATTTTCAACACCATTCTTTACTTATTTGATTGACCAATTATGCCTATTAGGCCAATTAGGCCTCATAACCTATCTTCTTGCATTTGGACTCCATTAAACCCATAATAATAAGCCATGAATTTAAAAAAAAAATTAATTAGACCTATAAAAATTTTATTCATCATCAAATATGTGATTTTGATGTGAAAACCTTCGCCATTTAGTCAACAGGGTTGACTTGGCCTATTTTGCTCCATTTTCCTGTAGACTAGCCATTTTGATCAAGCTGGTTGGGACAATTCTAGGATGATTTATAAAAAAATAAAAATTTTATAATTAATAAAAATTATTAGGATTTTATCTCCATTTATTATATTTTATTTAACTATCTTTTACTTCATTTTACATGGTTTTTCCATTAAAAACATGATTCTTCCCTCATCCGTACATTTTCATACATAAAATTGAAATTTATGGAATCCTCTCTAAGTTTAAATTAAATTTGAAAATTTTTAAGGTTTATCCAATATCATTTTATGTCAATAGAATCAATTTTTTTCAAAACTAGTTTCTTTAGGGTTTAAGCAAGTTTTCGAGCTAAATCTTCAAAATGATGATTCATGAAGTACAAACCTTCAAATACCAAACTATTTCCATTTATGTATTTAAAATTGACCCCCATATCATAAATATAAATAATATGTTCCAATTATAAATATATGAAAATTTATCACATATATAAATCTACCTATGGGGTTTTGACTGCATTCTGAGGTGCCTACACTCTTAACAATTATTCATAAAGCACAACCACTCAACTAGTCTCAATTATTCATTACTTGTAATTAAATATGGGTAAATAAATATTCACATAGTTAAATATTCTTGAAAATATAATTATGGGACATGTACCATGCTATCAAAACACTTGAAAATTATTTTTCCATAAAAAGTCAAAAAATGACTTTTTGGCCTAAGTGATTATTTGATTGCATAAGCCTATATGAGCATGGTTTTCTTAAAATTTTGAGTTTTTACACTCTTTAAATGTCTTGTTATGATGTAAAAAAAATCATCGTATGTTTTTTAAACTTTTACCTAGGCTTAGAAACCTCTGTGGCACTCCATAATGATGCATGCTCTGATGGTGATCTCCAATGGACATGTTGAGGACTGTTAAAAAATAAAAAATATCTCCACTCATCAAATGGCCATTAAATTTTTTCTTAATGTTCCTCAAGTCATGATGACCTTGTGTACAAAATTTTAGGTCTTGAAACATCTATAGCACCCAAAAAGTTCAAGTATATCTAAAAATTGACCCTTATGCATGGATTGTCTGCATATTTGAACATCATAATGATCTTTTGAAATGATAATGACTCATTTAAAATACATTTTTAATATTTTTGAAAAAAATTAGTGATTTTTAGGCCATAATTCCTAGATTTAAAGGGCTATTGAATGGTTTATTTAAAGTTTTGAATGATAGAAGTAGTAATTTGGAATTGACAAGTCAAATTAATAACAATTTTGGTGACTTTCAGGGTTTGACCAGTCTGTTGGTCAAAGAATTTAGAAACTCTGACAAGGAGAGATTAGGAAAACATGAAACTAGGAAAGCTTGTAGACTAATACACAAAAGAGACACTGACACAACAACAATGGACATGTGCATGTGTGCACTTAGATGAAAAGACAACAACACTAAAAAGGAAAAACTATACATAAAGCATATGTGGAAAAGTACTTAGAGGGATGAAACTATGACTATATACAAAAGAGTGACTCTCTAAATAGTAGTATTTAAGAATCATCATATTCATATAAATTGGAATCTCTTCTCCATCCAATTTAGATAACTAAAAAGCATTGTTCTTCTTATAATCAGTGATAGTATAAGGTCCAATCCAAAGGCTATCAAATTTTGAGTGCTTACCTAGATTTGCACATTCTTCATCCCATTTGAGTATTATATGTCCTTGCTAATTTTTTTGATGAATATCTCTTATCAAATGTCCTCTTGACTTCTTGTGGATTTGACCACATGGTATGCATAGAATCATCTATTATCTCCTCCAATTCTCTCAGTTCATTCATTCTAACCTCCATTGCATCAATTTTCAGAAGTTCTAGTTGGTGTGCAAGCTCCAAAGCTAGAAGCTCCAATGAAATAGGTAGACTTAATTATCTTACATAAACTATGAGATAAGGTGAATTACCAATGATATTATTATGGGTAATCATATCATCCCATTAAGTAGTCTTCAACTTAGTATGCCAAGACCTATAATTATCTTCCATTATTCTTTTGATGATCTGAATCAGGTTCTTGTTAGTGGACTCAGCTAGTCCATTACATTTTGGATAGTAATTTAATGAAGATTTAAAATAAATACCATGTTCAAGATCACATTTACATACCTTTTCACTATTTAATGCCAAATCATTATATGATATTATAGTAGAACGTGCTCCAAAATGAGTGACTAGGCTCTCATAAAATTCAAGCATAGAGTTCTCATTTGCCTCCTTTAAAGGGATTTCTTCCACCCACCTAATGAAATAGTCTATATATTTATAAACCCACTTATTACTATCACTATATGTAGTATGAATCATTCCAATGAAGTCTAAACCCCATTGCTTGAAAGGCTACTCAACCTAAATTGGCTTTAGTCGCATAACACCTAGTTTTTATTTGTCTACAAACATTTCACACTTTATATATTTCCTAACCCATGCATGTTCATATATGAAAAAAAATGCCAAAAATAATAATCTATAATGATTTTTTTATCTGTATTCTTGGTTAACAAATGACCTCTAGAAGGACTATCATGAAATTTCTCAAAAAGCTTGTCAAATTGACTAGTTTCAAGACACCTTAAAAGCATAAATCTAATGTATTTTTTGAAAATAACTCCATAAATTATAATGTATGGTACTTATTTCAGCCTAAATTATCTTATTTTTGATACATTTAAACCCCTTGGATATTCTCTAATTTGAATAAATCTAGCAATGTACTCTGTCTAGCTTGTAGGAGGTGTATTTTCAACTTCATGCTGAATGTCTTGAATTTTAAAAATTATTTCCTTTTCTTATTTTAAATATTTTAAAATATGTTCACATAATCCTTTTCCTCAAACCATATTTTAAATTTTGACTTCAATGTCATATTACATGCATTTAGTGACCCATCCAGCTCTATTTTTTACTCAAGTCTCTGTTGACAATGAAGTCCTTCACACTTGGATGAGCAACCATTAGTATAATCTTGTTATTTATCACCAAATGTCTAAATTTTTTTAGAAATATTATAATATAAATAACATGTTTTTTTATAAAGGAATATAAATCTTCATAACCTTCTAAATATTGACTAAAAAAAGTAATGGGCTATTCTAAACCTTCATCATTCTGCTACATAAGCATGGCTGAAATAGTACTGGAAGTAGAGAAAGCATACATGAAGAAATACTTACTAAAATAAATATTTATAAAATTAGGAGCTTGGTTAATTAATTCTTTTATGGATTAAAAAAAAAAAAAAAAACTACCTTCTTTACTCCAAGTGAACTCTTGATGTTTCTTTAGCATTTGAGTAAGTGGCTTTACTAGTTATGTAAAACCAAGAATGAATCTTCTAATAAAGTTGATCTTACCAAAGAATATCTATAATCCTTTATTGTGTTTATGAAATTATAGATCAAGGATTGCCTCTATTATTTTTGTATCAATGGAAAGACTAGATTTTGACACCACATGCCCAGGAGTCTCCCCTCATGTACTAAAAAAATACATTTCTTTGGATTCAATGAAAATCTATATTCTCTACATCTATCAAAAACAATATTCAAATGTGTTATATAATCATTATAATCCTTTGAAATAAATTTAATTTCATCAAGATAGTCTAAAACCATTTCACTTTAAAGACTGTAAAAATCAAAATTCATTGCCCTTTAGAAGGTAGCCCCAACATTGGAGAGTCCAAAAGGCATTTTATTGTAAGTAAAAGTACCCTATTTAGTGGTGAAATTTGTTTTATACTAATATTTATCTTTCAATAACATAATAAACAAAACCTATGTGAACATGATACTCTTTGCAAAATTTGATCTATGGAAGGAAGTGGATAGTGATCTTTCAATGATACTCTATTCAAATCTCAAAAATCTATACATAACCTAATCTCTTCATTTTTATTTATTAATGGTACAATATTTAATACCCATGTTGAATTATTAATAGGAAAATAAATACCTAATTCAATCATCTTTGTAAGTTCCTTTCTCATGAGAATCTCAACCTTGGGTTGATAAGCCTTTGCTTTTATCTTACTAGTTTTGTATCCTACTCCAGTTCAATAGTATGATGTGACAATCTAGGATAAAAACCTTTAAAATCATGGTATTACTAGTAAAATACATTCATGAATTCTTGACATAATGAAATGAAATCTAATCTCTCTGAATCAATATTTACTTTACCCAACTTTAGTAGCTTACCTTCAGCTATGCTAATTTTTTCATAGTTCTCTTTCTTAGAATAAATGATCACCTTGTGTTTCCTTAGCTGATCATATTAATTGAATATTATTTATAAATTCACCAAACCTTTATTCATATTGTTTTATTTTAATTACATAATCTGGTTATGATATTGATCCTGTAATTTGTCATGATTTCTTTGGCAAAAATTCTGCTTCATTCTATAGAAAATATGTTATTTACTTGTCAAAATCAAAAACTTTCCAAATTACATAATATTTTGAATTTAAAGTCTACATACCACCTTGATTTTGGTCTAATTTTTATTGGCCTTAATCTGATCTAGAATATCATATTGTGCCCCTATGGCAACAAGTTTATCAGCATGTTGATTTGCTCCTCTAGGAATGGAATGAATGTTGAATGTAAGGAAATATTCCATGAGATCCCAAACTCTATGTTTGTAGGTCTTAAAAGTATTATTATTTTTTTCACTTAAACCTCTGACTTTCTAGACTATCAATTCACTATCTCTTTTTACTTGCAAGAGCTTAATATCCCTCTTTCTAGCCCACTAAAGACCATAAATAAGAGTTTCATACTCTATAGTATTGGAAGTAAAACTAAACTAAAATATAATAAAAGAATAATAAATTTGATTTTTTGGTGAAACCAACATTTCACCAGCCCTACTACCATTATTTATTCTAGATCCATCAAAGAATAGATTCTAAACTCCTTGATCCTGCGCTGAGCTAGTGAGACTAGGCAATAAGTCACCTTCTTTGTGCATACATTAGATTCCAAAACCAACATCTTAAATAATTTTTTAGGAGTCATGTCCATGATTATAAATATCCCATTCATCTATAACAATATTTTTAATGCCTTCAAGAGGCTTAAAAGGCTCTTGATCAATGGTGTTATCATCTTCTTCTAAAATACTACAATTCACATTTGAAATATTTGGCATATATGGCTCAAGGGAAAATCTGGAAATAAGCTTAGATCCAATAGTAACTTTGGTTCCATACCTAGTTATAAAACCCATGTATGACCAATCTAAAGAAAGGTAACCTCCTATTTTGGCAGTGAAATCTATGGATAAGCATAGTGCAAAATATGGAGGTTAATCAACAACAACATGTAAAATGGTGAAATTTTGACAAGCAACAAGTATGATTTTTAGATATTTTAACACACCTATAGTCTTGGTAAGATACCCATATAATTTAATAATAAAATTTTCATGGTTTTCATATTGTAATCTTAACTTATTATTTGTTTATTTAGGCATGAAAGAAGTACTAGCCCCACTATCAATCATATAGTTATGAACTAGACAATCTATAATGATCATAGAAAGATAAAATTGAGGAGGTTTAGTCACCTTAAGAGGTTGAGACTCAATATATATATTATAATTAGTTATGATATCACTTACTCTTTATTTCTAGGTGGTTTCTTAGAGATATTGAGCTTTGAAGTCTCTTCTTACAAGTATTCCTTTTGTCTCAAGATTAGTAGTGTATCCCACATTGAAATTGATACTAAAGTTTTATTAATATAATACACTATACTGAGTGGATAAGTGGATATATTTGACTATAGTTTAGGAGCATAAGGAGCTATCAAATGTTATGTGAATTGATGAATATAAGACCCTTTCATGTTCTTATCTTTTGGATCTTGAGTTTGCTGATTTGGACTTTTCTGAGGCAGCTCATATGTAGTTATGTTTTGTTGTGGTTGAGAGGAAGAAGGGTCAGCCCTTTTAAGACCTAAACCTTCTCCAATATCTCTTTTCTTAGATCTAGTATGGGCTTCAATTGAATTATCAATATTAGGTAAATCTTGACTTTGATTTGTAGCCTAGTTCTAAAAAGAATTTTCATCTTCTTGGAAATTGATAAAAGTAGTTTTAGTAGGTACCTTACCAGTACATTTTTCTTACTGATTTGGCACTTCTAATTTAGTGATTGAAGGAATGTCTCCATGAGAAAAAGAATCTTCCTTATTCTAATAAGGAGTCTGGGTTTCAAATTAAGGAAGATCTAAAATTTTTTGCATGAAAGATTGATGAGAACTCTCACTAGTTGGATCTATTGACATGTTATTTGATTATTCCATTGTCCTTATTGAGCATAATTTATATGAGTTGGCACAATAGCTCTTGAATTTATTGGATCATTATGATTATATTTCATTGATTAAGAATTATACCCTTGACCTTGTTGGTTGAATAGATAAGATGACATATTAGGCTAATAATTTTGATTAGTGTTTTGATATGGCATATATAGTGGATCTTTTTGCCTCTCCATTGCAACCAAATTGTTAGTTTGAGTCTTAAGAAGACTCTCTATCTTCCCTAATTTGTCATTTTGATAACCTTAAAGTTGATGGAACTTTGATGACTCTAGAATTGGAAAAATAGTTGGAGTAGGAGGATGGATCTCTAGAAAAAGAGTCATTGATGGCCTTGGAAATAACTTGCCTACTTGTATAAGACAATTTTCAGCCCTGACTACTACTTCAAAAGCTTCAGGTAAGGTGTTATCTTCTATGTATTAGATCATTACAACCACATCTAAATTAAGAACTTTCAAATAATAAAGAAAATCATAGTTGGTTGTAGGCATGATCACTGCAAGAATTCTATCCCAAGTCTTCTGAAATATGTAGTTGAAAATACACCATGAATTCATGGTTGAATCTCTTAATTATTGTAAGTTGCTCCACAAGTGAAATATGATCACTTTTATCTTCAAAATTTTTTCACAAAAGTTCTCCAAATTCATCCCAGTTATTGATTAGTGTAGGAGTCAAATCTCTATACCACTGAAGTGCCTTTCCTTTGAAAGAAGTTTCCAACTACCTCATTACTACATTCTCCTATGTCACATGATGCACTGAAAAAAGATTATAAATATATGCAATATTTTATATTAGATTTTTTTTATTTTCTCTTGTAAAATAAGGAAGATCATTTAGAGTAGAATCTAGAATATGCCATTGGTTGAGATTTAGAGGACTACCACCATTGAATGCAATAAAATCCTATCTTTTGGGAATAACCATTTGAGAAATAGGATTTAAAACAATATTTGGCTAAACAATATTGGATTAAATAGGAGGATTTTTTGTAATAGCATGGATACCAAAAGGTGTAGGATTTGGATTTGATTGAGAAGGTCTCCTCTTCTTTGGTTGGTAAGACAACTCAAAGAAATCTATTTCTTTCCCTTTTATAGATGATGCTATGAAAACTCTTGGTGGCATGAAAAATATACATATCTAAAAATAAAAATCTAGAAATTAATAATATACTCAGATAATAATTCAAAAGTGTGAATAATTTGTCCCACTGGGCATGGAAAAAACTATTATCACTCTAGAGTGTACCCTGCTTGAAGATGTGAAAGCACATCCTCACTCCAAATGATACAATGAGAACTTTTTAGAGTGTGGGTGACTTTGTAATGATAATAACCTCTAGAGATGTTTGGTTCTCTTAATATTTTTCAATTAAATCTCATTACTATAATTTTTGGGGTGAAAAGGGGAAGGGAAAACTAAAAGAAAATACTAATTAAAGGGGTGATGCACCTAAATTTCTTATATTCTATAGAAACTATTGAAACTTATGCACACATGTGAATCAATAAAATTTCCTATTTTCCCCTTATGTATAATTACTTCAAATGAAGGGTTGAAAGGATTTTGGATCATAAAATTTCTTTTACCTCTTTAAATGACCTATAGAAGGTGAGATAGAAAATAATAGGTGAGGAAGGAACTTGATAAAAGGAGATATAATCTTGCTTATATGATGATACATAATAAATACACAATATTATCTATCAAAACTCATATGCAAAATAAAATCTTCTTTATTGATGTATGGTCCAGATTATAATTTCTTCTTCTACTCTAGGATTTAATACAATAATGGCTTAAAAATAAAATATATAAGTCTTAAAAGCTAATAAAATCCTAAGTCAAGTTTATTTACATAATTAATAGTCTTTTTTAATTAAATAAAGACTAAAACCTTTTACAATTATTTAATCAACTCCCTTTTATAGTATTTAGAAAATTCCTTTTTACAATATTAGCTTTCCCTCTCAAATCATGCATGCACTCTCAAACTTGGGCATGGAAAATATGTGGGCCCATTTTTATAAAAACTCAAGTATATTTTGAGTTCAAAATTAAATACAATAGTCTTCAAAAATCTTATAATGTTCTTGTTTTGCAAGAAATCCATTTTAGCATTGAAACAAGAAATGGTGGGCCCCATTGACTTGGTCAACTCTCCTTTCATGTAATCAATGCCATTATTTTTTGTATATCTCCACTTTAACTGATCCTAAATTATTTTAACTTCATTATTTAAATGATAACAAAGGAATATTGCATGATGTTGGTCAACTAGTCAACTGAAGTTTTGAATGAAAGTTCAAGGCTAGTTAACTCCACTTAGATCCTCCTTGCATAAAATAACATTTTAAATTTAAAAATATATAAATATACATAATAATATAATATATTACATTTGGTAACTCCAAAATTAATTCATTTGATATATTTTCAACACCATTATTTACTTCTTTGATTGACCAATTAGGCCTATTAGGCCTAATATCCTATATTCTTGCATTTGGACTCCATTAAACCTAAAATAATAAGCCATTAAACCTAATTTTTTTAAATTATACTAGGATAAACTTTATTCATCATCAAATATGTGATTTTTATGTTAAAACCTTCACCATTTAGTCAATAGAGTTGACTAGGCCAATTTTGCTCTATTTTCTTGTAAACTAGCCATTTTGATCAAGCTAGTTGGGAAAATTATGGGATAAATTATAAATAATTTTAAATTTTAGGATGAATAAATATTATTATTATTTTATCTCCATTCATTATATTTTTTTTAACAATCTTGTACTTCATTTTACATGTTTTTCCATAAAAAACATGATTTATTCCCTCATCCATACTTATCCATACATAAAATTGACATTTATGGAATCATCTCTAAGTTTAATTAATATTTTAAAAAATTTCAAGTTAATCCAAGATGATTTGATGTAAATAGAATCATTTTTTTTAAAATTAGTTTTTTGAGGGTTTAAGCGAGCTTTGGCGCTGAATCTTCAAAATGATGATTCATGAAGTAAAACCCTCCAAATACCAAACTCATTCCATTTATGTGTATAAAATTTACCCCCTATCATCATTGAAAATATTAGGTTTTCATTACAAATATATGAAAATTTATCATGTGAATAAATCTATCTATAGGGTTTTGACTGCATTCTAAGCTGCCTACACTCTTAACAATTATTTATAAAGCACAACCTCTCGACTGGTCTCAATTGTTCATTAATTTTAATTATATATGGTAAATAAATATTCACCTACTTCATAATGCATAAAAATATCGTTACGGATCCTGTACCATGCTATTAAAACACTCTAAATGACATTTTGCCATAAAAAGTCAAAAAATGCCTTTTTGGCCTAAGTGCCTATTTGATTGCATAAGCCTATATGAGCATGGTTTTATTAAAATTTAGAGTTTTTAAACTCTTTATAGGTATTATTATGATGTAACAAAATCATCCTATGCTTTTTAAACTTTTACCTGGGATTAGAAACCTTTGTGGCACTCCAAAATGATGCTTGCTCTAATGGTGATCTCTAATAGACATGTTGAGGATTGTTATAAAATATAAAGTATCTACACTCATAAAATGTATATTAATTTTTTTAATAATTTTTATCAATTCATGATGACCTTGTGTAGAAAATTTGAGGTCTTGAAATCACCTGTAGCTCCCAAAATGTTTAACTCTATCTCAAAATTGACCCCTATACATAGATTGTCTGCATATTTGAACTTGACAATGCTATTTTGAAATGATAATGACTCATTTAAAATCCATTTTAATGTTTTTTTTTTTTTTTAAATATTTATTTTTAGGTCAAAATTCCCAACTTTAAAGGGCTATTGAATGGTTTCTTGAAAGTTTTAAATGATAGTAGTAATTTGTCCTTGGCAAGTCAAATTACTAACAATACCTCAAAATAAATTAGGTGATAGTAAATGAAACCAAAATTTTTTTAGAATTAATTATGTAAAATACTATTCATTTTTAATTTTGAAATTGATTTTCTAAGTTTGATATGCAACCTAAAATTTAGAAAATGATGTGAAAAGTACTGGAATATAACTGGGAGTTTAGTTGATGCAACTAGGGTTTTGAATGATTTTTTTCAAAATTAATGTAATAATTTATAAATTTTAGATAAATTTTTAGAATTTTTATTGAAAAATTAATAAAATATTTATAAAATTAGCAATATATTTTTCTAGTGTTTTGGATGTGTTTGTATGCAAAAAGGACCTAGTATGTGTAAACTAGGGTTTGAACAAAATATGTGATATTTTTGCAATTAATTGGTAGATTTATGTTTTTTAAATTTAAAAATATATATATATATATATGGAAAAAAATTATAAATAATTATCTTTAGGGTTTTTATGGTTTTTGTGCAAAAATTCAAAATCAGGTTCACCAAATATTTTATTATTTTAAAAAAATAGTTGTTTAATTTCTAAATAATAAATGGGTCTGAGCAATGTAAATTAGTGAATAATATGATTTAATTAATATAATAATTTGTGTAAATAGATACTATTTTTTCCTTTTCTAAATATAAAAGGAAGTGAGAAAAAATAAAACTTAACTTATTTTAGTTTATTTGAATTGAGAGAGGAGATACTGGAGGATCAGAACTCAAAAATAGATTGGAGCAGGTTTCTAAACTTCATTTCTGAGTTGGATAGGAGCACTAAAATTGGAATCCCTACTTTTTTACATTATATTCCTATTTTATAACTACTATCCTGAGGCTGAAAGCTTTCTAGGTTCTATTTGATAGGCTTATGTTACCCTGTCTATGAATTTTTGAGGCTTAGAAGCCTATGGAGCTCACTGTGTGTATGATTTAGTCTTCAAAATTGTTAGAAGCTCTTTATTTTTTAACTTTAATGTAAATTTTGGAAAGAGAGAGAAGGGGTTAGTGTGTAAATGATACATTGGATGCACTTCACACCCTATGTGTGGGCACACTGCCTATGTACCAATACTTTGAAGAGAGATCAAGCTAATGTAGTTTTCCCATTGAAGTGTTTGGTGCAATTGTGTGTGATGTATACAACTATATATAAACCTAGATGTAATTTGGATGACTAAGGACTTGTATGAGTGCTTAAATAAACTTGAAATACTTTTGAAAGGTTGTATGTAGAGAATAGAGAAGAGTGTTTGAGTGTACTTTCTTATATTATTACTTCTTTCCTATAAATGAGTGCCAACCCTTCTAAATGGACTTTGAATGGCCTTTTATAGGATAATTAATGAACATGGGTTAAATTAATTTGTATTAGGCTGCTAGGGAAAAAGATAAAGATTCCAAAAAATTTGACTGTTAGAGGTAAAAATGCATTTGGATAATAGTGTCAAAAATATGACACCTTGGGTTCTAGCGCTCTTGTCCACTTTGGGCGATATTGTCCTAAGGGGATGAGACTTGGGGGGATAGATCTGGGCCTAAAATTTATACCTAGGTCTGAGAGATGTAAGTTTGAAAGGCTATGAATGATTGGAAATTAGTGAAAGAATATCCTAGAAGGGTTATATGATCAAGAAATAAGACCCATAGATTGGGTGTCATTAGCCATGCCTAACTCATCAAATTTCATATTTTATATGACTAAACTTTCCCACTAACTAATGTATTTAGTATTTTTTGTTGGTTTTTGGGTGTTATATGGGTCTATTGTTTATTGTCGGTTATAAGGCCTTATGGCCATTTAGTGTAATTCATTATTTTTAGGCCATGGTGATTTAGATTTGTTTGTTCTTGTAATATTTCTTATTAATATAAGGAAAGGGTCCCATCAACCCTAATAATTATTTAAAATTCCATGATGATAAATTAGGAAGTGGTTTTTCTAGTTCCTATCCAATATTTTAGTCATAAATTTATTATTTTGTGAGCCAACTTTATGAAAATCATCCTATATGTAAAATTTTGAATAAGAGTGTCCCATTATGCTAAAAAATAATTAGATTTTAATTATATTAATGATTCTTAATTATCACATTAATGCTTCACCATATGTGTTATTCTATCTTTTGTGGTCAAAACATCTTTAAAATTTAATTAAAAATTACGATCAACATTACCTTCATAAGCAATATTCACATTATCTCATCACTCCTGAGCTTAACTCAAAATTTGGTCCAATACATTTAATTTTGATTTATCTAATTAAATTAAATTAGTGGTACTATTTTAAAAAACCAAAAAGAGTTTAAAATATTATCAATAATACCTATAGACTATACATAATCATCATATGTGAGTTTGAATAAATATATGAATATGACAAAAGGTTAACAAGCTATCTAAAAACATTAGCTATTTAAAAGCATGCCATCTAATATCTTAGTTGCATAATTTTATATGTTTACTAAGATTTATTTATTTAAGCATGAATAAAAAGAGGAATTGAGAAATAATGAAACAACTTTTATTATGAATGATATGGGCCAAGTATTATTTTATTTATGAATAATGGAATATTTATTATGACATTAATAACTACCTTAGATTAGTTATATTATTATGGGTGATTGTGGGTGTGGTCTTTCTATAATCCCTAATTATGGATGGAATTGAGGAGGTGGAAAATTTATTATACACTAGCTATATTGGAAATGTCAAAAAAAAAAACATAATATTAATGGCAGTGGAGGCTACCGTGAATGGGATTGGTATTGCAATAATTAGATGTGTGGTTATTGAAAATGATTTAAAAAATATTGAGATGGTGGAGGTATATTTTTATAAATATGAAATACATATTTATAGAAAACATATTTATATTTTATGAAAACCAAAAATACATACCTGAAATATATTTATTTGGTAGCCATGGTTCTCATTGAATAATAAATGACACTTATATGCTTCCTTTTAAATCTATTAATTCTATATGTATGTTGGAATTATTTGTTTAGTTAGCATATAATTCATACTTAACATTTATAAAAAAAACATTTAGTCAAATATTGTTTCTGGTATTTATTTTTGAAAAATTAAAATTATACTCTCTTGCTCATCAGTTAACAAACTATTTATGTTAAACATTTTTCCTATTTAAATTGTAATTTGTTTTATTTTTATATATATTGAATTAAATTTCCTAAATTAACTTATGATTTATTTCAAGGGGAAATAATGAGGTTGTAACATATGTAAGGTAGTTATGTCTTTGAAGGACTCTCCTACATATGACTTGATAGTTTCTAGTTGAGGTCTAGGCATCTCCAGAGTGAGTTTGGGTATCTCTAGATCCCAACTATCTTATTTCATATAACTTGTTAACTTCCTATAGATATTAAATGTTTTATTTATCTTTTAATTACTCATTTGGAGGGATTGAATTTTTATTTTACTAATGTTTTTTGTCATGGTGAGTGGAGAAGGACTAGTCAATATTTTTACTAAATGTAAATGAACATTAAAACAATATATAACATTGACTCCCATAGTTATTTATTATTCATTTTAATAGACAAAGTTAATTTTCTATAATTTGAGTTTTCTACTATATTTTTAGGATAGTTGATAGGAGCAGGCATAAATACTAGTTGAAGTGGAAACCTTCTTTGCTGACTAAATTATTGTTGAGGTACCCATAGTTGATTTATCCATAGTTTATGATTTGGGTGTGATACCCATGCATATTATGATTTATAATATTTTGGAGACCAATTTTGTGCTACCCATGTTTTTTTATATGTTTTTATATCCCATGGTATAATCCATGGATTAGAAGGATCTCTGAGAACAAAGTGATTTCAATTTTGATTATAATAAAAATTATTCCATTGTCTTCGTATGTAATTGAGCTCATCTATTGGTCGGGTAATATATTTCAATTGGTTCTTAAGGAAAATAACGAGTATATAATTTTTAGTTTTATGGTCATTTACATCACAATTAATGCACATATATATCCTATCTAGAGGGTAATTTTAGAGGCCATGTTTCAACCTACCTTTGGGCAATGCATAATTAGATGTTTAGCAATGGTGTTATTTTTTTAATTTAAATACATATTATTAAATTAAATTAAATTTATTTTTTTAATTTTTGATAACTCCTCCATGTGATACCCTACATCATTTCTTCCTTTCCCTATTTTCACCTTAATAACACTAGCCTTTGTCATTGAATATTTCCTACATAGTTTAACAATTTCAATTAGAGTTAGTTTATTCACATCTCTTTTTCCTATTAGGTTAAAATAATATAGAGAATATAAAATAATCCTTTTAATAAAACTATCTTACTGAGGTCTTTACTCAACTCATTTCCACATCTTCTATAAACAAAACACAATCATTCTAGATAATCTTTAATATTTTCACCTTCTTTCTGTTTATACAAAAGAGTTTCACCTTTATATCTCTTACATTAAAAATTATTGATATTTGTACAAGAATAAATTTTTCATTTCATCTCATGAATGAATGGAATCCATATAAAAACCCATAAACCACCTCATAGCTGAATCCTTAAGTGTAAAAGGAAATAATTCTAGTTTTTGATTATTTATTTTGTAATCATGGGCTTGATATAGTAATTTACACTCAAACAATAATTATCTATTATATTTTTTGACATCCCTTAAAATTAGGTAGGATGGATGGATATATTTATTCATTGGGGCATTCTCATATTTATCTATGACAATAGGATAGGTAAAATTTCTTCTTGTTAGTTGAGCTCTCTCTTCAGTAGGCCTATTTTGTGGATAAAACATATTTTATATATTTTTTTGATGTTTTCCCAATCAATGTTATAAATAGGTTTCCCAGGATGCGGTTATTTGTAGTATAACTTATCTTTTAATATCTTTATTTATTTATAAATTTATTTAATTTATGGGAAGTTTTTCTTAATCAATTATCATCTTATGATTTTATACCCAACTAACATAAAGACAATCCTAAAATATGATGAAAAAAATGATGAGTGTCATCAATCCTCTTATTTAATAAACTGAGTGAAGTTGATATCATATCAAATTAGGGTTGGTGTCCAATGATAATAAATAGTAAGGTATGAAATATAATGGATAACAATTATATGTTTGGAGTGAGTTGTGGATAATTTAATCCTAAAAATATAAACTAATTGATTGAACTTAAAAATAATATATTGCTTGTAAATCAAAAAGACTTGATAAATGAAAAAGTGTTGTAAGAAAAACACACTTTGATAAAATTTAAAATCCTTGCAATGAAAACATGCTTTACTAGAAATCAAATTTATTTTAAAAGAAACACATAACTAATCTAAGTTTCTAGAATTGAAATTGTATTTAAAGAGAAAATATTTGAAATTCAAAGTGTTGAAATATTAAAACACACATGCATAAACACATATACATATTTTAAACATATAACACAATACTTTATGTAAAGTAAAGAATGACAATTTTTAAGATACACAACAATATGAATTAAAAAAATTAGTAACAAAATAAAGCATGCTTCTTTAGTTGAGTGGCACTTGCTCTTATTTAGAATATGATTAGAATAAAACTTAGATTTATGTCTATTATTCAATTCTCCATACTTTATACTAATCTATACCAAATTTATACTAAATCTCCACTAACTCCTAATTCATAACCTTTTATAACTCCCAACTATTAATGAGAAGGTTGTAATTATAATATAACTTTAACAAATTTTTGTTTGAGAGTAACAACTTAACAAATAAGTTTATAATATATTTCCTATTATTAATAAGATAGAAAATTAGTTTAGAACTAATTTCTTATTATTAACAACATAATAAATCAATTTTAAAACTAATTCTTATCCTAGGCTAAAACCTAATAAAATAAAATATAAGAAATTTGGTTTTTACATCATTTAGAGAAGAATAAAAATCCCCATTATTTAAAGAGAAAATCATGAGAAATGATAGATTCACAAATCCACCATTTTCTATTTTTTTTTTAAGAAATAATGTAGGTGATTAGTTTTATTTCAAATAACTTCTATTTTTTGGAGATAATCAATCACAATCTTGACCAATTCAGTTTCCTCCAACAACTTAATGTGTAAGATATTCATAGTAGTTGAAATATTATAAATATCCTAAATTTTGAAGAAATACATATTTTTAGAAATAATATAAATATGTTTACTATAAATACTTTATAAAAATAAGTATAAATTGTCTTTGAAGATCTTTGATTTCATATTTTCATAGTTACATACCTTTGTAGTTGCTGATGTCTACTTTTGGATGTTTATATTTATAGAATTTATATAGAGAAAGAATAAAACTTAATCTAAAATATTATATCTTGCATTATTTAGTATCTTAAACCCCAAAGTCAATTATAAGCATATTTAGACTCAATTTTATTCATCTCTAGATATAGACTATGCATCTCCAGATCTAGGACTTGTGATCTCTAAAGCCAGGATGAAGATCTCTAGAGCCAGTTGAAACACTCATAAAATTTGCATACAGACTCAGATCAAGATGATTATTTTTTTTAACATATATAATTTTTTGATATAAATCCAAATATGCAATTATATTTAGGTTTGATATTTATTTTTTTCATTTTCAAAAACCTTTATATGTTATCCTTACACTTTCATATGCCAAAAAAAAAAAACCAACCAACACAAAAACACAAGACCTATTATTGGTTGATGGAAAGTTATTTGTATGACTTATATTATATATCATAAATAGTAAGTATATATAAAAAATAACTAAATAAAATTGGAGATGATTTAAATGAGACTCTAAATATACAAAGGATCTTTGTAGCTACATGAAGGTTGTCCCTAATTTGGTATTTGAGTGCTTCAAACTTTTCTATCTATATTGAGGACTAGTTTTAACTTGCATGGACAAAATTTGACATCTATTTTCTAATAAATTATCAAAAATATAAAAAATGTAAACTATAATGACATCTAAAGAATAATATAGATATTATTTTAACCTTTTAGGTTTTTACTAATGTAAACCCTAAGTTAGATTAAAGGGTTGAGTTGTCTAGATTAGTGAAATAAAATGCAATAAATAAGCATTGATTTGTTTTGAATTTATGAAAAGAGTAATAAATATGTGCAAATACAAATATATCTAAAAACAACTATCATAAAATATTTAGGTGATAAAAACTAGGTTATCGATGAGTATGAGTGTCATCAATAGGGTGCCTATGTTTGATTATGCACTAGATAGTAGCACTCCACCTGGATAATAATGCCATGTAGCTCTAGTGTCCTAAAAATATCACTAGTGTACTCTTTATAAGACTCTTCCTAGTTTTTTGGAGCACTTGCACCTTGTTAGAAGCACAATCATTAAGGGGGTGAATATTTGATACAAGTAAATAAAATTCATTACCACTTCTCCAAACTCTTGACCATTTAACATAAGCATTCATGTAGTATATAAACCATTCATTGTAATGAATAAATAAAATAATGCAAGATCAAAGCACATAACACATGAATTATGTGAGAAACCCTCATGGGGAATAAAACTCACTCTCAGACCTATAAAAAAATTTGATTGAATTATTATAAGAGATCACAAACAAGAGACTTTAGTGAAACACCCACTCTACAAAGAACACCAACCCCTAATTTATCTAGCACCCACTAGACTTTAGTAAGCACCAACTTACTAGGAGGCTACAACCCCCTTTTCTAATTAGGCACCCACTCAACTATAAAAATGAAACTTCACCTTATTTTATTTCCTTCACACAATTGATGATGATATTTTATAGCTCATATAGACTCAAATCTACCTCTTACATATACATTCAATAACACATCTTCTTTTTCACTCAAACTTCCCTCATACACATAGTCAGACCTACAACAAACACTCTCAAACCCATATCACATCTTCAACATGATTTTATGATAGATTTCATGGTATTTAACCCTTATATAAAATATCATTCCATTTGCTTCAATATCCCATGGTGTAACTGGATCAAATAAGCTTAATTAGCCCTCTCTTATAATTGACACTTATTCAAGCAATAACCAGTGTTGACCAAAACACATTACATACTTAAAAAAACATAAAAAGATAAATTAGGACACATTACATATCACAACCAACCACTCTTTAGGTCAACCATGCTTTAAATGGTACTAACCTAGTTACTAGGCCTAATGAATTAACCCTCTTATAATGTACCCAAAATAGTCTAGTGAATAATCCCACATACATTATAATATGGAGTGGGGTAAGTAAGAAATAACATAAATATATGGGCATATGATATTATAGGTAATCAAAGAGTTATTTTAATTGATCCTAGCTCAAAGGAGGTATCCCCCTTGATGTGTCCCATGATTTGGATGTTCCTTACACAAAAGGAACATAGATTTATTATAATTAATATTTTTCCTATTTTCTTTTTTTTAGCATATGGGTTCTTATTATTGGTATCATATCACTTTCCTGGGCCACCATTTTTTTTCCATTTTTTAGATTGTTAATTTGTGAATTTTTTTATGGAACATCAACCCCATGTGAAATTTTGTACAGAACATCAAAACCAAATAAAAATATTGTAGATGTCTATTATTAGTCTAGTATATTACAATTTTTATTTAAAATCTCATAGTGTCTCTTAGCTATATTATTATCTACATATTTTGATTCATATAATTATCCACATAAGCTTCAATTAAGTTTATAGCTTGGATCTGGTACCATAGGTTTCATCTAAATTAGATTTAGTAGTATGGTAAACCTCATCCATTTAATGGCCTTTGCTAGTTATTCATTAGATTTGGCATTAGATTGATGGTTTTGGTATTGATTTAGTTCACAACAATTTTATCACTCTCTAGATTCCTTGATCAAATATAGTTGCTTTTATTCCTCTTGGTTGCATCTCATGGCACCATCCTCTTCTAGCTTGATTTTAGATTAGTGGAGCTTTGCATATAATTTGGCTTTGGTATTTTGCACACATCCTCTTCTAGCTTGATTTCATATTGATCACATGCATAATATCATCACTATTTCTCAATTAGGCCAAAAATACAAGGATATTTATCCTCTATAAGGACATAAAACTCAAGGTCCTATCATAGGGGATGATCTTATGAAGAAATCTTCCAATTTTATTTCCATAAACTTCACAGGTATAAAAGTGAATTAGGTGTTTGTTATTTTCTAAGAAATATTTAACCACAGGGAGCACATCTATGAAATTACTATAAATTATATCAATAGGTTGAGTATTACAACTTTTTAGTGTATAAATAATAGCTAGATTGATCATCAGATCAACCGTCTTGATGAGGCCTTCAAGGTGGGGGTCTTGCTTCATATTGACTTTATGAAACTTGATACAAATGGACCATGGATGCCCCGAGTCTAAAAGATTCTTGATCTTGTTTTGTATACATTAATGGCCAACACCTTGTGATACATCTCAAACATTAGCTTCTTTCACATATGAGATCTAATAAATCCTCCATGACTCAACCTTAGGCTCTAAAAATGTCTTCACTCTAGCTCATAATCTTTGATTGACCTCCATTATAAACCTTACCTTCTCCTCTCTAAGGTATTTATCATAATATTGAGTTTATTTCTAAACCCTACTCACCAAAAAAGACTTGTTCAAATCACTGTAGTTTTCTTCATCACCTTCATGGTGTTTGGATTAGGTTTAGGTTTTCCTTAGTTTAGTTTATGATTATATTTAATTTTTTTAAATTCAATAATTATAGTTATTTCTATGTGAATCTCATTTTGACTCATGATGTGATAAAGTTGTGTCTATCACCATTGAGTAATAATTAATTTGTATTTAGTTGGTTTAATTTTTTAGGATTGGTATATAGTTATAGGTGTCAATTTTTTAAACTTGTCATTATTTTAATAGTCTATGTTGGTTTTTAGTATCATCTTATATATTAATTATTTTAAGTTTTTTACAAGTCCAAATATGTTGATAGTGGTCTTCTAGTCTTTATTTATTTATTTTTATGTTTTTCAATTTAGTTGTCTTGTGTCAAAATATAGAAAAATTAAAAAAATAAAAATAAAATAAAAATAATAATAATAATAATAATAATAATAATAATAATAATAATAATAATAATAATAATAATAATAATAATAATAATAATAATAATAATAATAATAAAAATAATAAAATTGGTCATAATTTTGTGTCATTAGGTGTTAAATAGATTTAGTGGTTAGTCAATCGTCAATTATAGTTAAGTCTATTATAGTCAAGTTTAGTCAATTTTGTTAGGTCTGTCTAGTTATGTTTTGGCCCATATCATTGTATGAATGCATTTTTGGTTGAAACTAACATCCATTTGATTGTAATCATGGGGACACTTATTTTTTATAGAGGTAATTTCATTATGTCCTTAACATAACTTCATCAAGCAAGGACCATCCAAGAATATCAAGTAGCATTTGAAACACTCACCAACTAGATTGTAGGATTTTCTGATGCCTTCTTCCCATTTTATTTTTTCCATGGTCTTAATGATAAAATTTGACATGAGGTTTAAATTTTTAGTCCTCAAAAAATGATGAAATTTGTGGTCTTAGACAAGCTCACTCAAGATTGAATCAACTGGCAACATCTCTAAATAATGCCCCCTTAGACTAAATAAGCACCAAAACAAGCACCAAAAGTGCCTAGGCACTCCTCTAATGAATCCACCATGCTTGAATAGACCCCAGATGATCCAAAACTAATAATCATAGATCCAAAGTAGGGAATAGAGGTTCCACCTACGTTAGGAAATAATGCTAAGGGGGATGTCATTTACCCTTAGTTGGTTCACAAGGACAACTATTTTGTGTTCCCTTATTCTAGATTTGAGCATATGATTATCATGTTTCAAATCTCCATGCTAAATTCTAACCTCCTAGTTGACTTATCTTTTATTGAGGTTACTTCATATATAATTTTCTATGTACTTCCATTTGATGTTATACTACTTGTATTAACACTATTCATGTCCATGTTCATATCACAACATCAGTATAAGAAGTGGAAGAAAAAATGAACACATGACAGATCTTCCATCTGGTCTTCAACCTATTTTTGTTCTAGGTTTTAATTGGTACTCCTTCTATTTATTATCATGTTTCGAGAGTGAAACATATTTAAGGGGCATGGAATGTATTGTACATAGAATATTCTAGTGAATAATCCCACATGCATTAGAATATGGAGTGGGGTAGGTAAGAAATAGTTTAAGTATAGGGGTATATGATGTTATATGGAATCAAAGAGTTATTTTATTTGAGCTTGGATCAAAGGAGGTATCCCTCTTGAAGTGTTCCATGATTTAGAGTTTCTTCTTCCATAAAAGTAACATAGATACAATATAGTCAATATTTGTCTTATTTTCTTTATTATAGCATACAGGTTCTTATCACCTCTCTTAAGCACAAATTACATTAAGACTCTTTTACAAGGAAATAACCATCAATAAACAATATAAACCCTTTAGATACTTAAACACAAGATCCTTCATCATATGCATTCTCAAAAATTCATACACCACTTCATGTCACTTAGAACACTCCATTAGGCCTCAAGCCTTAATTAGGTCTCATGGAGACCTATTCATCCCTTTAATAGTTGACCAAGTAAAATAGAAACATAATACCACTTCCAAGTGCATGGGTACATGACATATGACCCATAAGACATCCTCTAAACAACAAAACCATATCAATAACCATCAATAAACAATAGAAACCCTTTATATACTTAAACACAAGATCCTTCATCATATGCATGCTCAAAAATTCATACATCACTTCATGTCACTTAGAACACTCCATTAGGCCTCAAGCCTCCATTAGGTCTCATGGAGACCTATTCATCCCTTTAATAGTTGACCAAGTAAAATAGAAACATAATACCACTTCCAAGTGCATGGGTACATGACATATGACCCATAAGACATCCTCTAAATAACAAAACCATATTAAGACACCTATGCATAACTCAAACCTATCAATTCAATGCATTAACCATGACCACCATGATGGATGAAGGAAAAGAAAACTTTATATCAATGGTTCATACTGAATATGGATTGGTCAAGCATCCAAAATACATAAATATGATCTTTAGGGAGTCCACCAAATTATCCAATAGATAAATCATCATGAAACATCCAAATATCATCAATACAAACTAAAACACCCTTCTTAGGTTACTTGCAGAAGAAAGTCAAACCCTCAGTCAACTTTAAAGCTCCATAAATACACCTGTACAATTAGTCAAAGATTAAAACCATATTTTTTGGATAGCTCCCAGAGTCTTCTACAAATTTCCTTTTTAAACCATCATCAAATTATTTCATTTTATCAATATATAGATCAAACAATCACAAATGGTTTCCTTTGCAAAATTCAAATATTTAAATTCCAATGGTCATATTTTTATACAAAAATGGCTATGGAAATAATTAAATTTGCCTTAAAATACCTATTTAACCTTTAATAACTTTTGGCATATACATATAATGGACCTAAAACTTAAATCATATGTTCTCCTCTCATATGAAATTCCATCCATATATCAAACTACTCTTGAGTCTTTTACAGATGCCAAATATGACATCAATAACTTGATCTCTTAGCTTGATTTGACAAGTAGACTAGGATGACCTAGACAAACACATAATCATTCTAAAGTCTTCCTATCACCTCTAGTGGATTTTCAAACCTTCTAAAAATATCATGAATACTTTCCTTCATACAATAAATTTATGAAGTATGCATATACTCAACATTCAAATGCATTAAACCTTGCTCATACCATCTTACTCAAACATGTCACATACCTTGCACAAGAACATATTTATCACAAGGATATTCTTAAGGAAGCATTGTTATACCTTTGAATAAATTCACATACACCTTTCTCCCTTCTACATAATGATGAAATATCATAATAAACTAGGTAATTATGCCTCAAAATTCTTCAATGAAGATATCCCACACTATATACCTTGGCACACTTTGTCATAAAAACACTAGCACAATTGACACCTCATGAACACTCTTAGACATAATAGGGGCATCACTGATAATAATCCAACAATCTCCTCCTTTGTATTTAATGTCAACACCTAAAAATAATCAACAAAAAGCTATCAAATCATCTCTCCCTTCTCAAGCTCTTTATCCCCTTCTCCAATTCTTTCTCCCCATTTGGCATAATTAAAAAGTGGACCAATTGAATAACATGTGAAGCTCAATCATACTTCACTATACCTTAGGATCATCTCAAAGTGCCCCCTTTATAACTAAACATACCATTTCTAACTAGATCCACATAGACATACTCATTTCTAAAACACCATCTTGACCATGCTCTACTCCTTGAAGAAGAAATGAAAATTTTCAAGAAAAATGGAGTGATCACACCTTAGGAACACTAAAAGTGACTCCCCCCAATTCATATGAGCTTAGGCAACCTTTGAACACCATCAAACCAAATCAAACCAAGGCAATTTTTCTTTGTTGTCTTCAAGTTTTCTCTCATAATCCAACTTTTTGATCACTAATATATGTTAAAACATGAAAGATACTCAAATTAAACTAAAAAACTAATATTATAAAAATCATACCTTAGTCTTCTAGAGAAAATGACCAAAAAGTCCATTTGAATCACTTATCCTTATCTAGAGGCTTAGTAGTTCTACCTGAACCTTACACAACCAATAAATTTTTATGTATGCACCTTCATGACTTGAAAATTCATATTTAGATAACACTCATATTCCCCCTCATGCATGCCAAGATTCATCTTATAACTCAAACCTCCATTAGCACACATTACCCTCAGACATATTTTGAACAAATTAGCCCCTACCAAAGGATGAAACACTTCATTTGAGCCACCAATAGACCTATTTTAGGCTTATATTTATTCCAAACTAAATTTTATAACATTTCACCCCTTGAACCTCACAATTAGCCCTTATGCCTATTACTCTTTTAAGCACTAAAAAATAGTCTCAAACTTTTGAAGCATACAACCAATTTTTTCACACAACCACATGAAAACATTACATGGATGGAACCTGCAAGACCTATATAAAACCTCCATGTTCCTTAGACACTCCAACATAGGTAAAAACACCTCAGGATCCCTCCTTCAAAAACACCTCTTAGAACTACTTAAACTATTCAACTAACCTTTGATTAATAAAACAAAAATAACAACTTATCATGAAAATAAAACACATTATAATGATCCTTATAAACCTATAACATAATAATAACATCATTAAATACTTCAACTCTGATTAGAAGACCTCTAAAACAACTCTGTAAATAGTTCACTCAAATTTACCAAACTCTACCAAATCCTAGTAAAAAAACTTTGACTATACAAATCAACATAGACACTATCAAAGGTGATACAATAATTAATATGAACCCTAGACCTCTTAGGAACACCTTAAATAAACTATTCATCATGGTCTAATATCACACATTGGTCTTTTAGATTAATCTCATTGTCTTCCATCTCAATGTCAATACA
This sequence comes from Torreya grandis, assembly GCA_037957365.1. Lineage (NCBI taxonomy): Eukaryota > Viridiplantae > Streptophyta > Pinopsida > Cupressales > Taxaceae > Torreya > Torreya grandis. The sequence goes on from JARHVA010002829.1 coordinate 181,648, forward strand.
TAGTTAGGGTCTGCAACTTATTTACAAAAATTTTACCACCACATAGGATTAGGAACAACTTAAAATTCATGGTGAGATGATAAAAGGTTTCTTATAACACTCCATGTTTATTGGTTTATCCTTAAGTCATGATTTCACATACCTAAACCTCTTCTTACTTAGACTGGTAACTTTTCATTGGTTTCACCATTACCCTTGCTTAGCGATAGGACAACTCGATTGACCAAGATGATCCAATTAGTGCCTATTACTAATCCAAAAAATAGAATGGGAAACAAGAAAATGTCTCAAAATTTAACCTATTATAATTTTCATAGTTTGACCAAGTCAACATTCATTATTACAACAAACTTTTTGGAAATAACTTTTTTGTAGGTTCCACTGATAATTATGACAAACCAATTCCATTTGCAAGTGACTGAGAGGTTTTTATACAAGATAAAAATATAAAACTAGATTCTAAAACTATTTCTATCCATTTCCATCAATTTATTCATCATCAGATCAATATAAGGGTTTTAGGAGGGTTTAACCCTATATGTAGTATTAAAATCATTCATAGATTTCAGGCCCTTAATCCAAAAGCCAATGCTTGGAGATTACTATTAGGACCCTTCCACATCTACTATGAAGGTATCAAACTCACATGCATAGTACACATGTGAAAATGAACACTATAAAATCCTTCTCAAGCTATCATACCTCATTTTTTGAGATTGAGAGAGCTAAAAAACCACTTTTCAAGCCTTCTACAAATCATGACTTCATATTTGGTAAAAATCCTTGAAACAACATGACATACTCAAACCATTCTCACTTGAGATTTTTCACCTTATAAATTAATCTTGACCTCTCATTAGGCCTTACTATGTGTCTTTGCACATTAGATCTTCAGCTACAAGTGACCTTAGGTCTAGATTATGACCTTCTCAATATTTTTTACCTACAAGATGACTTCTCACACACCGTAGAATTAAACTTTAGTCTCCTTAATGAGACTCAAATAGGTACCATACATATGTGAATTGATCCACTATGACCTAAAGTTCACTTCCAGGCTCAAATAACACCAATCTCTTCATGACATGATTCAAAGTTCAATACAAGACCTTGGAACATATGAATAATAATATTACTTGCACTAACATTATGTTCAAGACTGTTCAATAAATATTCATACCCCTACTCTATATTTGTATTCTAAGGCCCATAAGGCCATGTCATGACTAAGTAATACACCTTATTATATGAAGTTCATTACCACTACTGATCTGATCATCAAGAGCATACACAAAGTAGACTAACTTACCTTCATTTATGAGCATCTTAAATCAAGACCAACAACAAGATGACTCCTCATAAGTTTCCACCTCACACTTTCACTATCTTAAGAATGCCTCTATGAATCGTAATAGAGGAACCTTACTCCTTAGTGATCTATAACAAAGTAAACCCAAGAGATGTGCACATCTCCTTTATTACATCCTTGATCATCTTGCACTTATGAAACTGATTCTTATTCTTCTTCTTATGCTTGATTAAAACCACTTGATCATCTGATTTTTCATTATTCTTCTCTTTTATGACTAAACTATCAACACATGAAGATACCATAGGTTCTTAGTTTACCTTTTCTACTAAAGTATCCACCTTGCATTTTAGTGCATCATCACATAGAAGCTATTTACAAGAATCTTAATCAACTACATCAGGATGTCCACATAGATCCAAAAACACCTCAAGACTAGATTCTTTCTTAACTGATTTGCAATCAAGAGACTGAGAGTCATATTTTAGTGCCTCTTTAGACATGTTTGGCACCACAGGCATGATGTCCAAATAATTTATCTTCTTTATTTTTATTGGCTCTTTTGATTTGATGACTTCATCATCCACCTCATTTTCTATTTAGATAGAAAATAAACTCTCTTGGCATTCCTACAACTTCCTCATATCTAATTCCTTCTTTGTTGTAGTATTTAGTCTACCTTAATAAAGATTATTCTTCATAGTCTTTGGTCTCCACACCATTGATTGACTCTTAAGAGAATCTGTCTTCTTTTCTATACTTGAGTGATTCATCAAACTATTCTTGTAGAATTTTGCAATTTGGCCTATTTGATTTCAACTATATCAAATAATATAATTCAGCATACCTCTTGACTAATTTGAGTTATGAATTCTCCAAGACCAATTGCTTCTTCTTCTAAATCCTCATGAACACTCATTCTTATAACTCATCTTGGCATTTGATTTTTCTAAAAAATTCCTAATATTTATATAATATTATTGTCTTAACTTTAGGCTACCATTTCAAACCTCTAACTAAATTCTAATAACATTGATGATCTTTTCATCCTTCTTGACCTCTTTGACTAGATCACTCTTCAAGACACACAATTTATCCTCAAAAGTCTTCACCATAGATTTCAAATTATGATTCATCTTCTTTTGATGATTCAAATCTTCCAAAGTAATAACAAGCTTATCTTCAATATTGACTATAACTTCTCATTCATTTTCATATAGAACTTATAGATAATTCAAACACTCAGAAAACATTTTACAAATTCTAGGCATCTTGTGCTTCTTAGGATCACCTTCCAGCAGTTAAGCTTTCTCAAAAAATATATGCTCTACTACCAATTATTAGAAGCACAATCATTGAGAGGGGTCTGAATCAGTGATGTAATAAAATCAAATTTAATACCACTTATTCAACATAATCACTCATAAATCATATAAACCATTCATTATAATGAACAAAGAAAATAATGAAAGATCAAATCACATATCACATGAATTATGTGGAAAACCTTCATGGGGATTAAAATCCACTCTCAATACTAAAATCAAATGGACTATCATCCTATATTAGATCACAAATAAGACACTTTAGTGAAGTACCCACTCTACATAGAAAACCAACACTTAATTTATATAGTACCCACTAGACTTTAGCAAGCACCAACTTAATAGGAGGCTACAACTCCCTTTTCTAATCAAGAACCCACTCAACTAGAAAAATTAAACTACACCTTTCTTTATTTACTTAGCATAACTGATGATGATCTTTTATAGATCATAGAAACTCAAATCTACCTCTCGCATAGGCATTCAATAACCTCTCTTCTTCTTCTTCTTCACTTAAACTACCATCATATACACAATCAGACCTAAAAAAACACTTTCAAACCGTTATCACATATTTAAAATGATTTTCTAATATATATCATGGCCTATTACCCTTATAAAAACTATCATTCTATTGTCTTCAATATCCCATGGTGTAATTGGTTCAAACAAGCTTAATTAGGCCTCTCTTATACTTGATACTTATTCAAGAAATAACTTGTGTTGGACAAAACACATTACATACATGAACCAATTTTTTTTTATCAATTAAGACATGTTATATTTACCAACCAACCACTCTCTAGGTCATCCATGCTTCAAATGGCACTAACCTACTTACTAGGCCTAAAGAATTAGCCCTCTCTTAAGCACAAGTTACATTAAGACCCTTTTAAAAGGAAATAACCCTCAATAAAGAAGATAAAACTTTTAGATACTTAACCACAAGATTTTTTGTTCCTTATACATTATAAATAATACATACACCACTTCATGTCACTCACTTATACTTGGAACACTCCATTAGGCCTGAAGCCTTCATTAGGTCTCATAGAGACCTATTCATCCCTTTAACACTTTACTAAAAAAATAAAAGCATAAGACCACTTCAAAGTGAATGAGTCTATGAAAAATGACCCCTAAAACATCCTCCAAAGAATAAAACCATCTCAATACACCAATGTATAACTCAAACCTATCAGTTTAATGCATTAACCATGACGACCATGATGGATGAAGGAAAAGACAACATGAAATAAATGGTTCATACTGAAGATGGATGGGTCAAACCTCCAAAATCCATAAATATGATCCTTAGGGAGTTTAAAACTTTAAACAATAGATAAATAATAATGAAACATCCAAATTTCATCAACACAAACTAAAACACCCTTCTTAGTTTACTTGCAAAATAAAGTCAAATCCTCTATCAACTTTAAAGCTCCATAAATGGACATGTATAATCAATCAAGGCTTGAAACCATATTTATTGCATATATCCTAAAGTATTATATAGATTTAATTTTTACACAATCATAAAATTCTTCTATTTTCTTAAGATATAGATCAAATAATCACAACTAGTTTCCTTTGCAAAATTCAACTATTTAAATTCTAACACTCATATTTTTATGCAAAAATGGTGAAGTATGGAAATGATGAAATATTCCTTGAAATCCCTATTCAAACTTTAATAAATTTTGGTATATACATCTAATGGACCTAAAAATTGAAACATATATTCTCCTCTCATAGGGTATTCCATCCATATGTCAAACTAATCTTGACGCCTTCATACATGTCAAATATTATGTCATCAACCTGATCTCTCAGTGTAATTTAACAAGTAGACTAAGATGACCTAAATAAGAACATAAGCATTAAAAATTATTCATATCACCTTTAATGGATTCCCAAACCTTCTAGAAATATCATGAAGCCTTTCCATCATATAATAAACATATGAAGCATGCATATACTCAACATTAAAATGCATCAAGCCTTCCTTATACCATCTTGCTCAAACATGTCACATACCTTGCACAAGAATATATTCATCATAAGGATATTATTAAGGAAATTTTTTTATAACTTTTAATAAAGTCACATACACCCTTGGTCCATCTACATATTGATGAAATATCATAACAAACTAGGCAATTATACCTCAAAAGCCATCAATGAATATATCTCACACAAGATACCTTGGCACACTTTGTCATAGAAACACTAGCACACTTGACACCTCAAAAATACTCTTAGACACAATACGGACATCACTGATAATACTCCAACAATATCCCCCTTTTTAATTGATGTCAACACCTATAAAACATCCACACAAATCTATCAAATCATCTCTCCCTTGCTCAAGCAATTTCTCCCTTCTCAAATTCCTTCTCCCCCTTTGACACAATGACAAAGTGGCCCAACTAAAGAACAAATGAAGATAAATTATACTTAACTTAACCTAAATAATATCTAAAAATGCTTCCCCTATTAATTATCATACCATTTCTAATAAGATCTTCATAGACCTGCTCATTGACAACACACCATCTTGAACATGCCCTACTCCTTAAAGAAGAAATGAACAATATCAAGTAAAAAAGAGTGATCCCACCTAAATAACACTAAAATAAAATCCTCCTAATTAATCTAATTTTAGGAAACCTATTTTAATTTGTTTTCCTTATTTATTAATTTTGAAATTAAATAAAAGAAATCTAGTATTAGGGTGTGTAGAAGAATACCTAGTGAAATATGTACGTGAATCTAGATGAAAGTGGGAACTCCTCTTTGGATAGGAAGGAATAAATTTAAAATATCATATAAAATTGAAAGGGGGTTGTTAAATGGTTAACTAGGTGGATTTCCTAGTGTGAGCTAGATCCAAGAAGCTTAATACTTGTTAGGAGGTTGTCAATCTACTTTTATGACAATCAAGTCTAAAATGATAAAAGAAGATATTTGCATTCATTGATAAGAAAGTAAATTATTGATAAAAATTAATAAATATATTTATTATTAAATAAAATTATAAAATTTTGATGTTAGGGTAGTCAAAGTTAGATTCAAAAAATTAGAAAAGGTAATGTGGTTAGAAGGAAACATAGAAAGTGGAACTTGATTTGAGGTAAAAGGGTGAAAAGTGCTTACTAGAAAAAGATGCCATAGAGAAATATTAGTGGTTAGGAGAACCATTGGTAGTTGAGGTAAAATATATATGGTTATAGAACCATCAGTGGTTGTAGATGATCGTTGGTGGTTAGGTAACCATCGATGGTTACCTATGCAAATTTAGGGTAAATAACTTAGGGAGTATAGAATGGAATTTTGGTCAAATAGAGGTTAGATACAAGGCTAGGAAGTGTAAAGTTGGGTATTAATAGATATAATAAAAGTAAGTGATTATAATCTAGATGAACCAAAGAACATAAGTAAAGAATACTAATAACTGAATAGAAGAATCCTAGAGTGATGTGACCAGAGTAATGGTGCTTCAAGGCTTTCAAAGTGATTTCAACAAAGTTTTGGGTCTCTAGTGATGATGATTACTCATTGGTATAGATGTTTAATATCTACAAGAAATATTGAATTCTTGATGATAATTTCTCTCCTGTGTTTCTTCCTCTTCAACTCCTTTTTATAGGCAAAAGTTACTAAATGAAATAAAAGAAGTTACCAATTTGATAGAGGATAAAGCTACCTCTTTTCGTAGCTATAAAAGCTTATTTTAAAGACAAGTTTCCATTTTTTAGAGTTGCTAATCTCATATAAATATCTATAAATTATTTAAATTTTATTAAAGTAATGGTGAATACCCAACCATCTATGGCTAGGCCAACTATTGACGGTTACCCTAACTATCAGTAGTCAATGGGACAAAGAGATTTGGTAAAGAAAAGGTGAATTAAATTATGCATTAAGTGGGGGTTTGATAATTTCAAGATAAAAATGGGTCTATTGGAAGGTAAAAATGTAACGTAACATCAAAAACTATTGTGTGTAGTTTTTAGGTGTCTACATTTTGCCCCTTTTTATTGTGTAGCTTTAGGCAAGCTACAAAACAAAAATAGGAAACTAGTCAAGGTTTAGGTCTGGTTTCCCTTTATAAGAGAGGAGGTATTCCCACTCAAACCAAGAGATGATGGAGGCATAGATAAAATTATGTCAAGGTTTGATATATGAGATAAGGTGGGAGACATGAAATAGGTTAGGTAGTTGTGATGTGAACCCACATAAAAAAGTAGCAAAGAGTGATAATGGAGATCATGTAATAACTAAAATTTTCAATTTTATAAATTAAGGTTAGGTTCTAGAAAGACAAAAGAGGGTAATTGGTCCATATAATTGGTCATAGACAATTGGGTCATTACCATCAAACTATCCAAATAAGGTCTATGTCATTTGTAGGTATTTAAGTGAGGAAGTACTCATACTAAATAACACAAGTGGTTAAGTTGTACATAAGGTGGTGCAATGTTTAAATGGTCAACATTGGAAAAATGGGTTAATATGGTTAAAATACCATGAAAATTCATCATGAAACATGTGAAGAGGTCATGTAAAAATGGCTAGGTTGGAGGGTGGCTGAGCTGACTTCATCTACACTAGGCAAGAGGATGTTTCATACATAGTTCCATAGATAGAGGTATCTAAGAGAAACTTTAGGCCAAATGTACTTCTAGGCACAAGGTAGGTTGAAGTCAAAAGGTTATGTGGAAAATGAGTGGGGATAATGTGAGGGATTTTAACCATTGATGGTTAGGGTTTCTCAAGAAGAAATGGTTGATAGTTACCATAACCATTGATGGTTAGGGTGAAACCCTAAAAAGCCAAAAGTTAAAAGTAAAAACAAAAAGGAATTGACATTTATTGATTTTGGGTGAAAATTATCTGATGTCTTAAGTGATTTGGTTAGGTGTGTGAAGCATGGAGTGTGTTGAGGTGTAAATTTGTGATTAGTCAAGTTGGTTCATTTGAGTGTGATGGAGGGAGGATGAGGATGTGGCTGAGCACTAGTGTGAGGGATTCATCCATGATAGAGATCACATAATGAGGTAGGGTTTGTTTTAAAATTTAAATAAGTGTAATAATTTAGGTATATGAAAAGGGCAGAGAAGAATGGGGAAGGTAAAATTAGGTTGGGGAAAACACCAAGCATAGGCTTGAATACCCTAGGTTTAGGTATCATTGAAAATGGGGAGAAGTAGAAAAAAGAGGGGGAAAGGGGGATAATATGAAGATAGGAGGTAAATATTTAAAAATAAATTATTGCAATTTTATCTTATTTAGGGTTCATTTTGGCAAGTCCAGGTGGTAGGGTTTTAGCACCAGTGGTCACACATAGTGACCATTAGTGGTTAGACCCAACCATTGAAGATTAACCCTAGGGGTCCCAATACTCCTAGGAACCATCGATGGTTATTTTAAATATTGGTAGTTAGCCAAAAGAGGGCCAATCTCACAAGGGAGGGTAAATGAAAGGATGGTTGAAAAAAGTAGCAGATGGGTCGAAGAGATAACTCAATGTGAGGGTCATAGGAAGAGGTGGTAGTATAATGGGGATGTGTAAAATGGGCATAAATAAAGGGCAGTATAGAAATATTAACATTATTTGATTATTGCATAGGCCTATGAGTTAATTTATATAATTAACTAAGTGCCTAAGATATTTTTAGAGGTTCACAATAGGATGACTAATGCTGAGTGGAGGAAGATAGAGGATGTGGGCCTAAGGGCCATGAGACACTACCAACACCTTATATGTGATGCAATGATGATTTTGGAACTCATGTAGATATGGGAACCTACCATAAACACCTTATTACTAATTGGGGATATGTTCATCCTATTATATGATGTTCATAAGATCACATGGTTTTTGATTCAGGGTGAGCCAATATATCACATAGAGGGTGATGAGCAGGACTATTTTATGGAGTGGGTATATGTGATAGACCAAGTGGAGACCAAATAACATTATAGTGGTGTTTTTTATGGGCCATTATACCAAAGGGATCTAAAGGATAGATGTATACTCATGACGATAATGATGGGCATTCTTAATTTGTAGTGATGGATTTGAGTAGCGGCTAATTTCCTTGCCTATAATTGGGAGTACTAATAGAGATACTACTAGGGGGTATGATATTGGGATGGGCCCTAGTATTGTTATTTTAGATATATAAGGATTTTTTGGCCTTCAAGTCATGGAGATTATATGGGATCAATTTCAATTTTGTGCTCCATTATTGGGCATACAAATATATACGGGTGTTGAGACCCTTAGGGATTCTTTGGGATGGATATACACTAACATATTACAAAGTTGGCTTCATGAGATGGCATGGTGATTATGCACTTAAAGTATTAGGGGGTGGAACTAGAAATATAAAGTGGTTTTGAGATGCCTTGGAGGGCTTGGTGGTAGTAAACATTATATGGAGGTTGTATTTGAGTTGGCCCCTATGGATAGGTTATAAGTACCACACGCTATCACTATAGAGGTGGTGGTGCATTTACAGGAAATGGGATGGTGATATTGAGAACATCTTAGTAGATTAAGTCTATATTTATTTTAGATTAGTGTAGGATACACCTTTAGATGTTCAATATTATAAGAGGGAGGATGTAGAGTAACCACTTCTAGAGCCACAACTAGATGTTATTATTCTATATTATGAGGAGCTTCTAGTGAGGGCTCCTATAGATGATATGGGAGTGACTAATGGATATATGGTATGGTATCAAGCTAGGTATGAGGACATATATTTTTAATGAGGGGATCGAGACTAGTAGCATATGGATGTTGATCCTACATAGGTCTAGGGTGGAGGACCTAATGGCCAAAAATTGATATCCCTTACAATGACACAAGTCTAGGTGATAGGGTTACAGGCATAGGTGGTTACATTACAAGCATAGATAGTCACATTATAGGGGAAGATAGCCACTCTGATAGGGGAGTGGGATATGTTAAGGACTAGCCTCAATTTAATAACCTAGGGGTGAGATACCTTGAGATAGAGAGTAGGGATGACCATAGTAGGGGGAGGAGTAACTGACTTAGTTCTAAGGATGTGGTACTTGCCCACCATTCAAGAGCTTTGATAATATGAGGCTATGGTGTTATCCTAATTTCTATGTGTAATGAGATATAGAGAGTATAGGGCTACCCTAGTTAGGTTCTAATAATAGCTACACCAGGTCAATGGGCATCAAGAACAACCTAAGTAGGTATATCTTGGGGTCCACCACTAGATGGTGGAGTAGGTCAGATGGTTTGAGTGCTAGCATAATATATCCTTGAGATATGATATCTCCATGATATATATATATATATATATATTTGTTTTTGATATGGATATTTTGATAGTAGCATGCGTGTCAATGATGTGAGATGTATTTATGAGAGAGAAAAATATATATGATGATGTATTATGAGGTTATGACTTTGTGATTATTATGTTATGAGGATTATGTTGGGATGATTATGTGTATGATGCTCATTTGGAGGTTTATTGTTATGGTTTATGCTCATAGTTCTTATGATTAGTTAGCTTAGGTATGATGATGATACGATTATAGTTCTTACTATGTTGATTGATTTTGTTTTATGTTGATGATATGATCATTGCTTTTATGTATGGTTGAGGCAAGTGTGATATTATGTTAATTATGATTTTTTATGTTTATTTATGACATTATGTGATCTTAGGCATGATGATGATTTATATTTAAGATGAGGTGATTATGATGTTTATGTTAATTATGATGTTTTCTGGTGATGTTATAGATGTATGATGTTATTTATGACATGTTGTTAGCTTAGGCATGATGAATATTTATTTTGAAGATGAGGTGATCATGATGTTTATGTGGGAAGCTTCAAATGAGTTGTTAAGTATAATCAATGCGGGAAGCTTCAAATGATTTTTGTTTAGCCATCCTTTAATGGAGTGGTCTAAAATTTATGACTTTTATAGTTATCCTTCAAGGGAGTAGTCTATTTAAAGCAACTATGAAGTATAGGGAAGCTATCATTTAAGGAAGTAGTCTATGATTATTATAGAGAAGTGATTTAGAATGTAAATTTAGACATGGACAAGTCTATTAGGTAGAATGTTTACCTTTAGAAGGTTACTTGGTTGATGACAAGTTGGGAGTCTCCAAAGACACATTATTTTAATCCCCAAAGCCAAGGTAGTTCAAAGACCTATGACTAAGGCTTCATATTCAGTTACGTTATTGGTGCATTTGAAATCAAGTTTAAAGGAAATGGGAAGAGGTTCTCCATTAATGGGAATGAGGATTACTCTATCACCACCACCATTTTGGCATTTATAGCCATTAAAAAACATGGTCATTTGGTAGGTGGGTTCTTCCAAAGAAAGGATTGTAATAGACTCATCTAGAAAGATAAGAGGAAAAGGTTGGTTATTAAGTAAATGGGATTCAACTAATTAGTTAGCTATGACCTATCCTTTAATGCATTTATGTGGGAGAAACTCTAGATCAAACTCAGCTAGGAGCATGAGCCACTTAGCCATATGTTGGTTTTGATATGGCTAAGAGTGAATATACTTAAGGGGGTTGGTATTAGTGATGGCATAGGTTTTATGATTAAGAAGATAATGTCAGAGCTTAGAGCCTACAAAAACTAAGGCAAGACAATTTTTTCTAGGATATGTATACCAAGTTTTATATTTGATTAGGGTGTGACTGATGTAGTAGATGGCCTACTCTTTATTCTATTCATTATGATGAGCGAGCATGGCCCCAAAAGAATGATTAGTGGTGGATATATATAAAAAAAGGTGGTAATCTTTAAGAAGAATGAGGTTAGGTGGATAAATAAGATACTCCTTGATTGCATTAAAGGCTTGTTGGCATTCATTGGTCTATTTTAAGGAGACATCTTTCTTTAAGTGGTGGTGAAAGGGTTTGATTTTTTTTTATAATTTAGAGATAAAGCATTGGATTGACTAAAGTTTTCCTTGTAGGATGAAAAGTTGGGTGAGGTTAGTAGGAGGTGGCATATCCAAAATGGCTCTAGCCTTGGTGGGGTCTATTTCAATTCCACAAATAGAGATAATGAAGCCAAGGAATTTTCCTGATAGGAATCCAAAGATAAAATTTTTGGGATTGAGCCTGGCATTATAATGGTATAATCATTTGAATATGATGGTGAGAATAACTAGGTGGTCTCTATAGAGTTTGGATTTCCCTAAGAGATCATCTGCATAATCCTTAATGATTTTATGAATGAGGTCATGAAAGATATAGGTCATGGCCCACTGATAGGTTTCCCCTACATTCTTCAGTCCAAAGGGAATATCCCAATAGTAAAAAGTTCCCCATCAAGTGATAAAACAAGTTTTATGCTAATATTTATGGGTAATTAAGATCTGATTGTATCCCAAGAAACCATCCATGAGAGATAACATGTCATGGCCAATAATGAGATCAAAAAGTTGATCTTGTTAGGTAGGGGAAAGTCATATTTAAGGTAGACAAGATTAAGGTCACAAAAGTCAATGTAGAGGTGAATACCCCCTATAGGTTTGGTAATGGGGATGATGTTATAAACCCATTATGGATAGTAAATGGGCTAGATAAAGTTAACAAATGATAAGATCTATATGAGAATGTATACAGTGAAGTTTTTGCTAAATTGGCGTAACCTCAGGATAGGTGACAATGTTTTGGAGAGAAATAGAAAGATCAATTCTAGGCATATATTGATAGGACCAACCCAATGTTATGCTATGGTCAAAAAGGAAAAAGGATAATCTTGTTGTTCTTTGAGGGTTAAATATTGGCCAATTTTGAGATGTGAGGGTTCTCATGAGTTCCCAAGTTGACATCAATGGTTGATTAATTCAACAAGGTTTGGCTCTTATAAGGGAGAGATTTGTGGATAGAGGAATCCACCATACTAAGGTAAGTGATAATAAAATTGTCATCTTGTCATTGGATGGTGTTGATGATGGTAGAATCGTGTTCAATCATTTCCAAGTGAATGAGAGGAAGGGTTTTAGTTTTGCTAGCTTGGTGATAGGTCAATGGGCCCAAGCAAATGGTACTGATAAAAAAAAGTTAGAGGGGATGATGTCAGAATCTTTAGATTGGGAAGATGGGGTTGGTGATGATGGAATTTCTTTAGTAGTGATATCAATGGGTTTTGGTGACATGGGCTCTTCTGGTAGTTCAAACCCTAGTCTAAATAAATCATGAGGTTTTTGGGTTTTGATAATGGGAAACTCATGAGATCCTTATTGATAGAGGCCAAGAACAAATCCATTCCAAGTGAATTGATAAAGGTAGGCTTTGGCAAAGGCTATTTTGCTTAAGTAAGAAAAGTCATAGGTGAATAGTTAGATATATGGAGTGGTGGTGAGAGCAAGAAGTGGTCGATCAAGTACCCCATAGACAAAAGCTATTTGATTGTTGGGGATCCCAAAGGGGATAATGGTGTCAATGTTGGGGTCATATTAAGGGTCATTTTGAAGATTCTTATATTCATGTGGATTAAGGAAGGCATCTAATGTGAGAAGGTGATATTCCCCTAGTGAGAGTCATTGAAATGTTGATTGCAGGGGGTCTTCTACTAGAATTTATGATGAAGGAATATATGATCTAGTGAATGCTTCATCATTATGGTGAGGGGAAATGTTACTAGTGGTGGGTGGTGTGGTGGTTTGATCAGAATAAGGTGAGGTATATGAAGGAGTAATAAGAATTTTATTAGGTTTATATGTCATATTGTAGGAAGTAAAAAGACTAGGATAAGCTTTGATTGTGATAAATTATCCCTCATGATCAAATTTGATGAATTGGTGTAAAGTGGAAGGGACATAACCCATTACATGGATCCAAGGGCATTCAAGTAACACATTATATTTGAACTCACCCTTGACAACATAAAATATCTTGAGAATGGTTCATAGCCCCAACTAGATGTGGAGGATAACCATCCCCAAGGTAGTGGCCATAACATCATTAAAAGAGTGAAGGACCATTGTCCTCTCTAAAATGATGTTTGTGGGCAATTATAGTTGGTCATAGGCATGGGAGGAGATGATGTTGATGCTACATCCTCCATCAATCATTAACCATTTGATTTGGGTTTGGTTGATGTGTGATGTAATGAAGAGGGGAGGATCAATATTTTTAGTACAAAAAGGTAGGATTTATGAATCCTAAAAAGTGACCAGGGTGGCTTGGCAAAGGGCTCCAATGAAGGATGCAAGAGGTTGTGGATGATCTAGGTAAACCTCTATGGAATGTAGAGACTTAGTTAATTCTTGATGATGTTGAGGTGAGGTGTTGATTAAATCATAAAGGATCATTTTCACCAATGTTTGGTGAAGTTATTTCAACATGAGCCATTGGATGAATGGAGTGGGGTTGGGGGGTGGAACTCCCAAAATGGAGACTTTTGCTTTTGATGTTTGTGAGGGTGGATATGGAGATGATTGGGTTTAGTTGGTAGGTTGATAGGTCTAAGGGTAAGTCTAAGGGATGGTTAGATTGGATTTTTCCTTTTCATTTTATTAAGCATGGGAGAAGGTAACCATAGAATGGTATGGATAAGGGGGCTTGAAATTTTCTTCAGTTCCTCCTTTTTACTCTTGGGTAAGATTGGTATAGTGGGTAGAGGTTGGGTAGGTTGTGTTGATGGTAATGTAAATATTAGAGTTAAAAGGGGATCCTCAAATAGATCATCTTCTTCTAAAATATTATGGACAAGTGTTTGGATATCTTTATAATTATTTGTATCATGTCTAGGATTACTACAGTAAATACAAATCAAATTATCATTGAACTGGGTTGGTTTAAGATGGGTGGGATCAAACGGTTTAATAGAGGTAAGCTAATGAAAGAGGTTTGCCACATCCTTTGAAAAATAGTTGTGTATGACTCAAGTAAAGGGGTTATAGGTAAGTGTTTCTGGATATGATGGGTAATAAATTTATTAGGTGTAGGCTTATTTATGGAAGCAATAGTTAGAGGAATGATTTTGATTGGTGGTTTTGGTTGGGTCTACTTAGGTATGATTAGCTTAGGGGTTAGAGACTTGGATGTATAAGTTTTGGATGGCAAAGGTTTGGTTACATATGGAAAGGTGGATGCGGATAATTTGGTTAGGAATAATGAATAACTGGATGGTTTTGTGATTAAAGGTGAATAAAAAAGAGATGGTTTCTTAGAAGAAGAATAGGTAATGGGAATGGTTGAAAGATGAGGTCCTAAAATGGAGGGTAAGTTAGAAGGAGAGGGTATAGGTCTATTTAGTGGTGGAAGTTTGGGTGGGCCTTCCTTCTTAAGGCACTTAATTATATTAGGCTTTGGTGGGTTTGATGGAGCTATGTCCAATCTCCAAGGAGGGTGAGCATGACTAAGTGTGGGAAGGATCCCTAGATTCTTGATTGGTTTGGTGAAAGAAGCATGAGGTAACATGGTAATTTTAGATGGAAGGCTTTGAGATGGTTAATTTACATATTTAGAGGAGGTAGTTGATGGGGTATTAATAATGGGTTCAAGCATAGACTCAAGTGAAGTTGAGGAGTTGGATTTTTTTTTATAAGGAAGGACAAGTTGATACCAAAAGGTGGCTCTATCAAAGTTAGGCTAAAATGTGAACTCTAAAATTTGGACCAACTAAGAGAAGGGATTATAAATGGGGGAATTTCCTTGATCATTTGTCTCAAATATTAAACCCTTAAGTGAGGGAAAAGTGGTTTCATTATTGGTATCTTGGGTGGAAGGTTCCAAAGGTGGAGATTGGGTAGATGGGGTGACTTCCTTTTGAGGAATGGCTTCCAAAGATGGTTCTATGATAGGAGAGATGAGTGTGGTATTATTAAGGTAAGAAATGGGTCTAGATTGGATATTCAAATAAGTATGTGATTCTTTCATTGGGGAGGTAGAGGAAGTGGTTGAATTAATGGTTGCATCCTTGGGTGTTTCTACCAAAGGAGGGCTAAATAGAGTTGTGGTCACATTAAGTGCAAAAGGAGGGACACATGATTCCTCTATTTGGGTTTATAATGGAATAATGGTAGGTTGGATCCCTCTATTGTTTTAAGATAAATAATGATCTCTTAAATGGTGGTAACATTAATAATGACATTGATAGTATGTGCCTCATGTGAATTAGATGATTTAGATTTACTATCATGAAGTTGGGTGGAGGGAGCATGATTTGGGAAAGGCTTACAAAAAATGTTTAGAGATTTATTAGGGAGTGCATTGGGGATATAAAAAACAAGATCTCCACTATAAATTATATTTTGGAAAATACTTTTAAAGGTATTACATCTATCAATGTCATATCTAACTATTCAGTAAAAGCCATAATGGTCGCTTTTCTTATACCACCTGGGTATAGGGCGAGATGAATACATTTTTTGGGGTGGTTTAATCTATTGAAGTTGGATAATGTTTTCCTTTATTAATTTATCAAAAATAGATGAATATGACTCCCTAGTGGGAGTATATTATCTTAGAGGTGCTTGATTTTGGGTTTGATTTTATTGATAAGGAGGTTTGGAAGAGCTTTTTTGATGTGAATGATTAACAGTTAGAGGTGGCGTAGTTTTTAAAACCACTAAATTTTCATATGTTTTTTCCTTAGTATTGGATTGGATATTGGTTTTAGTAGAGGGAGGGTATTTAGGTTTAAAATTAGAATTATTATTCCACAATTTCAATTTCCCTTCATCAATAGCTAGTTTTTGAGTTTTCATGCCATGGTGAATGACTTATCAAATGTTCAGAAGGTTTGAACTTGAAGAGTAGGTGAAATATGGTTAGCAAAACATATATATAAAATTTCAATTAATTTATTTTGGGGTAAGGTGAAAGAGAGTTAATTGATGAGGCCTCTCCATCTAGCCACAAAATCAATAATTGACTCATCATCAAACTGTTTAATAGAGTAGATTTCAGTTATGGAAACCTTTTTAGTTATGTTTATATAGAAATGTTATAAAAATATTTGGGTTAGGTGGGAGAAGGAAAATAGGGAATGTGTAGGGAAAGAGCTATACCAATCAAGATAAAGTCTTGATAAGGACATTGGGAGGGTTCAGAGGAGGAGAGAATCATCATATGTGACCAAGTAACAAGAATGATGGAATGCTCTCAAATGTTATTAGGGATCCTCCTTACCTTATAATTTGGTAAATTTAGGAAATTACCATTGAGGAGGATAAGAGTAAATGGAAATGGATGGATGGATATATTCATTGCAAATTTGGTCATAGGATCAAAGTTTATGAGACCTAAAAATAGATGACTCCATGTTAGTCATTTTATCCATTAGAATCTTCATCAAATCTAGCTGAGGTTGGGAAGATGCATAATTGAGAGGTAAATTCTATTGGGGTTGAGTGGTAACTATATAAGGATAAGTGGTACAAGGGGCTACAGAGGCCACATATTGGTAAGTGGTAACAAGTGGTTGAGATGGTGCTACATAAGAGCTGATTGGCACTAATGGTTGAGTAGAAGGTGGTATGTACCCATATTGATAGGTTTTCATAGGTACTTATTTGGGAATGCACGTAGGTTGGCTAAAATTTATGGTTGAGGTGGTAGGTGGAGGTTGGGTAGGTTACCGTTGGGTAGTGACTCTAGTGCTAATAGGTGGAAGTGTTTAGGGTATAGAAAGCACTAGGTTCTAAAATGGGGAGTGATTAAGGTATTATTTGATATCAAAGAAATGATGGAATTAGGGTTAGAAGATAATCCTATGGTGGGTGTAGTATAGGTGACCAAAAGTAAATTATAACCTATATGGGGTGTAGGAGGAGGTTTTTGGATAGAGGTTAGAATATTGTATTAGGGTTGGGTAGTGTTGGTGGATGGGATGTTGGAAGGTTGGGTTGAGGTAGTACTCATAATAAGATGGGAAGGTATTCCATAAGAAAGATCTAAAGGAGGAACAAAATTAAAAGAGGTATGATGGGGTCTGGTGTTAAGGTAGTGTTGAATATCTACCTGATTGTTGTCAAGGCAACAAAGTCCATATCCCCTTTAGATACAATAGGGATTCTATAAAAAGGGGGAGAAATGGGGAAAAACTTCAACATCAAAAGTGTATTCCATAGAGGAAGAAGAGGATGGTGGTGGTTGGTTCATTTTATTTCTTAGTTGTTGTCTAGTAAAGACCATATGAGAAATGAGGAGATACTATGATGAAACTTACACCTCAAACAAAAAGCAACCAAAATAATTCAAATCAATCAATGCATACACTAAAAGTGCATTTATCCTAAGATTTCTTTTAAATCATTTTTTGATTATGCCTTAGAGAGTGTGAAGAGGTTTTTTGGATTGTAAATTAGGTACTAAAGTGGCAATCTATGGTTGGTTTTAGGTTATTTAGGCACTCAAAAGAGAAATTTTGTGTTGAAATTCAATATGTAGATTGATATTGGGGCCTAACCCATCACTTCATGGTCCCACCATGATAAGAGTGTTAGGTCCTTAGCCAAAATATACCAAGTTCAAAATCTATACTCAACTGAAGAGTTAAGTTGGTGTTCCCCTTGGTGGTGAAATCTAAGCAAGATATCTAGGAAGGGGTAAGGTTACCACTAGGTGATGAAATCCTAGTTGGGCCTTGTCTCAGGTATGTTTTGATGTGTCAATTATTTTTTGGTTTGGTTTAGCGTGTGATAACAAATGTGAAATCAATGATAAATTGCTTTACCTCCTAAGTTACTAGATGAACTAAGATCATCAAGCAATCAATGAATGTAGAAGGTTTATTTTATGCCCAAAAGGAAATTTTTAGATTTCATTAAATGAGAAAACAATAAAGGAAGAAAAGAGAATTAGGTCCCATCAGGTGTGCTAAAATGTTTCAATTTATTTTCCTTATTTCTTAATTTCGAAAGTAAATAAAAGAAATATAGTAGTAGGGTGTGTAGAAGAATACCTAGTGAAATGTGTGCATGAATCCAAATGAAAGTCGGAACTCCTTTTTGGCTAGGAAGGAATAAATTCAAATAGAATAAAAACTTTAAAGGAGGTTTTTAAATGGTTGGTTGGGTGGATTTCCTAGTGTGAGGTAGATCTAAGAAGCGTAATGCTTGTTAGGAGATTGTCAATCCACTTTTATGATAATCATACTAGAAATGATAAAAAAAGATATTTACATTAAATGATAATAAATTAAATGCTTTATAAAAATTAATAAATAACTTTATTATTTAATAAAATTATAAAAAATTGATGCTAGGGTAGTCAGAGTTAGGTTCAAAAAAACAAAAAGGGTAATGTAGTCAAAAGGAAACAGAGAAAGTTGAACTTGATTCAAGGAAAAGGGTGAAAAGTGATTATTGGAAAATTATGCCATAGAGAACCATCAATGGTTAAGAGAACCATCAGTGGTTAACGTAAACCGTCAATGGTTGGAGAACCATTAGCAGTTGTAGATAACCATCGATGGTTAGGTAACCATCGGTGGTTGCTTGTACAAATTTAGGGTGAATAACGCAGGGAGTATAGAATGGTATTTTGGTCAAATAGAGGTTGGATACAGGTCTTGGATGTGTAAATTGGGGTGTTATTAGATCTAATAAAGTGAATGTATTAGAAATTAGATAAACCAAAGAACACAAGTACAAAATATTTTTAATTGAGTAGAGGAATCTTGGAGTGATGCATCTAGAGTAATGGTGCTTTGATCCTTTTGAAGTGATTTTGATAGATTTTCATGTCTCTAGTGATGATGTTTACTCACTGGTATGGACACTAAATATCTATAAAAAAGCTTGAATACCTGATGACTTATTACTCTCCCCTATTTCTTCCTCCTTAGTACCTTTTTATAGGCAAAAGTTACTAAATAAAATAAAGTAAGTTATCAATTTGATAGAGGATAAAGTTACCTATTTTTTCATCTTTAAAATATTTTTTTAAAGATAATTTGCCTTTTTTGTGAGTTTCTAATATCGTACAAAGAGCTGGAAATGCTTTAAAGTTTATTAAAATAAGGGTGAAGACCTAACCATTGATAGTTGGGCCAATCGTCGATGGTTGGTGGGGAAAATATATTTGGTAAAAAATGGTGAATTAAATTATGCATTAATAGGGGGTTTGATAAGGTCAATTTTTAAATGGGTCTAGTGGAAGTTCAAAAGGTAATGTGACATCAAAAACTATTGTGTGTAGTTTTTTGGTGTCTACACAACCTTTGAAAATCATTAGACCAACTCAAACCAAGAAAAAACTTCTTAGTTGTCTTCAAATATACTCTCATAAGCCAAATAAATGATCACCAATATATGTTTAATCCATTATTAAAACATGAAATATGCTCAAAGTCAACTGTCAAACTCCTATGAGAACAATCATACTTTGGTCTTTTGGATAAAATGACAAAAAAGTTCCTTTAAATCACCTATCCTTGTGTAGAGGCATAATATCCCTACATAAATCTTGAAAATCCCATAAATTCCTATGTATACACATTCATGACTTGAAACTTCATATCTAGAGCACACTCATATGCCCTCTCATTCATGCTAAGATTCATCATCCAACTCAGACCTCCATTACCACATCTTACCCTCAAACCTCTTTTGAATAAATTATCCCTTACCAAAAAATGAAAAAAATAATTTTAATCACAAATATACCTATATTATATTACATTTATTACATACTACATTTTATAACATTTCACCCCTTCAACTTCATAATTAGCCCTTACACCTATTAGGCCTTCAAGCACTCAAAAACATTGTCTCAAACTTTTGAATCATACAAAAAAAAATTATAACACAACCACATGAAAAGTTATATGGATGGAAAATTCAAGACATATATAATACATCCATGTTACTTATACACTCCAAAACAAGTAAAAACACCTCAAGAATCCTCCTTCAAAAACACCACTCAAAATAACTTGAACTATCAGAAACTAGTCAATTGAGCTTTAACTAATCAAACAAGAATAACAACTTATCATGAAAGAAAACACATTATAATTATAATTTTATACCTATAACAAGATAATAACTTCATCAAAGGATTCAAATTTAATAATAAGACCTCTAAAACAACTCTACAAATAGTTCACTGAAAGCTACCAAACTCTGCCAATACCCAATCAAAAAAATTGACTCTCCACATCATCATGGACACTTTAAAATGTTTTAAAATAAATCATATGAAACCTATACCTATTAATAACACCTTAAATAAACTATTCATTATGTTCTAATATCACATATTTGTATTTTAGACTAATTTCACTATCTTCAATCTCATTGTCATTACATAGTCAAGGTTTGCAACTTTCTTGAGAAAATTTGACCACCACATAGGATTAAGAACATATTAAAATTCATGGTGAGATGATAAAATTTTTATAATCACACTCAATGATCATTGTTTTATCCTTAATCCATGATTTCACATCCCTAAACCTCTTCTCACTTAGACTAGTAACTTCTCACTAGTTTCACCATTACCCATGCTTAGCAATAGGATAACTTGATTGAGAAATATAATCCAATTAGTGCCTATAAATCATCCAACCAACACCATGGGAAATAATTAAAAATCTTAGGCTTCAACCTCTAGTAATTTTCATAGTTTGACTAGGTCAACATTGACTGTTACAACAAACTTTCTAGAAACAACACCTTTTGTATAGGTTCCACTCATAGTAATGATAAACCAATTCTACTTTCAAGTTCTTGAGAAGTTTTATACAAGATCCAAAAATAACACTAGATTATATAAACCATTATTATCTATTTCTAAAAAAATCATCCTCATTTTTCAAGACCCCTTATAGAGTCATCGATCTATTGTAAATATTGTGTACTTGTGTGAGAAAGTAAGTAGCACTAAAAGTTTTTTTTTATTCTCCTCTTCCAATATACTAGCCTACCACACCATAAAGGACCTCGACTCTATCATGAGGCCAAATATGGATTTTGACCTTAAACTATAATAAGGAGATGTGTTTTGAATCACATCTTTTAGTGTGATTAGACTTTTAAGAATAATTTTAACTTTTGATATCATGACCTTTTGTTTAAATTATTTGGTTTTTAAATTTATTTTTAAGTCCTTTCTAAGATTCCTCATTCATATGGATTTGGAATGACTAATATGAGAGAGATAGTGATACACATGAGTTGTAGGCTAAGGCTAAAGGAAGCTAATTAACTAAAGACAAAGACTGACTATGACACTTATGCTTAACAATTAACTAGCATGTGACCTCAAGTCTCAACCATGTGTATGCTTAGTTTGTGAAAAAAGGAATAGGGAAAAAGGAAATCCAAAGTGGACCAGTAAATGGAGGTAATAATGAGATAGATTATCTACTAATTGATCACATGGTAAAGGGAGATAATAACCAAAGGGAATAGGGTTTGTATAACTAAGTCACCATGAAAAATTATTTGTGAAAAAGAGGGATAAAAAATCAAAATAATCATAAAGATACAAGAAAGAGAGTTTTGATAAACACTCCAAGGAAAAAGGGAAATCTAACATAAAATAAAACCATATGTGAATATAAATGATAATATAAGCAAGATATAGTACAACCAGTAAGATCATGATATAAGATAATCATAAATTTGACATAGTGTCAAATGATATAATAGATAAAAATAAGATTAGAGCACACATAAAATCAAATATAAATTTAAAATCACCATGCATGTGCTCATAAATACTGGTAAATCTATCCACACACATTATCTAATACGTCAAATAAGTTTGTATGAATCTAGATATGCATGGATACTAAAGTTTCATCAATCTTTAATGAATACTATGAAAATACTTATCTTCTAATCTCCTTAATTTAAAAATTATGAATACTTTATGGACCATATGGAGGAGGTAAATTAGGCAAAGGATAGGTACGAGAATGCATGGGAGCAAGATCTACTAGTGATGTGGGAATCATCGATGGAGAAGAATCCATGGGTAAGGGAAGGTCCATAGGTGAATGAATAATAGGTAGAGGAAAAGAAGGTGGTGAAGGGACCATAGGATGGGATGGAACTATAAGTGAAGGAAAATGTTGAGATGCACAAAAAAACTTAAGTAAAGAAGAATGATAATGAACAATCTCAACATCATGGGCCTATATAATACTTCCTAGTAATGGATCATCTAAGGAATAACCATCAACATAATCCAAGTTGTATATATCAATTACATAGGTAGGAATAATCTTGTCATCAAATGAAGTATGGTGAATAGAATACCTAGTCTTATTTAAGACTATAGGAATGTCATCAAAATGAAGCTTGCAATAATGAAGTTTCAATAAAGTAGGAATATATGAGATGAGAGATCAATTTTTTTGATATTTAAGTTAATCTCATTGGGCCCATCATCATCATAATCTAATATATTAAGAGGAATATTACTAATGAGCTGAAGATGCCCAATGTAACCTTGGGTTAAGTTAACAAGAAAGTTGAGATGCTGAGACTCACAAAATAGAATGCTAGGAAAAGACTCAAGAGTGGGAATCTTGAAGGCACCATGATCTTGGAATTGTTAAAAATTCTAAGGGTTAGTGTCACCCTGAATCCTATAAATGTCTCCATTATGAGGAAACTTAACACATTGACAAGCAGAGGAAGCAATAGCTCTCATATGGTGAGTCCATGGCCAACCAAGCAAGATATTATAAGAAAGGGGTAAGTTAAATATTATCACCTTCACATAGATGGTGATAGGTGGGATGGTAATGGGAAGACACACATAACCTAAAGGAGGCATTTTCCTTATATCATATCCTTGGTAGGTGTTGCATATAGAATTAAGATTACATTTAGAATATCTAAGAGTTGTAATGAAATAAAGATAAATGACACATATGCTAGAACCCTCATAAATTAATGCATGCTTAACATGGATATCACCTATTTGGATGCTAATAAACAATGGAGGATCATTTGTACAAAGAAAAATCTCATTAGGAATCATATATGTGATAGGAAATCATATAGAAAGAGAAGTGTCTATAATTTGATTAATGTTGATAGACATCTCTTCACATTATTATAATACACTATATTTGGATCTAGATAAATCTACCTCTCATATTTTTAGAGGAGGATGATGGACATTCATCTTGAATAAGAGTTTCATGAGATAGTTTCCATGATATGGGGAAGTCCTCATAAGCTCAAGAAATAGAATCTGAGATGGGAAATTAGTGAGTTCTTTAATGGGATCCCATTCATCATAACGCATAATAATGTTGTTAGATAAAGGTGCATAATGATTAAGGAGGTATTAAAAAAGAGGATTTAGAGTACATTGATATTTATGTTGATATAAAGGAGAGGGTTTGTTACAAGGTGGTGAATCATGTTGAGATGATGAACTAGTTGGTTTAAGTTGATTTTGAGAATTGGAAGAAGTGTTAGTAGAAGCTTGGTTATCATTAGTATTGGAATATTATGGAAGAGTGGTATAAATATAATGGGATGTGTTATCCAAGGGGGAATAAAAAATTAGATCATTAAAATTGATAAGATCTTCTTTCCGTAACTCATTTAAATGAGTTGGATAATAATCTTGGATAACACAGTATGTCTTATGTGAAGGAGGAGTGTAGATATGTTGGAAATCAATGAAATCCACCACCATTTGCATATTAATCATGATAACCACATTCTCTTTAGAATTTGGTTTAACAAGACTTTCTACGATATTGGTGGAAGGGGTAGACTTGTATTTATTTTCTTAGATAGGTTGATGATTCGGTAAAGGATCTTTGTAGATAACTAAATGATCATTAGCTTGATTCAAGTCTTGATTTTTATCATGTGATTTATAGTCCTTGAAATCAATTTCGTAAGCTTGGTGATGCTTTCATATAATGGAATCATGATCAAAATTAAGGACAATAATAAAATCCATAACTAGATTATGAAGTTGTCTACAAGTCTCTTGAGAATGACCCCAACTAGCATGAAACCAATAAAACTTGTTAGGATCATACTAAGATTTAATAGGATGAGTATGGTTAAGATCTCATGGAAGAGGCCTGGGTAGAAATTTAAGAAATTTATCCAAGGATGGATTTTTTTAATGTTGACATTATTTGGTGAAGAAAAATGAGGATTGGTATATTGTTGCGAAAAAGGAACTAGTTCTGAATAAGGGTTAGGAATGATAAATTGATCATTGTGAATGGTGTCATAAGAATTGATAACACCATCATTAGTGATATTATGGTTTTTGTTTTTGAGTAAGAGATGAGGACCCACATAAGGTTTGGGTGGCTCAAACTGATGCATTAGGAAATCTTGTCTTTTATCATGGTTGATAGCTTCCTCCAAAGTGCATGGAGAAAGAATGCAGACTTGATATTGTAATTTAGGAAAGAGATAATTTGTAAAGAGATGACAAATATTGTCATACACCATATTATGTTCACATTTGTTTGACAAAGTTTTCCATCTCTTAACAAAGGCCTGAGTAGTTTAATTTTCATGTTGTTTTCAATTAATGAAATGGGCCAAAGTGTTTTCAAGAAGATCATTCATCTAGAATTCTCGCACTAAAGCATTTACTAAGTCCTCCAAACTAGAAATGGAATGAGCTCTAATTTTATTTTACTAATCTAAGGAATCACTTATGAGGGTTGTGGCTAGGAGCTTGGTAGTGGTAAAGGTGTTTAATTTGACCCAATTCTTGTAAATAATTCCAAATGTTTTGAGGTGAAGGGTAGGATCAATTGATTCCGTTATAAGAAATTATAGGTGTTATAACTCCTATATCAATGTTGGCAATTTGAGTAGTGAAAGGTTAATTTTGTAGATGCTTGATGGTTTTATTTACTAAAGGAGGTCGAGGAATGAGATTCCTTTGAGAATATCAAAGAGGATGAGGGGGAAAATTCTAGTTATGTGTGCCCCAAGCCATTGGTTGTGGATGAGATTGAAGATTAATAAGGTGGTTTGCATTATAATCATTTGATTTGTGTTATACGCTTGAAAGGTATTCATTTGATTGAGAGTTTTTAATAAATGTTGATGTGTTTGATTAACATTAGAAGAATTAGAATTGGTATTTGTGTTAGTATTAGTGGCTTGGGTACCACTATTAGTGATGATATAATCTTGAGATGAATTATGAGAATGTGAGGCACGAGTAGAAAAAATTGCTTGTGTAGTAAAATATGGACTAGTGCATGGTTGATAAGAAGAAACACTAAGAGAAAGATTACCTTCAGTAACAAACAATAAACTAGTGGAAAGATTAAGGATAGTGGATCTTATGAGAGTACCACTAGATGTAGAACCAGTGATGTTAGTTGAGATACTAGGCATGGAGGTAGAAGATGTTAGAGAAGAAGATGTCATGGTATAAGGAGTCAAAATTAAAAGAAGAGGATAAAAATTAAGGAAAGTGGTAACCCAAAATCTAGTATTTAATGTAGGAGTAGGTGAATGAGGATCTTTAGTTTGACCACTAATCATGAGGTTATAAATGGTGGAAGGATCCTTGATGTTGAGGAAATTCAGTGATAAAGAAGAGCATTTTGGGAGTATACTCTAACTGAATTTGATCCTATAAAAAAAGAGGATGATTATGATACAAATAGGTATTTGGAGGGGTCCCATAGTTCATTATACAAGTGGGAATATGAACATTACTAACATCCAAAAGAAAAGCCCTACTTTGTCTATGGGAGATGCTATTAGGATTGGTAAAGTTTATCATGCTTATTGACTATAACTTAGTGTCATCACCAAATAGAAATTATATGATAAAGGGAAAATAAGATAGATGAGAAATAAAATGACAAAGAGTTGACTAAAATAGTACAAGGTTAACTGGGTTGACCTACTATAGAAATAGGGTCTGTAAAACTATGCAGGGTCATTTGGGTTGATCTAGTATAGTGTATAAAAGGTAATTATCAACTAGGTCAATTCATTATAGTAGATAGGTAATTCAAGAAGCCTAAAAATATATTTTGAAAATGAAACAAGATAATTTTTCAAGTAATTAAAAGTAGTAAGTATTGAAAGAAAATAAATAGTAAATTGGATTACTGTTGGCCAGTGTAATTGAAGCACACAAAATAAAACAATACACTAATGCTAGCTAATGTAAGATTCTATGCACATAATTGAGAAAAGAGAAAGAAATAAAATTTAAAATTAAATATATAAATAATTGGTCAACCTGAATGTTTATTAAATTATTGAGATATGATTTTTAATATGATTAGAAGTTGGCTATAACTAAGGTACTAGATAACAATCTAAGGATGGTTTTAGGTAGTTTGGGTTGAAAGGGACTATAGTGGAAATGATATAGGATTGGTATTAGGGCCTAAACTCTCAATTAAAACACTATAGTCATAAGGGTATGAAGTTCTTATCCAAAATATACCATTAACCATGCTTTATACTTAACCAAAGCATCAAGTCAACTTCCCCCTTGGTGATGAAATCTAAGTAAGTTGGCCTTGGGTAGACAAAATGTTAAAGTGATTATTTATTTTTTTTTAAAAATTTTATTGTGTGCATAATTAAAAATCCCCTAATTAAACTATGTGAGTTATTCTAAGCATGCAAGAAATAGGAAAAGAAATGTGTGAGCTAATAACTAGAAAATATGAGGTTAATTCCAACTTAGAGTAAGTTATAGTGTTTAAAATACATGAAAAAAATATAGAATAATGTTGATAGGGTTGAACCTATATTATAGAATCAAGGTATAAAAATAAACTGGTTTGGTAAGGTCAACCCAGTTATTTCAGACAACAAACAGAACACAGAACTGAGTTGGTAGGGTCGATCTAGTTGAATATGCAAGGGAAATTTTAAATTCTACAAATTATTAAAAATATATATAAAATAAATAAATATATAGGTATAAAGGAACCTTGGTGGATCAAATATGTAATGAAGGAATATTTTTGATGAAAAACCTTAAAGTATGTTGGTAAAACCTACAAACTGAGTCAACAAGATCAATCAAGCTACGCAAGAACCTATTTTAGAGTGATAAAAATGTACAAGGTCAACATAATAGGGTGAAATAGATGCTTTAAAGGATATAAAACTATACTAGGTTGATTGGGTTGATCTAGTTTCTTATTCCTTGAAACCTATGCTCAAAAGTCAAAAAACTCGATCGATAGAGTCAATCCAGTATGATAAAAATAATGAATAAAAGAATGAAAATAAGTGGAATAAATCCTAAAGGGGTTATTTAAATGCCAATTTCATTATAATGTATGCAATCAAAAATTCATCATGTCTATAAATCAATCCTGGCTTAGAGAAGATAAAGCATACCTACACTTCTTATTGGGATACACTTGTTAAGAAGGAACATGATCAATATGGGATCCAATAGACCTGATTAGGGGATCAATTGTCACAAAATATCATATTAGGAAGGTTTATAAATCCTATAGTTTAACATAATCACACAACAACCCTAATGGAGTCCTAAGGTTTAAAACATTCACCTATTCTAATAACAAGAAAGTAAATCTAATCTAGTGCACACCAAAGCTTATGGCATAATGTGGGGTTTATAAACAATAAAATAACTAAAATAAAGATGTATTAGAAGAAATATATTTATTTCAATGTATACAAAATATTGATTCATGGGAGAAGAATACAAATGCATTATCTATCTACTCTTACAAAGGAGAAATAAACTTAGGAATACTTACCTTTGAAGATGAACCCATCGAGCCTCAATCTCTCCCTTGGACAAGGTGCTTTGCAAGAGATTGTTGTGGTATGTAAGGATAATGAATATAAATCAGATATAATCTACACAACCTATCTAAGCATCGAAAAGACTTCTTTATAAGACAGGATTTATATCTCCAAAGAAAGTATGGAACCCTAAGATTTATTCCTCAAGTATAATGGTCAATAAGTAGATGCTCATTCGCACTTATTTGATATTAAATATTATCTTATAAAATGGTGGGAAATTAAATTATATATATATATATATATATATATATATATATATATATATATATATATATATATATATATATATATGCATGTATGTATGTATGTATGTATGTGGATCTCACCTTAAATCCTCCCAAAAACTTTAGCTATACAGGGTCGACCCAGTTTATTTTTAGGGACATTTCACTAAGTCTGAGCTAGGTCAACTAAAAGGATAATAAGATAAGAAAGTGAAAAATACCCCTAAATTATACTAGGTCAACCCAATGGACCTATTAAATTTGACTAACCAAAATGGAGTTAAGGGAATAAAAGGATGGTTAAGGTATGACAACTAAGAGGAATGGGTAGGACTGAGGAGAATAAGCTTAGGGTAAATGGTCTTAGGAGACAAGTGTGTAGATGGTAAGTGGAAAAAGGGACAACAATATTACAAAGTGCCAATGGTCCACCCCTTTCTCAGTGTACCCATTAAGGCATGCACTTATAGATATTAATAGTTAATAGGATACTACAAGATACAAAGTTTTAGTAATCAATAGAAGTTTGAAAATATTATGTATACATAACTAGTTCAAATAATCTTAATTATCCCTCTATTATACTTGACACTTACTCAAGCAACAACCTATGTCAACCAAAGCACATTACATACTTTAACCAAAATAAAAATAAAATAAAAACTAGGACATATTACATATCCCAACCAACTATTCTCTATGTTGGCCATGATTCAAATGGAACTAACCTACTTACTAGGCCTAATGAATTATCCCTCTCTTAAACAAAAGTTACATTAAGACTCTTTTTACAAGGTAATAGACCTCACTAAAAAAGATAAACATTTTAGATACTTAACCAAAATATACTTCATTCCCTCTACATTATCCACAAGTCACATACCACTTCATGTCACTCGCTTACACTTGGAACACTCTATTAGGCCTCAAGCCTTCACAAGGTCTCAAGGAGACCTATTCATCCCTTTAACACTTCACTAATCAAAATAGAAACACAAGACCATTTACAAGTGTATGGGCCAATGACATATGACCCCTAAGAAATATTCCAAAGAAAAAAACCATATCAAGACACATCTATATAACTCAAACCTATCAATTTAATTTAATAACCATGACCACCATGATGGACTAAGGAAAATACAATTTACAAGCAATAGTTCATATTGAATTTGGATTGGTCAAACATATAAAATCCATATAGATGATCCTTATGGAGTATAAAACATTATCCAATAGATAAATCATCATGAAACATCCAAATATCACCAATACAAACTAAAACACCCTTCTTAGGTTACTTGTAGAAGAAAGTCAAATCCTCAGTCAACTTTGAAGCTCCATAAATGCATTGATTAGTTAAGGTTTCAAACCATATCTGCTAGATAGATCCTAGAGTCTTATAAAACTTTAATTATTACACCATCATCAAATTCTTCCACTTTCTCAAGATATAGATCAAACAATCATAGCTAGTTTCCTTTGCAAAATTCAAATATTTAAATTATAATGGTCATATTTTTATGCAAAAATGGCTATGGAAATGATGAAGTCTTCCTTGAAATCCATGTTTGACCTTTAATAACTTTTGATATATACATATAATGGACCAAAAACCTAAAACATATGTTTTCATTTCATAAGGGATTCCATCCATTTATCAAACTACTCTTGAGGCCATCACACGTGCCATATATGATGTCATCAACACGATCTCTCAACCTGATTTGACAAGTAGACTAGGATGACCTAGACAAGCACATAAGCATGCCAAATTATTCCTATCACCTACAATGGATTCTCAAACCTTTTATAAATATTATGAAGCCTTTCAATCATACAATAAATGTTTGAAGCATGCATATACTCAATATTCAAATGCATCAAACCTTGTTTATACCATCTTTCTCAAACATGTCACATATCTTGCATAAGAACATATTCATCACAAGGATATTGTTAAGGAAACATTATTAGACCTATGAATTGAGTCACATACAACCTTTGACCATCTACATACTGATTAGATCTCATAAAAAACTAAGCAATTTGTCTCAAAATCCATCAATGAAGATATCTCACACAAGATACCTTGGTAGACTTTTTCATAGAAACACTAGCACACTTGACACCTCATGAACACTCTCAAACACAATAGTGACATCACTAATAATACTCTAGCAATATCAGCCTCCATTATTGATGTCAACACCTATAAAAAATAAATTTAAAGTTATTAAATCATCTCTCTCTTTCTTGAGCTCTTTATCCCCTTCTTCAATTCTTTCTCCTCCTTTGACATAATGACAAAGTGGGAGAATTGAAGAAAATTTTAAGCTCAATTAAACTTCACTAGACCTTAAGAACATATACAAATTCTCCCCTATCATAAGAATGCCATTTATAACAAGATCTTCAAAGACTTTCTCATTAACAACACACCATCTTGACCATGCTCTGCTCCTTGAAGAAAAATGAACAATATCAAGTAAAAAGGAGTGATCACACCTCAAGAACACTAAAAGAGACTCATCCTAAGTCATCTAAGCTTAGGTAAACTTTTAATACCATCATATCAACTCAAACCAAGAAAAATATTCTTGGTTGTCTTTGAATCTTCTCTCATAATCTAAATTGATGATCACCAATAGATTTTCAAGCCATTCTTCAAACATGAAAGATACTCAAAGTCAATTGACAAACTCATATGAGAAAAATCATACCATGGACTTTTAGATAAAATGACCAAAAAGTCCATTTGAATCACTTAGCCTTGTCTAGAGGACTAGTATCCCTACCTAAACCTTATAGAGCCCATAAATTATTGTGTATGCACCTTCATTACTTAAAACTTCCTATATAGAGCACACTCATATGCCCCCTCATTCATGCCAAGATTCATCATATAAATCAAACCCCCATTAGCACACATTATGCTAAGACCTTTTTTGAACAAATTATCCCTTACCAATGGATTAAAAACTTCATTTGAACCAATGATATACCTCTCTTAGGCTTACATTTTTTCTGCACTACCTTTTCTAGCATTTCACCCCTTGAACCTCACAATTAGCCCTTAGGCCTATTAGGCCTTTAAGCACTTGGAAACACTGTCTCAAACTTTTGAAGCATAAAACCAATTTTATCACATAAACACATGAAAAAATTACATGGATGGAACCTCCAAGACCTTTGTAACACCTCCATGTCCTTACACACTCTAACATAGGTAAAAACACTTCATGAACTGTCCTTCAAAAATACCATTCAAAACTACTTGACCTGCCAGAAACTAGTCAATTAAAATTTGACTGATAAAATCAACATAATAACTTATCATGAGAAAAAACACATTATAATTATCTTATGAGAACTATAACACACTAATAACTTCATCATAGGTTTCAAATCTGATCAAAATACCTCTAAAATAACTCTGCAAATAATTCACTCAAAGCAACCAAATTATGCCAATACCCAGTCAATAAACTCTAGCTATACACATCAGCATGGACACTTTAAAACATTATCAAAGAATTAATATTAACCATATACCAATTATTAACACCTTAAATCAACTATCTATCATGGTCTAATATCACATATTAGTCTTTTATATTAATCTCACTATCTTCCATCTCACTGTCACTACATAGTCAGAGTATGTAACTTTCATGAGCAAATTTGACCACCAAATAAGATTAAGAAGGAATTAAAACTCATGGTGAGATGATACAAGGTTTATACTCACACTCAATGATCATTTTTTATCCTTAATCCATTATTTCACATCCCTAAACCTCTTCTCACTTAGACTAGTACTTCTCACTGGTTTCACCATTACCCTTATTTAGCGATAGGACAACTTGATTGACCAAGATGATCCACTTAGTGCCTCAAACTCATTCAACCAACACTATGCACAATATAAAAAAGTCTCAGGCTTCTACCTCTAGTCATTTTCATAGTTTGACCAAGTTAACATTGATTGTTACAACAAAATTTCAAGAAACCACCTTTTTATAGGTTCTACTCACAATCATTACAGACCAATTACAATTCCAGGTGCCTAAGAGAGTTATCTAAAAAGATCCAAACATCAAACTAGTTTATTGAAACCATTCTAATCTATTTCCATCAAGTTATTCATCATCATGTCAATATGAGGGTTCTAGGAGGTTTAACCTTGTCTATAGTCTTAACAATCATTCATAGATCTCAGGCCCTCACTATAAAAACCCATGCTTGGAGATTATTTTTAGGACACTTCTCCATATACCATGAATGCATTAGACTCCCATGCATAGTCAAAAAGTGAGAATGAGAAATATAAACTTCTTTTTGGGCTATCATACCTCATTTTATGAACTTGAGAGAGCTAAAAAAACAATTTTGAAGCCTTTTCTTTTAAATCATGACTTTAGATTTGGTCAACATCCTTGAAACAACATGACATACCTCAAACAATGTTCAATTTATATTTTTCACCCTGGGAACTAATCTTAACCTCTCATTAGGCCTTACTAGGTAACTTTGCACATTAGGTCTTCAGCTGCAAGTCACCTTAGGTTTGGGATATGACCTTCTAAATATTCTTTACCTACAAGATGACTTCTCCCACACCTTAGAATAAAAAATTTGTCTCCTTCATGAGATGATAATAGGTACCATATATGTTTGAAATGATCCACTATGACCTAAAGGTCATTTCCAAGCTCAAGGAACACCAAAATCTTCATGGCATGCTTCAAAGATCAATAGAAGGCCTTGAAACATATGGACAATAACATTACTTGCACTAGCATTGGTATTCAAGATCAATCAATAACTATTCATACCCCTTCTCTATATTTGTCTTCTAAGGCCCATAATACCACTTCATGATTGAGTAATAAACCTTATTATATGAGTTTCATTACCAATACTGATATGATCATCAAGAGCTTACAAAAAGTAGACTAACTTACTTTCATGACTGAGTATTTTAGATCAAGATGACTAATAATTTGACTATGTGTAAGCTACCACCTCATGCTTCCACTAGCTTAAGAATGCCTCTATGAATCTTAATAAATTCACCCTAATCCTTAGGGCTCTAGAACAAATTAAACTTAGGAGAAGCCCACATCTCCTCTATTACATCCTTGATCATCTTACACTTATAAAATTGATTGTTGTTATTCCTCATCTTATGCTTGACTGAAACCATTTACTCATCCAAATTTTCATTCTTATTCTCTTCTATGACTACACTTTCAAGACATGAATATAACATAGGTTCTTGGTTTACCTTTTCTACTAAAGTAGCCACCTTGCATTTTAGAGAATCATCACACAAAAGTTCTTTATAGGAATCTTGCTCAACTACATCAGGTTGTCCACTTAAATCTAAAAACACCTTAGGAATAGATTATTTCTTAACTAATTTGTACTCAAAATACTGAGAGTCATCTTTTATGTATTCCTTGGACATGTTTGTCACCAAAAGCATGATGTTTACATCATCCATCTTATTTATCTTTATTATATCTTTTGATGTAATTATTTCATCATCCACCTCCTTTTCTATCTTTATAGAAGACAAAATATCTTGGTATTAATTTAAATTTTTCATTTCTAATTTATTATTTTACCTTGATCAATATTATCCTTCATAGTCTTTGGTCTCCACACCATTGACTGACTCTTAAGAGAATCTTTCTTCCTGTCTAGACTTGAGTGCTTCTTCAAACTACTCTTATAGAACCTAGTAATGTGTCCTACTTTATTGTAACTATAGAAAATAATATCATTCAACATACCTCTTGACTGATCCAAGTTATGATTTATATAAGACCAATTGATCCTTATTCCTAATCTCTATGAACGTTCATTCTTAGAAATCATCTTGGAATTTGATTTTTATAACTAAGTCTTAAGATGTTTGCACTGTTCTTCTCTTGACTTTAGGCTACCATTCAAAACCTTTAAATGAATTATAATATATTTGATGATATTTTCATCTTTATTGACCTCTTTGACCATATCAGTCTTTAAGACACACACTTACTCCTCAAAATCCTTCACCAAAGATTTCAAATTATGATTCATCTTATGTTGATGCTTCAAATCTTCCAAGGTACTAACAAGATCAGCTTCAATATTGACTACAACTTCTCCTCCTTAACTATCATAGAGAACTTATAGAATATTTAAACACTCTAAAATAATTTCACACATTTTAGGCATCTTGTGCTTCTTAGGATCACCTTCTAGCTACTAAGCTTACTCCAAAAGGACCTACTCTGATACAAATTGTTGAAAGCATAATCAATAAGAGTGGGGTTAATCAATGATGTAATCATATAAACTTTGATACCACTTATATAAACTATTGAACATTAAACATAAGAATTTATGAAGCATATAAATCATTCATTTTAATGAATAAAGAAAACAATGCAAGATCAAAGCACATAATAGATTAGTTATGTGAGAAATCCTCGTGGGGAATAAAACCCACTATCAATATTGTAAAAAAATCAACTATAGTCCTATAATAGTTCACAAATAAGATACTTTAGTGAAGAACCTACTCCATAAGGAGAATTAAACCCTAAGTTATCTAGCATCCACAAGACTTTAGCAAGCACCAACTTGTTAGGAGGCTATGATGCCCTTTACTGATCAAGCACCCACTCAGTCAACAAACTAAAACTTCACCTTGTTTTTTTTTCCTTCACACAATTCATGATGATCTTATAAAACTCATACAAACTCAAATATACCTCTCACATATGCATTCAACAACCCCTCTTATTCTTCACTCAAATTGCCCTCATACACATAGTCAGACATACAAAAAAAACTTTCAAACCCTTATCACATATTCAACATGATTTTATGATATATTAAATTGCCTCTTACCCTTATTCAAACTCTCATTCCATTTAATTCAATATCTTATGGTGTAACTTTCTCAAACAAGCTTTATTAGCCATCTCTTATACTTGACACTTACTCAAGCAACACCCTATTTTTGACCCTTTTGACCGACATACAAAGATTCTTCCTAGTTTAAATAGATGAGTAGGGTCCCAAATGATGAATGGATTAGGCAGGTTATAAGTAGGCTCAACATTACAAGTGAAAGGATCTAAGTAGGTTTTTATGGTGTTGAATAGTTGTAGGAATAGGTCTAAAAAGAGCCTAAGTTTACACTTTTTCAAATTTCAATCAAGTGTAGCATTCATAATTCCTTTAGAGGAAGTGTTCCACAAAAATCCTATAACAAATTTAAAAGGCTTAATTATTTTAGGAGTTTTATCCCACTTTATTTGGCTAAGTGTTAGAATTCTTTTGGGGGTTTTATTTTGAGCTTTCTGTTTAAGTGTCAAGAATTGTTTTGGATGTTTTATTTAAAATAATTTCTTCAAAGGGTGTTTTCTTCAAAGAGGGTCCTATTGACCATTTTGGTCCTACAAGGCAAAATTGGTCTCCTTATTCCCCTACTCTTCTAAGCCAATTTGATTTCTAGTTTACATAAGTCTTTCAGCAAGAGGATGAACCAGTTAAACAACATGAACTTTGAACTTGAACTTTGAACCACTGGTTGGTTCAATAGCTTGTTTTAATCACTTGGTTCAATATCTTGGTTCAATTGCTTAGTTCAATTATTTGGTTTAATCACTTGGTTCAACCACTTGGTTCAATCACTTTGAACTACCACTTAAACCATCACTTGGTTCAATCACTTGGTTTAATCGCTTGGTTCAACTGCTTGGTTCAATCGAATGGTTCAATCAGTTGGTTCAAACAAATGGTTCAATCGGTCAGTTCAATCAAAGGGTTCAATTAGTTGGTTTAAAGTGGTTGGTTCAAGCAGTCAAATGAATGAGCAGAACACAATATTGAACCATTGAACCATTAAA
This sequence comes from Torreya grandis, assembly GCA_037957365.1. Classification (NCBI taxonomy): domain Eukaryota; kingdom Viridiplantae; phylum Streptophyta; class Pinopsida; order Cupressales; family Taxaceae; genus Torreya; species Torreya grandis. The sequence continues at coordinate 218,191 of JARHVA010002829.1, forward strand.
CCATTGAACCAATTATTGGTTCAATCGGTCAGTTCAATCAGAAGGTTCAAGGGAGTCTCCCAAAGCCCAAAGGATAAGTGCCCTTATGGAAGGTAGGGAACACTTGAAAAGGGATCAAAGAAAAGGCTGAAGGAATCAACCAAATGGTGATGAGCGTGTGAACGTCAACTTTATGACAATGAAATAGCTATTGATCTTTAAATAAAAGGTGTGAACCTAAAGGAATTCAAAGGCGTAAAGCTAGAAAGAAGAAATCATCAAGGAGGGAGTCCAAAGAGCTAAAAAATTAGTAGAATATAGCCCCCAAAGGATGAAAGAACCAAAAAAGACAAAGCTAGGAAGAGGCAAAAGAGCCAAGTGCAGAAATGGACAAAACATTCCAAGTGGCAATGGAAGGTGTCGACTTAAGGAGTTACTCCAGAGGTTGACATAGTATCTACCAAGTGGTCATTAAGGGGTGCGAATAGTGAATGACATGACCCATTTCTCTTCACTTTGCATTGATGACCAGACAAACTATGTGAATGCCTTGAAGGAGCAGTCTTGTTTGTAGATAGATGACGTGGCCTATGTTTTCACACATGACATTTAATGTATTTGAAGCACCTAAAGTCAAAATTAGAGCCAACACAACATTCTCTTTTAGTCGATTCCTCTTCCCAATGCTCCCATCACACGTAGGCCACTTGTTAAAGGGCACCAAAGTCTTTTCCAAAAGGGTTGCTTTTGTTTTCTTCTTTTCTATATATATTGTAACTTCTCATTTCAGAAGATATCTATTAGCTTGTAAGGCAGAGCCCTACCAAAATTTACCTTAAATTAAAAAGAAGCATTGTTGCCTCCATTTGAGTTTTCACTTTTGCATATGTCTATGGCTTTGCTTTGTGTTAATTAATTTTCCCTTATGCTTTCATAGAATGATCCCAGCATGTCTAGTGTATTGTGAGTTCTTCTTTTGTAGGTTAGCCAGAAGTGTCTACAGTAGAGTATAGGCACATGTGAACAAGCTACCATAGTATGTCTTAGAATACCTCTGGTAGTTCTTCCTCCCTGTACCTCCAGAGGACCCCTAGCTCACTGATGCAGGAGAATTTCTCATATAAAATGAAGTGTACATCAGCTTGTTCTTGGTGGAAAGTGTATGCTAAAACTAAGTAGATCAAACTTTTTTGGTGCATCACCCTCTTAGTTTAGGTTCTATTTCATTAATCCTTCTCTCTTTTCACCCCCCATTATATATATATATATATATATATATATATATATGTATGTATGTATGTATGTATGTATGTATATGTATTAGCAACATTACTGGAATAACTTAGATGCATTAGAGGGAGCTAGCCCTTATCTAGAGACTCTCTTCTTAGTTTTTCTAGACCCACTGGCAAGAGAGGAGTTTCCATTATGATGCGTGGAAGACAAGTGCTTAGCCTCCTATCAAGGGTGCAATCTACTACATCAAAATTTTTTGGCACACTTGGTGAGACCATGTTTTAACACTCAAAAAAATTCTAGGATTGATACTAGTCCTGCTACAACAAAATAAACCATTTTCAGCATATGGCGACTTCACTGATAGGAACATCAGTCTCTCCAGTTAAAGACCAGTTTGACCTCCTATGCCTAAAATCACCACACATTTTTCTGCTAAGGGTGTCCCTTTTGAATTTGTGGAATTTCCCTTAAACTCAGAAAAGTGATTAATGTTTTAAAAAACTCATCCTTATTCAACAAATCACCTTCCTAGACCTGTTATAAGATACACCCATGCAAGAAGGCCCTGGTTGAATCCTGTCATATCCATGGCTTTACCTTTTGTGGCCTTTCATGGTTAGAGTCCTTTGAATCTCCTACATTATGAACACATTCTAGGGGTATTCCTTAAAATTATGCCTCCCTTTAATGGAGAAGGGCCCATTACTTATATTGAACATATCATAAATATTTCTAACCTCTATAGTATTCACAATGTTATTGAGGAAAACATTGCGATCAAATTGCTAGCATTGTCTTTCAAGGGCAAGGTTCTAGACTAGTATGGGACTTTGCCCATGAATTTAGTCAATTCCTAGAATGAATTGGGCACCCTCTTAATGAATAAATTTGGGGAGAAGAGTGACCACCTTTCACTTGCTAAGCAGCTGACCACTATGAAAAGAGCTCCACATGAATTCATGCAAGATTTCAACACTCAATTTCAGAAGACATGGGATAGAATCCCCATTTTGGTAAGGTTGAATCTGAGCTATAATTTCCTCTATTATTTGAAAGTGTTTAATAGTGACATTATTGTTATGATATAGTCCATGGGAGGACATGTGTTGCCTGCTACCTATGACATACCTATAGCAGATGAGAATTGCCTAATGCAGGCTAGAAAGATAGCCCCTAGGCCTCACATGCCACTCTTTCTTGAATTGTTGCCTCCAATATATATTGTTTCACCCACATTGGTTCTTCTTCTTGGCATAAATAATCCAGCTACTACTTCATCCAATGACGTACATAAATTCAAAACCTTGTTACAAAGCTTAACAAATGAACTAGTGGCTCTTAAAAGGTAGAAAGCTCAAGGCAATCAATTAAATCAAGGATATCAATAGTATGGGCAAGCAAATAGACCCCATTTCTAGGGTCAATTTGCATAGGCTAGACCTTTTAAAGGCTATAATCTAGGTGCCCCTTCATCATCTAGGGATCTAGTACCTGCTCAAAACAATCTGGTATAAGAACAACCCAGTTGCTCAACCATGGGATATGGTCAAAATTAGGCTATTTATACAAATGAAATGTTGAGTCACTACACAAATACATAATATAATCAAGTAGCCACCCAATTCCCAAGCTTTGAGGCTTCATTGCAACTCAGCATGGGCAGCAGTCAGACTTAGCCCAATTCTACTCTCATGAATCACCTAGAAGGTGAGTTCTATAGAGTCAACTATATGGGTAGTGTAGACAATCAGGGTGACTATGTCACAACCAACACAAGGTATAAAAGGAGAGCAATGGAAGAAGATCAAATAGCTACTCAAATTTTAACACCATCTTCTTCATCACATGTATTCCAAAAGGTTCTAAACTTTAGACCTTTGGTTGCACCTTCAGCTCCTCAGCCTACGCCTCAAGCTGTAAGTAATCCCAAAGAAAATTTGAAAGAAGGAAACTCTCAAGTCAATGTGGTAGGCCAAATGAAGAAGCTACACATGAAAATATCCTTGTGGTATTCATTATCAATACTAAGATAAAAGGACATGCTACAAAAATAATTGCATGAGCTGAATGAAGAAGTTGTCCCAGCAAATGTCAATAATGTTCTAATGATGAATGGCTAGCCTTCCACATCAGGCTAAGTTAATAAAGAGGAAAAGGTTCCCCATTTTTATTTATCCTTGGTCATATGAGATTTCTTGATGCATAATTGCATCATTGATAGTGGAGAAAGCACCTCAATAATGCCCAAATGCATAGCTGATAAGCTGGGGCTAAAATATGAAGAAATGACTAAGGGAGTCTTGCAGCTGGATGGAACACCAGCAAAGACAGTTGGAGTGTTGAAAGGTTTGAGGTTGATGCTACATGCCTACCTGACCTTCTTAGTTCTTCATGATGTGGTAGTGGTGGATGTCCCTCCTTACTTTTATATTTGCTTGTCCAGGGATTTCACATCCAAGATAAGCAGCTACCAAGCAACAAACTGGTCTTATCTAGTTTTTAGAACCAAGTATGGGACTAAGGTTAAGATTGAATCAGAGCATTGAAATGCATAGCTAATAATCTAGGGATAAAATATGAAGAAATTTCTAAGGGAGTCTTACAGCTAGATGGAACACTGGTAAATATAGTTGGAGTGGTGAAGGGTTTGAGCTTGATGCTACATGTCTACCTGACCTTCTTAGTTCCTCATGATGTGGTAGTGGCAGATGTCCCTCCTTACTTTGTTATTTGCTTTTCCAGGGACTTCACATCTAAGATAAGTAGCTACCTAGTAGCAAACAAGTCTTATCTAATTTTTAGAACCAAGTATGGGACTAAGGTTAAGATTAAAACAGAGCACCCAAATGCATAGCTGATAAGCTGGGGCTAAAATATGAAGAAATGACTAAGGGAGTCTTGTAGCTGGATGGAACACCAGCAAAGATAGTTGGAGTAGTAAAGGATTTGAGCTTGATGCTACACAACTACCTAACCTTCTTAGTTCTTCATGATGTGGTAGTGGCAGATGTCCCTCCTTACTTTGCTATTTGCTTGTCCAGGGATTTCACATCCAAGATAAGCAACTACTTAGCAACAAATTGGTCTTATCTAGTTTTTAGAACCATGTATGGGACTAAGGTTAAGATTGAATCAGATCCACTCCACAGAGATCATCTAGAACCATAATCGCTCAAGGAAACAAATGTCAGCTATGCCATTATTGACCAGGAAGAATTCCAAGTGGATCAATCTCCATCCTCTACCCTTCAAGGAGTTGTTGACCTACTCTTAGATTAATGGGGAAATGACAACTTTGAGCATGATCCTTAAAATTTCATAAAAGAGGCAAGCCTTGGGATTTATTTCATGTACAAAGAGGGTACTCTTGTACCAAATCTGATGAAAGCAAGCCAAGAAATCTTAGGTTTATGGTAGCTATTCTTTGATGGCTCAAGAAGTAAGTTGGGACCTAGCGGTGGAGTGGTGATAGTTTCTCCTTCAAAGGAGAAATACTTTTCAGCTTTCAGGTTTCAATTTTATTACACAAGCAATGTTGCAAAGTAAGAAAACCTCATCCATGGTTTGGAGTGGGTTAGGAAAAGAGGAATAAAAAAGATACAGGTCTTTGGTGACAGTGAGCTGATTGTGAATCAGGTAAGGAGCCAAAATCTGACAAAGAATTCTTTGCTTAAGTCTTATAAACATAGGGTATGGGACTTAGTGGATAATTTCCTTGCTTTTAATGTTACCTCCATTCTTAGAGAGCATAACAAGCAAGCAGATAGGCTAGGATCAATTGGTGCCCAGTTTGATATCCCTAGGGAAATAGGCTGAGACAGCAGTTCACACCACTTAAAGGTAGTAATATGGCCCTCTGTACCTGAAAACATCACTAACTAGTAGGTGTTTGATAGCTACCAAAAAAAAACACTCTTCTTAAAAGAAGAGGCTGAGTTCATTGCTAAAAACTAGGCTAAGTTATAGTAGTAGTATGGCAGCCAAATTGTTCAACTGAAGAACAATAAACTTCCCAAAGGCTTGGTCACTCTCGAGAGTATCTTCAATGAAGATGACTATTTGAAAATTGATAAGGCAAGCATCATAACTAAGGAGGAGAACTATGATAATGTTGAAATATTCAAAGATAAGTTACTTGCACTTGGGAAAGTGTGCACAGACCATGAAATGTAAGCCTTCACCTTTTTGTGCCAAGAGTTTGTTGATGTCTTCGCTTGGGAATATAGTGATTTAAAGGGTTTTAACCCAAGTTTGGCCCAACATACCATTAAACTAGAGTAAGGTGCCAAGCCAATCAAGTAAAAGCAAAGGCCTGTCAACTCAAAGATTAAACCTCTCATGTGAAGGAACTCACCAAGTTGATTGAGTCTAGGATAATATTTCCCATCAAACACTCCTCTTAGCTGGACAATCTTGTTCCTATCTAAAAAAGGAATGGGGAGATTAGGCTATGCATAGATTTTAGAGACCTCAATAGAGTCTCTTTGAAAGACCATTATCCTCTCCCAAGCATGGAGCAAATCCTTCAAATGGTGATAGGTAACGATTGTTTCTCCCTCTTGGATGGGTATTTAGGATATAATCAGATTTTGGTGCAAGACTGTGACTAGTACAAGATAGCCTTCACTACCAAATGGGGTATGTTTACTTATAGGAAAATGCCATTCAGACTATCCAATGCTAGTGCTACCTTTCAATGAGCCATGGACATGGCCTTTCAAGGATTGATAAATAACACTATCTTAGTGTGTCTTGATGACATGATAGTATTCTCTAAGGAGGTGAGCCAAAACATGAAACACCTCAGACAAATATTTGAGAGGTGTAGAGAGTTTGGTATGTCTCTCAACCTGAAGAAATGTGTGTTTGTTGTCTATGAGGGTAAAATCCTTGGCCACATTATTTCTAAGGAAGGCTTGACCATTGATCCAAAGAGAGTTTGCTCCATCATGTAGCTGTCCTTGCCTAAACACAAGAAGGGCGTATAGAGCTTCTTCAACAAAATAAATTTCATCTAGAGGTTTATTCCAAATTTTGTGGAAGTAGTTAAGCCATTGACCTCTATGCTAAAGAAAGATGAGAATTTTGCATGGATAGTGCAAAGGAGGGATAGATTTGAAGAGATCAAGTAGGCTATTGCCTAAGCTCCTACCTTGATCAGTCCTGACTTCACCAAGAGTTTCAACCTCTACACCTTCAGAAATGAAGATGTAATCTTTGCCATGCTTACCCAAGTGAATGGTGATAACCTTGAGCAACCACTTGCATTTTTTAGCCAAGGCCTAGAGGGTTTTGAGGCCAGGTATACATATGTGGAGAAGTAATTCCTTGTAATCATATGGAGTTTGAAGAAATTTAGGCATATGTTATCTAATAGCAAAATTCACCTCATGGTTCCACATCTCAGCATCAAGGATTTCTTGACCAACCGTGACCTGAATGAAAAGAGAGCGGGGTGGATCACTAAGGTAATGGAATACGATGTGGATATCAAGATCACCAAATTAGTAAGAGGGAGAGGCCTGTGTGAACACCTTGATGTAGACTTTAGACATAAAAAGGAGGATATTTTGCTAATTCATGATGCAACTACAACTAAAGAACCAACTATTATGAAGGATTAGACATCAGACTTGAGGCATTTCATTCTCACTGGTGACTATCTATAGGGCCTTGATAGGACCAAGAGGAGATATTTTATACTCTATTCTCTCCCTTATTTCCTAATTGATGGAGTTTTGTTTAGAAGGGATCTCTCAGGAGTGCTTTTAAGGTGCATAGACCCAAGTTAGGCCGACAGGGTGCTGTCTGAGTTCCATGATGGGCTAGTTGGTGGTCACTTTGTTCCTAGGCCTACAACTATAAGAATAATGAGAGATAGTTACTTCTAGCCTACTCTATTCAGATACACCCATACATGGGTATGAAAGTGATAAAAGTGTGCACTCTTTAATAGGAAGCAATGGTTGGCTACCATGCCTTTATAGCCTATTCAAGTGGAACAACCATTCATGTAATAGGGCCTTAACTTTATAGGGATGATTAACCCTCCCTCCAGTGCTAGACATAAGTGGGTCCTGACTGCCATAGACTACTTCACAAGATAGGTAGAGGCTATCACTTTGAAGGAGGCCAATGAAAGTGCAGTCTTAGATTTTTATGAAGACTTAGTGGTGAGGTTTGGGGTTCCAGCTACCATCATCTCATATAATGCTTTAGCTTTTTTGGGAACTAAAATGAGTGAATGGGCATTAAGATATGGTACATATATTAGTACTTTGTCAAACTACTACCCACAGGGGAATGGGTTGACTGAGTCCACCAATAAGAATTTGATCAATATTATCAAGAGGAGAATGGAGGAGAATTAGAGGAATTGGCATGCCAAATTGAAAATAGCCCTGTGGGTAGATAGAGTCACTCCAAAGAGAGTAATTGATAATTCACCATACATGCTCATGTATGGCAGGGAAGCTAGGCTTCCTATTTCACTTGAGTACCAGCCTTGGACCTTACTCACTAGCTATAGTTGGAAGAAGGAAACAACATGGAGGTTAGGCTATGCGAGTTGATGGAGCTCCAAGAGACAAGGGACCAGACTGTGGCTTCTATGACCAGCCACCAATAGCAGACGAAGAAACACTTTGACAATAAATATTCATCCAAAGGTTTATCTGAAGGAGACATTGTCTTAAAATGGGATGCAGATCAAGATAAGCCTAGAAAGCATGCAATGTTTGATGCCTTATGGAGTGGTCCATACATCATCACTCAGTGCAAGAAACACAATGCATTCCAACTCTCTAAGTTGGATGGTGAAGAACTGTATATCCCAATTAATGGGATACATCTTAAGAATTATCACTAAGATCTTCTCCCATCATGTATATATTTTCCTTGTTTTCCCCTATTTTCCCTAAGTTTTATTTGCATAGGTAGTGTTTTTAGCCTTGTGTGTGTTTTCCTTTGTGTTTGGGGTAAAAGCTTCATGATTGTTTCTTAAATATCACAAGGCTATTGTGAACTCTTTTCAAGCTATGTTCTAACTCTATGCCCAATGGAATTTGAGGATACTAGTTTCTTAAGCATAACAGGCATGTTTCCCCTGGGAATTGCTAATTTGTTGACCATTTTGGTCCTACAAGGCAAAATCGGTCTCCTTCTTCCCCTGCTATTCTAAGCCAGTTTGATTTTTGGTTTGCACAAGTCTTTTAGCAAGAGGATGAACCAGTTCAACAATATGAACTTTGAACTTGAACTTTGAACCACCACTTGGTTCAATCACTTGTTTCAATCACATGGTTTAATCTCTTGTTTCAATCACTTGGTTCAATCACTTAGTTCAACTGCTTGGTTTAATCGCTTTGAACTGCCACTTGAACTTTCACTTGGTTTAATCACTTGGTTCAATCACTTGGTTCAACCACTTAGTTTAATCAAATAGTTTAATTGGTTGGTTCAAAAAAATGGTTCAATCAGTCAGTTCAATCAAAGGGTTCAATCAGTTGGTTCAAAGTAGTTGGTTCAAGCGGTCAAATGAATGAGCAGAACATAATATTGAACCATTGAGTCATTGAACTGTTGAACCAATTATTGGTTCAACTAATTGATTAAATCAGAAGGTTCAAGGGAGTCTCCCAAATCCCAAAGGACAAGTGCCCTTGTAGAGGGTAGGGAACACTTGCAAAGGGATAAAAAAAGGCCGAATGAATTGACCAAATGGTGACAGGCATGTCAACGTCAACTTTAAATCAATGAAATAGCTATTGATCTTTAAATAGAAGGCATGAACCCAAAGGAATTCAAAGGCTTAAAGATAGAAGGAAGAAATCATCGATGAGGGAGTCTAAAGAGCTGAATAATTAGTAGAAGATATCCCCTAAAGGATGAAGGAACCAAAAAAGATAGAGCCAAGAAGAGGCAAAATAGCCAAGTGCAGAAATAGACACAATAGTCCAAGTGGCAAAGGAAGGTGTCGACTCAAGGAGTTACTCCAGCGGTTGACATAATATTTGCCAAGTGGTCATCAAGGGGTGCAAATAGTGAATGGCATGACCCATTTTTATTCACTTTGCATTGATGAGTAGACAAATTGGATGAATGCCTTGAAGGAATGGTCTTGTTTGTAGACAGATGATGTGGCCTATGTTTTCACAAATGATGTTTAATGTATTCAAAGCACCTAAATTCAAAATTAGAGCTGACACAACGTACTCTTTTAGCAACCTCCTCTTCCCAATGCTCCTTGCACATGTAGGCCACATGTCAAAGGGTGCTAAATTCTTTTCCAAAAGGGGCACTTTTGTTTTCTTCTTCTCTATATATATTGTAACTTCAAATTTCAAAAGATATCTCTCAGCTTGTAAGGCAGAGCCCTACCACAATTTACCTTGAATAAAAAAGAAGCATTATTTCCTCCATTTGAGTTTGCACTTTTGCATATGTATATGGCTTTGCTTTGTGTTAAGTCATTTTCCCTTGTGCTTTCACAGAATGATCCCAACATGTCTAGCATATTGTGAGTTCTTCTTTTGTAGGTTAGCTAGAAGTGTCTACATCAGAGTATAGGCACATGTGAATAGGCTACCATAGTGTGTCTTAGAAAACCTCTAGTATTTCTTCCTCCCTGTATCTCTATAGGACCCCTATCTCACTGATGTATGAGAATTTCTCATATCAAATGAAGTTTACATTAGTTTATTCTTGGTGGAAAATGTATGCTTAAGCTAAGTAGATCAAACTTTTTTTGTGCATCACCCTCTTAGTTTAGGTTCTATTTTAGTAATCCTTCTCTCTTTTCACCCCCAGTATATATATATATATATATATATATATATATATATATATACACACACACACACACACACACATGTATGTATGTATGTATATGTATTAGCAACATTACTGGAATAACTCAGATGCATTAGAGGGAGCTAGCCCTTATCTAGAGACTCTCTTCTCAGTTTTGCTAGACCCACAGGCAAGAGAGGAGTTTCTATTGTGATGCGTTGAAGACAAGAGCTTAGCCTCCTATCAAGGGTGCAATCCACTGCATCAATAGGTCCTTTTTATAAGTTTTGAAGGTATTTTTTGAAGCTAAGAGTCCAAAATAATTTTCCCATAGGATATTTCTTTGAAAACATGGACCTTTACAAAAATATTGAATGATATATTTTTCAAGAAAAGTGGCAAAGCCAATTTACTTGAAGGGTCTTTTCTCAAGAAAGTGTCCCCAATACTTTTTTTAAAGGTAATTTTATTTAACAAGAGGTCTAGTGTAATTTTCCTGAAGGGCAGTTTCTTAAGAAAATGATCTAGTTCAAGGTTTTCAAATGGTCTTTTTCTTTCAAGAAATGGTCCAATTTAGAAGTTCCAAAGGGTCTATTTCAAAATGGATGAAGGGACATTTTAAGGACATAATTCCTTTAGGAAATTATTTTGAGACAATTTTCTTGAAGGTAGATTTCCTTTGGAGTTTTTTTCCTAAAGAAAAAGACTTGGGTAAAATTATTTTAGACATTTTATCTGATATAGAGACCTTAAAGACATGAATTATTTCTTAGACATTTTGTCTAAAATAATATCTCAAGGAAACTATACAATAAGTTATTTCCTTTGGAGGAAGTGGTCAAGATACAAAGCCCAAAGACAAGGGTCTAAATGGATGAAGGTGTCCAAGATCTCAATTTGCTCACAAGGCTTTTAAGACACTTTGGGTTCACTTAAAGTATAGATTTACATTTTATAAGGATAAGACCAAATTTTCATAGCCCCCATAGGATGCCAAGAATGATTAAAATGGCTTGGAAGAACATGTGATCCTTTTGGTTCTTCATCATGTTCTTTGAGACAATTAAGCCTAATGATATAAATTATGAGTAGGCACTTTAATGACATCACCATTTACATGTATGTTATCTTATGGAGGAATTGATCGAATGGATCTATTTATTTTTGAGCCTAGAATATATGTGTTAAGTTATAGATCCTCTACCAAAGTGAAATTGAAGTTACACATGATCAAAGTTGGCTCCTTAGTCAGATTTTGCTATGTTTTCCATATTTAGCCAAATGAGCTCAACCATCACTAGGACATCATGGAGAAATGAGTGGACCAATCAACTTGTGTATTTAATAACTTGCTCAATAATTTTCACACTACCAGTGAAATAAGCATAATTATAGATTTACATTCTAGGATCATCCTCAAAAGTTTTTAGTCCTGCACATGCTTTTTGGTTTGAGTTAGAAGCTTCTAAAGTTGGACTTGAAACATAATATATCCCTACAGACATCAAATTTAAGCCCCAAAAAATGGCCATTGAAGTTTAAATTTCTTAGTGACAACTGCATGAATGAGAAGTTTGAGCCTCATGAAATATCTATTTGCATTCAAAAATCATCAAAGTGGTCCCTGATTATATGAAAGTTTGAAAAGTGTCCAAATATTATATTTATAGAAAATTTAATAATGAATGGGTAAAGGTAGGTAGTAGGCCTAGATCAGATCAATGATACACGTTCAGTTATAGATTTAAGATCAACATGTGAGTAGCTTAAACACTCAATAAACCCTGAGTGCAAAGGCATGATTGATAAGTGAGACAAGCATGTGAATCTTGTAAAAGGATCTATGGCTCATGTTGAATTTCATCAAGATGATAAAGAGAGTGAGATGAGTCAAGTAGTTAAGGATCTTAGCCAGTAATTGATTACCAATCAAATGAAGGTGAGCCCAATTGACTTAGATATAGGTCAAAAGGTCAGTTCTTGACCAAGGTAAGTGAGCATGAGTGAATCTAAGATCGATCTTGATCTAGTTCAAGATAAGAATGGATATTTTGAGATCATATGGCACCATTGATAACCTATAGAGGTAGATACATAGACTTTAACTACTTCATCACCAAAGCCAACTACATGAAAATGACCTTTCTCCCCACTTTGGCATGCATCAACAAACTAGTCATGATAAATTTCACACTAGGACAAAATGAAAATGACTTGATACCACCATTTTAGCTACAATGGAGCATCAAAAATAAGATATTGTAATGATGCAATAGATTAAAGTGACCTGGATCAATCAGGAAGGGTTTGAGTGAGCTTGATTTATGGAGGCAGTTGTAACAACTTTTCAAATGGATTTGAACTCATTTATTTCCCTTTTTAAGTAGCAAATCTCCCTCTCTCTTTATTACCCTCTAATATAAGTATAGACTTAAAGATATTATTTTTCATCCGTTAAGCTAGTATGACTTGACTCTACCAAAATTATATTTGACACCTCTTAGAGTAGTGAATAGAATATTTTTATAGTAATTTAGTAATCTGTATTTTGTGTTTTGTGTTTTTTTAATATGAAAATCTGAGTGTCATCTTCTTCTTGCATTTAAAAACTCAACCTAAGTGTTATAAACTTTTTTTTAAAGTCATATAGTGTGTCTCAACATTGATCTCTCAAAGATATAGTGGACATCTAAATTTAAGTGTCTTTATCTAGACCTCAATTTCATTTCTCCCTAGTCTTAGTGTATCAAACAGACCTCTATGTGAATTTTTTTTTCAAATAAACCATAGTAGGAATTACATTAGATTTATTTCATTACTCATTATTGTGGTAATGAGTCTAAGCTTAAGAGTGGTTTTGATAAATTATTGGTACATCACCAAATATTAAAATTGCTTTTATTTTATGCAAACTCCTTAACTCTTTTCATCCCAAACAAGCTTAGATTTTACAAGTAAAGGTTTAAATTATAAAATCTAAGGATATATCCCCATAAAAAATCCTAGAGATATATTCTAGATATAGGTAACCCATAGCCTTAGACTATTCCCATATGACTCCAAGTATTGGTCAGACTTGAATGAATCTGACCCCTATTTAGAGTGTTTTACGGATAGCTAATAGTTATTACATTACTGGTGGGACCAATAATTTTTCATATATGAGTATATTAGTGAATTTAAAAGTTTCATGTCTAGATTTTCATAATTTTTCATGCCCCCCAGAGTTATCACAAGATCTTCTACAAAAGGGAAGGAGATAGATTTCTCTAAGCTACCTGTCCAATTAATAAAGAAGAAGAAAGCCTTTTAGTCAAATCCTAAACCTACCCCTTTTGTTCCCACTATTGTTACCCAAAATCCTTCTATTCAATCCAATATTTTTCAACCTAACACAGTTATAAACCCCATACATTAGATGATTAATATTAGAAGGCAACCCTTTGTGCCATAAATGGTGGTAGTCCCTTAAATCTTACTCAATGGGATGATATTCTAGTCTTGGCTCTGAAGGATCTTACCTATTATACAAGAGAAAATATAGTTAATCATATAGACCATATTTTAGATATTACTAACCTTTTTTAGTGCATCATGTGATGCAAGAAAATGTAGCAATGAGATTATTAACAACTTCTTTCAAAGGAAAATCACTTTAATGGTATAGAAGATTAGCCCCTACATAAATTAATAGCTGGGATGAGTTTAGATAGGTCCTGTGCAAGCACTTTGAGGACAAGAGTGATCATATTTCACTTGTGGAGAAACATATAACAATCAAGAGATGCCCTCATGAATTCATGGAGGATTTAAACTACAGATTCTAAAAGACCCGGTATAGAATTTTTGTGGTGATCAAGCCTACACCCAACTATGCTTTTATATAATATTTGAAGGATCTCAACTTGGATTTAGTTATAATGATTCAATCCATGGGAGGGAACACCCTACCTAGAGATTTTGAAGTAGTAATTAGGTCTAAAAATTACCTTATACAATTAGGTAAGTTATCTCCAAGGGCACCTATGCCTCTCTTCCTAGAGATACATCCTCCTACCCCAATTGTTTCTCTAGTTCTAGAAGTGAAAAAAAATTATCAAATAAAAGGTGATAAAATTTATATATTGGGAAAGATAAAAAGTCTTATCAAATCCCAAAACAATAATTTGGTTGTAATGGAGAGGAAACAAGCTCCACCATACAATCCATACCAAGATAATAATCATAATTTTTAGTACAATATGCCACCCTATCAACCCAATCAATAAGGATAGGGGAATAGTCCTTAGTTAAGATAATACAATACCAATTCTCTAAGTAATTCTAGAGCTATTGTGCTAATTCAAAACAACTATGCTCAAGAAGGTCTATGGCAGTTAGAGGGATAGTCCAATGAGATGGTGATAGACACTAGTAAAGACATGTATCAAGACCCTAGTTGATAGCATGCTCCTTCATTTTAGAGTCATGACATGATGCCTCCTCCACCATAATCCCTCCAAATGAGTCAAGACAACATGTGTACCATGTCATGATTAGATGCTCAAAGCTAACAACAAGGGAGCATGGGTAGAGCACTAGATGATACCACATGCATGAATTTTCATGAAGGGGAATATATGTTTGAGCATGTAACAACCAATATGGGACAAGATTCATAGAGGAAAAATTAACCAGTTATAACTCATATGAGGGTTAAGAAGATGATGCTAGAAGATAACTTGGGGCAATCTAAGTTTTCTTCATCATCTCCACATACTAGTCAACAACCTACTTATTTAGATGTATCTACTATGGATATTTCAAATCAAAAAGTTCCCCAAACTCATGGACAACATCAAAATCCCCCCTTTATTCCTCATGTTACTCAAATGCGAAGTGATGCTTCCACTTCCAAGGTATAGCCCAAAGTTACTAGTCTTCTCTTTAATATTTTGGATCATTTGAATAAGGCTAATTTGACTATGTCTATGTATGATGATCTATATATCCTAGGGAAAAAGGATTTCTCCATCAATAACACTCCAAACATTCTTACATGGAAAATTTAGCTGATAAAATGAACACTATTTTCATCAATAATAGTCAACCTAACCAAGTCCCCAATCAAGTTCTAAACACAAGTCAATTTCAAAATGTTATTCATCCTTATAAGGTTGTTAATCCTCCTCAATTTTATCTATTAGTCATCATATGGGATTTTTTGGTACACAATTTCATGATAGACTTAGGTGTTTTAACCTCAGTGATGCTTAAAGACATAACAAACAATCTTGGGATCAAATATGTACCTAAAAATAGGGTGTAATCCAATTGGATGGCTCCCCTACTAAGACATTAGGAATATTAAAATATCTATAAATTACATTTACTACCTTCTAAATTTTGTCATTAAGCAAGATGTAATGGTGGTAGACCTACCTTCATATTTTGTCTTATGCTTGTTGAGGGACTTTACTGCTAATATTGGGGGATATTGGTCATCTAATTATTCATACATGATTTTTATAACTTGATATGGAACCAAAGTCACCTTAAGGTTTGAGCTTATTGCTAAGTTCTACCTAAAACCCTACATGCCCAATCTTTTAAATACCAACTGTGCCAACAAGAACTATAGCACTTACAATAACATCTTTCACATTATTAAATACTAAATAATCACCTTCATCTCAAGTGTAAACTCTATCTTTCTTAAGGAATAATTTTAAAGGATTAGACTTATCAACAAAATTTGATATGAATTTCCTAACAAAGTTTATTTTACCAAAGAAAGACCATAAACTAGATTGATCTTTAGGAAGAGGTAACTCTTTAATAGATTTAATACATTCATGATCTATATAAATACCATCCTTAGAAATAATATATCCTAATAACTTACTAGAGGTAACACAAAAAATTTATTTCTTTGAAATCAAAGAAATTTCATACTTCTTAGATCTTGTGAAAACTTTATGAAGATGATCTAAATGATGTTTTCATATTTTTGAATGAACGATGAGATAATCTAAATAAATTTAAATAATAATGTCAATAAAATCATCAAAATAAACATGCATAGCTCTTTGAAAATTAGTTCCTACATTCATTAATCCAAAATATATTTTGTTATAATCAAAAGTCCCTCTATGAGTAGTAAAATTAGTTTTATGTCTATCTTTTGGATTTATAAAAATTTAGTTATAACCATAAAATTCATCTAATAATGACATCATTCTTAATCTTGTAACTTATTATAAAATTGGTCTATACTTGGTAGAGTAAAATTATCCTTAACACTAGCTTTATTCAAATCTCTAAAATCAACACACATTCTAATATCACCATTTTTCTTCCTAACCGACACTAAATTAACTACCCATTCAGAATATGTTATAGGGAAAATGACACAAGTATCAATCATTTTTTCTAACTCTTTGTTAATGGTGTCCTCTAAGAAAGGGATAATTCCTCATATTTTCTATCTTACAAGTTTAGTACCAAGATTTATAGGTATATCATGTTTTATAATATCAGTATCATAACCTTCAAGATCTTTATATGACCAAACAAAAACATCAATAAATTCTTTAAATAACTTAATGAATTTAATATTCTCACTTGGATTAGCTTGAATTCCTAAATAAACATATTTAGGATCCTCTTCTATACCTAAGTTGATAAGAATAGTCTCGCCTATGATTCTTCTAGAAGGTTCTTCCAATCTAAAATTTTTGGGCTAATCATCAGGTGTAAACATAAATTCTAAACTTACTAAACCATCAAAAAATTTATTAGTAATTAATTGAAAATAATGTCCATAATTTAGTACATAATCATCATGATCAAAATAATTACCTTTAATGAAAGAATCTATGTACTTGTCGTAATTAAAAATAGGCTAACTATCACTCAAATCAAGAATTTTAAGTTGAAAATTTTCAGCATAAGAGAATTCTATAGTTGGTTCAGTCTCACTTAGAGTTGGGTTAGATGCAAAAACAATAAGCCTATCATTTCTAATATTATATTCTCTAATAATATGAGTGATATTAAAGGATTCAAAATGTTCAAGTAAAGACCAAACCTTTTGCGTATAATGATGGAGATGAGTTTGATTAGTTTTATAAATTTCAAGAACTTGTCTAATAATTAATTTATAATCTCCAAAGACATATAAATGTTTAACATTAAATTCAATGGATTTTTCCAAACCTAAACATAATGATTCAATTTTTTTAGTATTATTAGTGTTCTTAAAAGATAATTTGTAAGCATAATAGATAATTTTACCAATAGGAGAGACTAAAAAAATTATAGCACCACTACCTTATTGAGAACAAGCTCCATCAAAGTATAATGTCCATAAAATATTTTTCTCAAATAATTCTTCATTTTTATTTTTTGGTTCATCTAAATTTATCAACTCATAAGTTCCAATTTTTGTCTCAATATAAGCAATAGTGGATGAAGTGGATGACTATATAAGTGTACTAGACCAATATTCTCTTTTAATGAAATCAATCTCATTACTAATGGGAACCCATGTGATATATTTTCCAACAAAATCACCCATTTATTTTAACTGATCTATTCCCAATAACATAGCATAATTACTAGGCATGTATAAAACTTGGACAATAGTCAAGCATCTAATTTTTTCATCTTGAACAATCTTAATGACTATGTCATAAAACTTACTACAACTTTTAGTTTGTTTAAAATCAAATGTAGTAAGTTTCTTATTATCAATTTCATAAGATATGCCTAGTTTATCTATAATTAATTTAGGAATTATATTCTTCAAAGCCCCTGTGTCTAAGAAACAATTACGTATTACATTATTAGCAATTTTAAACATAACATAAAAAAGGGGTATATAGTCTGTAGGAAGATCACAAGTTTGAGAAAAAATAGTTGATTTTTCATTATTGCCTTCTTCTTTAAGCCTACATCAATGATAGGATTCTTAATAACTTCATTAATTTTATCAAGTTGCTTTGGAAGACTAGTTACTTGTAATAATGAGAATCTAGCTTTAATTATTGATAAATCATCAATTATATTATAATTTTTAGCATCAGATTATTAAAAATTCCTAGAATATAATGTTTATTATTATTATTATTATTATTATTATTATTATTATTATTATTATTATTATTATTATTATTATAACCAATTGATAAAGGAATATTTTGAGAAGAATTATCAATTAAACTAATTGAAGCATTATTCTAAACTATTTCACCTTTATCATTAGAGGAAGAATCATTATTTGTTGTTTTGTTATTTTGAGAATATGTACAATATTTATTTCTAGTATTCACAACATAAGCAATTTCATTTTCTGATGGATCATCAAGATCACACATGTTTATGTTGTCTACTAGATCTTCATATATAATATCTTTCTCTTAAATTAATTTTTTAAACTTATGGATAGAAACACATGAATCTAGATCATGATCCAATTCACACACATTATAGTAATAAATAATTTATAATTTTTTACTTTCATTATTGTTTCTATTAGATGAATAAGGTTTATCATTTAACTACTTTTTATCAATGACTAGTTAATTTCTTAGACTTTGAATGGCCTTTAAAATTTATTCATTACCTATAGAAGCCCTATCTTTAAATCCAATACATTTAAGTTTCTTTTCATATTCAATCCATAATGTTAAAGTTTCAACATATTCTATAATATCCCTATCCTCTAAGGCCATTTTATATTTTAGGGGTAAAGCACTATAAAAATGAAAATAAAGTCTAGATAACTTCTTAGAGGGTCTAAGATCATGAGGGATATTTGATGCAACTTAGAGAATTTGATAATGAAATTATAAATGGTCTCACCTGGATCAATAAAAAAATTCACAAGGTCATTAACTAGGTTGATGTCTTCTTTATCTTTCCCAAAGGATAACTCTAGCCATTCTTTAATATTTTTTTATGTGATGATCACTTTGGTAGGTAAAATAATAAGTACTTGGTAATATTTCCCTTCAATCATTTAAGAAAAAACTCAAAAAAATAATATCACTTGTTATACTAAGAGTAACATAAACTAATCTAAATGCTTCTAAATGATCTTCTAAAGATTCTCCAAAAGTTCCAATTTTTTTTTTGTATATTTAACCCTTTAAGGGAAGGTAACTTACCAAGATAATTTCCAACATTAATTAGATTTTTAAAAATTCATGGAGTTAAAATTATTTTTTATTCTTCTTCAGCTTTATCTTCATCTTCACCTTCAATGAGATCATTATGATATCTATTGTCTTGTAGTCCATGAATTAACTCTTCTATGCTCACTTTTGCTTGATCTCTCATTGGAAGCTTCAACATTATCTTCTACTTGAATTGGCTGATTTTTTTGAATGTGATCAACTTGATTGAATTGCATATTTATATCAATAGGTTCAAAGGGAAAACTTAGATCATCAAAAAGAAAATAACCAAAAAATAAATGAGTTATAGGCCTAGAATCTAAAATTCTTGTTCTATCCTCTCAAATTCATCTATTTATATTTAAAATTTCCTATTGATTTTCATGAAAAATATTAGAATACCAATCTATCTCAAATTATACAATCTCTTCTTCTTTGTTTATGACGTGAATAACAAGTTGAATATTATGAGGATGATTATATCGTACATAATGAGTTAGATTAAAATCCATATCAACTTAATCATCAATAATATCAATTCTACGTTGGATGATAGGAGTCTGTCCTCCAAGTACCATGAGCAAGAGGAAAACAAGACTCTAAATAAATAATATTTCTAAACAAACTCCCTAATAGAGTTGACAAATTTGTCGATGATGAAAATTATATCATCTACTAATCAACCCTTTTGTCTATTTCAAAGGTTAAGTTGGAATCATACCAATTTAATATTAAGTTTCTAAAGGTTCAATTGCGATCCTAAATATGTGAGAGGTTTTTTAAATATTTTGGGGAATAACAAATAAATTATCAAATATAACATATTTCATTATAATTTCAAAAATACACTTAACAAAATAGTGAATCAATTTAGATATGAATATGTAATCTATTCTATCTAATAGAGAAATCCTATGAACAAAAAAAATTATTGAAGGAAAGAAATTTGATTCAATAATATATTATATTTCAAAGAAATATCTTGTTTCTATTGTAGTATCTTCCAAGTAACCTCTAGATAATAAACCATAAATATAAATTAAGACAAATTTGAGATAAATAAAAATAAATAGATTTTCTATCAAGTAAGTAATCAACTAAATCAACATATGAAGACAAAACAAACAACAATAAAAAAACTAAAAGAAATAAAGAAGAAACAATAACTAATTAAGAGAGAGATAACAAACTAAGTAAAGAAACAAAGTAACCATCAAGTATAAACTAAACAAGTAAAGACAAATAAAATAAAGTTAATTAAATCTAAATAATCTAAATCTAAACTGAAACTACAACTAACTAATCTAAAATCTAATTAACCTAACAGTCTAACTAAGTCTAATAACTTAAACTATTATAAAGCTAAACTATAAAAGAAAGAAATTAATTAAAGAAATTAAACAATCTAACCTTAAGAAAATAAATAAGGAGATTAATCTTAAGAAAAGAACATAAAATAGAAATAAATTTTAAAATAAAAATGAATTAAAAGATACAAGAAATTAAAGCTAAAGGAAACATAAAGGAAAATATATTGATTAAAAATTGGTCTAAAATATATTAAACTATATTAAAGTCAAAGTTAATATAAAGTACAATATAGATAAAACATGTGAGTATCAAAAAGAATCATATTTGTAAAATATATTGATTTTATTAGAGAACCAACATTTTTCATTATAAAATATCTTGAGAGACAACTTTTACAATCAAATAAATCAATGAAATGTCACAAATAGCAAGGTTTTCATCATTATTTAGGTTGAATACTTGGACTCTTCATATAATGTTGCAAGAAGCAATCACCAAAAGATGTTAAACTTGACAAACTTTAGATAATCTGTTATAAATGATAATATAAAATTAGATCTACCTACATTGCTTAAGAAATTTAATCAACCATTAGAGAACGTATCAGTGGGTCTATATGCAAAAGTCATGCTATCTCATAAAAGTTTTATAGAAGAGAGGAAAATAAATGATTGACTTTACAATGTATAAGTCCATAATACATATGTTGTTTCTCCTTCAAATGAATATTTAATCTCCTTTTATGATTCAAATTTATTTGAAAAAGAAGTTATAACTAACCTTAGTTATTAGTTTAAATTAATTAATTGACTTTGTAAAAGTCAATTAATATAAATAGTTATTAGTTAAAGTTTAACTAAGACTTAAAAGTCTTAATAGATCAAGTATTTGAATATAGACCATGAACTTCCTAATGGGTGGGGACCTTAATCAATTAATAATTAAATAGAATAACATATATTAATAAATAAATAGATAAATAAAGTTTAATAAAATTCCTATTTATATTAATACCATAATGCATATTTTCAAAAATTACTTAGGCATATATATATGAGAAAATTAAAATGTGTTGTACTTCAAAACATCATTAGAAAGATATCAAAATATAAAATCAAAGTATAAAATATAAAAGTGCATAATTATGCCAACTTAAAGTTAATCATAAAAATAAAATTTTATCTTGATGACATCCAATAATCATTAGAATTTGATAAAACCTCAATAACTGGCTTCCCTTACTCATTCATGCACTCATTATATTCCATCTCAACTTTTGGAAGGTAAACCATATTCATTATTGAATCACTTGCAGGATCATCCAGCTCCAAATTAATCCATTTTAGAACTCTAACCTTAAGTATAATGTCTATGTCATTCTAGCTAGCTGACTAATTATCTAAAATAATTAGATGGATTTCTAGACTATGTTTCTTGAAAGCTGAAATAGGCTTCTTCAAAATTAATTTTTTTCACATTAAGATATGATATCTTTTAGATGATGAGGGATCATTAAAAATAGCTAGTATAGAAATATTTAAAAAAATACTTGGCATCATCAACTTCAATATCAAGTTGAGTGGCTTCATTAACAAGGTGAGGCTCACTAATGGAGTGAATTCTTTCTAGATTAGGTGACTGAATAGGCAAGTGCTGTCGATTATTCTATAAGTGGTGAGAGGAAATAATATTAGAATGAGTCCTAACACCAAATATTTGACCTTGAAAACCTCTATTACCTCTAGGGTTAGTAGGATTTAAAGGAAAATTATTTGAAACATTTCAAAACTTAGGGTCTATTTCCTCAAAGTGAATTGAAATCCTAGCACCCCTAATGGCATACCTAGGGCCAAATTTCCTATCCCTACAACCTCCCCTTGGGAAATATATATTTGGGTTCTTGTGATACACATTATCCAAATTTTAACCCCTAGCCTCTTTTGTCATTAATTCTACTTGATCTAGGTTGATCCCATCCTGACATCTTATATGTGCTTCTTTATAATCTTTCTGTAGACACCGAAATCGTGTCTAACCCTTGGTCATCCTCCCCCTTGGTCCATTCCTAACCCATTCCTAAACCATGCACTTGCTAATTTAAAAGTAATAATTTATTTTTAATATCCTCCCCTTTGACACATCACCTATAACACCTCATCTGACACCTCGCCTTGGACTATTTCCCACCCTATGACTCACCCAAGACCTATTCCTACTTCTTTCTAACTGCCTAACCAACTCTCGTGCGTATTTAGCCCAACCTTCGACAATTCTCCAACAGATAGTGTACTTGGCAGATGGAGAACGGGCTTGGTGGCTCTTTTACTTGTTCTCCACCCACCGACGTCGGTCAAATGTCGGTCGACGCCGGCGGGATTGCTGACATCGGTTTTACTTAATCACAAATCACAACCTTTGATGGGGCTAATCAAAAATCACTAATCTCTGGAGTTAATCAAAAGACTTCTTTCGGCGAAACAAAGTTCTCGTGTGCTCTTGCTTTCCAGTGCTCTGGGTTCTTATTTTCCTATAGGGATCAGCATTCTTGACAGTATTTTCTAGGCACCGAGGTCTTGCATCAGACATTCTACATAGGGAGTGCCTGATATATCCATCACCAGCAGCAACAGAAACATAGCTTCTGAACCTTTGCTAACCTGTGTCATACTTAAGTATTTGTACTATTTTTATTTCTATTTCATTTCAAATATATTAGCATTCTATCTCTATCTATTCCAAGCACCCTTGACCCAACCTTCTCTATTCTTCTCGGAGAGGTTGAAAAGCCTTCTCTCACCTCTTATTCTCTTTTCTTTGACTCTGACACCCGTTTAGTCTCTCTTTAGACAAACACTTTCTGTCTAATCAACTCAGCACTCCCTATCACCAGACCAGACCCGAATCCTTATATCCCTGTCCCCCTGTTGGTCTCTTCTATCCCTCTGTCCCTTTTTGACATTCTATCCATTGTCCTAGAACTCTGCACATACTCCCAGACCATTAACCAAAACTAGACTCTCAGACCCAGACCCCTAGACCATTCAACCAAGCCCAAAACTCTATCTCAGACCCGTCCACAGACTACTACCCCAACCAACACCAGTCACTTCCCCAACCAACATCGGCAGACTAACCGACCTCGGCAGCCTTGACAATCGACGCCGGTAGGATCACCGATGCCGGTGACTGTGACTAGGCCGACATCACATTTAGGTAAGCATTTGCTTCCACTTTTCATTCTATCTTTATCATTTTCAGTCTTTTATCTTTCTGTCCTTTATCAGACATCTTTTTATTAATCAGTGGGTTGACATCTCTCAAGATTTTGCTTCTGGGATCAAGCTTTTGCTTGGCAACCCACCATCTCCTTATCTAACGTCTTCTTTGTCTTAGCCTCTTTCTTTTGCAGGTGTCATCCTCCACAACCAAAGAGGATTTCTCACTTCATCTGG
Source organism: Torreya grandis (assembly GCA_037957365.1). NCBI lineage: Eukaryota > Viridiplantae > Streptophyta > Pinopsida > Cupressales > Taxaceae > Torreya > Torreya grandis. The sequence continues at coordinate 242,120 of JARHVA010002829.1, forward strand.
ATTATGGTGTGCATGACTATATCCAGGTACATACAAGCCTTGACCATTCTTCTTAGTTTCTTAATTCTTTCTTTGAATGTGAAAGCAAAAATCTAGCATAGAAACATTCTGGCACGCCTGGTGGGACCCTTCGGGCCTTCCTTGGGTTCCTTTCCTTCTTTTTTTCATTTAGGTGCATTAGGTTTCTCCCTTTTCACCTCTTTCTTCTCTTCTAAAAGACATCATAAGCAGGAATAAAAAGAACTTTTCTTTCTTTTCTTCCATTTCTAGACTAGTCAAAAATCATATTCTTCAACCCTTTCTCAACTTGTTTTCATTCTAACTTAACATTTCGACTTGGGCATTAAAACACATTGCATTGCATTTCTATTTGCTTGCATTTCTTATTCCACACTTAGTAATTAATAACCACATATTGAATTAATCATAGATCACTTGATGTTACACAACCAAACCTCGTGCACTAAATCAAACATCAAACTTACTTGAGACAAGGCCCGACTAGGATTTCATCACCCAGCGGATACCTTACCCCATCCTGGTAATCCCACTTGGATTTCACCACCAAGGGGAAAGCCCACTCCTTTCTCTAGTAGAGGATAATCTCTAGGCAAGGTATATTTTGGCTAAGTGAGACCAGCTCATCACTGGGATCATGAATTGAGGGGAGCTTTCTCCTTAGCACCAGGCCACGTACTAAACCTAACACAGACTTTTAAGCACCTAAATAAACCTGAAACCCTCCATAGACTACCTCTTCTAGGACCCTTCTAACAACCAACCTCCCCAAACGTCACTTTAAGGCATAAGTCACACGAGCTTAATAATTTATTTCTAGGGATTTAATGCTTAGGATCTGCTTGTGTTCTTCATATTTTCTGTTCTTATCTACTTGTTTGAGCTAGTGAGGATGTTCTTCTTCTTTGTTTTCCAATAACTCTCAAGTCTTTTTAGTTTCTAGAAAACACAGTCACCGACATCGGTTATCTAACCGATGTCAGCCACATTTTATCTCCAGCATCGGTTATCTGACCGACGTCGGCCATATTTCTCACTGACATCGGTTTTTCAACCGATGTCGGTCTCTGTCACACTTGTTTTTTTTTTTCAAAATAGCAACCTTAAAACCTGCTCCTTTTTCTATCAAAACCACATTCTGAGTTTCTAAAACTAAAAAAACACAGTTTTCTGAAACTTGACCTTTTATTGCCTTGAATGGTTTTGACACACAGTCAAACCAAGGCTCTTCTTGACCACGTGAGGTAACAACCGCTTCTGTCTTCACCATCCATAACCAGTCCTATAATGGAGTTCCACTCGGAGACTAAAAGAACTCTTACTCGCCCAACCCTGCCCCAGACTCCTATTGTCCCAGAAGGGGACCAAGATTTTGCATGATTCTTGGACCTCAACGTCAAATCCTTGCAGCACTATCTCATGCATAGCCAAATGTGAGACTCCCTAGGCAACCCAATCTATGGGATGCTGACTTCCTTAGTCGAGACAACGATCACATCAACAGTATCTACAACTCAACCTATAGACAATCAAGCCAACACCTCGACTAATAACCCAACCGTGTCATACCTTCAAAATTTAGCCTCTCCCTCTAGACCTACCTCCATGGGGGTTCCGATACCCCCTCAACCTCAAACTACTCAACCAAATCCTACACCTTTCCAAAACCTAGTGGTCTCTATCCCCCCCACTCTTGCACCTATCAACACAAGAGTAACTGTCTACCCTTCAACAAATGTGGCCACTCCTCAACCATCTTTGATGGCCCCTATCCAACTTGTGCCTACCAACCCCATAACACAAGTGCCCTTGGCTTCAACTTTCACCCTGATAACTAGCTATCCATATGTTGCATCTACGCAACCAACCATGTCATATGCCCCTCTCAATATCTTTCAAGTGCCTTATAATCTAGGGGGCACTCCACCTGCCAATCCGTCAGCAGATATCATCAAAATGATGATGGACAAGATGTCTAGCCTAGAGACCTCCATTTCTAGCTCACACAATACTCTCTCATACGAGCAAATTTGTAATGAGCCAATTCATCCTTCTGTCCCGATCAGGCCATACCCCAGTCAATGGGAGCTTCCTAAGTTTTCTCATTTTCAAAGCAAGGAAGACCCACAATAACACTTATGGGAATTTAGACATGCCTGTTACCTTATTGCCCATGATGACACATTGCTTTTACGCATGTTTCCTATGTCTCTCTCTGGTGCTGTGCTTGACTGGTACAACTCTCTTGCCAACCATTCCCTCTTCACATTTACACAGTTGGCCCAGCTCTTTCTTGATCACTTCTCCATCAACATCACCAAGAAGGTCTCAATCACGGACCTCTATTTTATCCACCAATTCGAGGATGAATCCATAGCTGACTTTGTTGCTCGCTGGAGAGGCCTCATCAATTAACTCTCCTTTTCCTTACCTCAACCTGAACTTATTGAACTTTTCTCCCAAGCCTGCGCCAAACATATTTCTTCCACCTTATGGGTTCAGACCTTCTGCACCTTTGACGAAGCCTTCACAATGGCCCGCAAACTTGAATTATGTGCTATCGAGGAGAACAAAGTCAAGTTGCAGAGAAAGAATCCCAACTCTAAGATCAATGACTTCTCTTCTTCTAAACCTTCATCATCCAATCCTAAGTCTAAAGCTTCAGCTAATGCTATGGTTGTTAGACCTTTGTCCTCTTCAACCAATCAGCCTGAGCCATCCACATCTCAGAGCACCACCTGCCAATTCCAGTAGAGATACGTACAATGATAGTATACTCCTCTCAAAGAATCATACGCATCTGTGCTAGAAAAACTTGTTAGACAGGGGGTTCTCAATCTCCCCTAGATTCGGCCACCTCCATAATTTGATCCCTCACATGCCATCCCTGCGTGGTATAGGAAAAATGACTTCTGCAATTACCACTGTGTCAAAGGTCATGACACGAGTAACTGTAAGACCTTTAAAAACATAATCCAAGACATGCTTGAAAAGGGTGACCTCATCCTAGACAATCCCAATGCACCTCCTAATCAGGGCATCAACATCTTCAAGCAACCATTCCCCAATCATCCACCAACCCAAAACAATGTCCAAACCTTGATCAACAACACTCATGAACACAACATTCGAACAGTCAATATGGTCTCACCCTTCATCCCTGACCAACCTCAAGAGGTTAGTCCATCTATCAGTCCATCACGTGTGGACAAACCTCTTTCCCTAGTTAGTTCTCCATCAATCTCTCTCATCTTGGAGGATGCCTCAACCTTACCGGCACCACCAGTCTCACCCTCCTCCTTCCTGCTACCTATGGAGGACTTGACTCTTCCTACTCCTTGACCGCAAGTGGAGGGCACCATCATCCCTGCTCTTTATCTGCTTGAGGAGCCACATTCTACAGTTCCTTCTCCACCACGAGAAGAACCTGACTCTCCATCTTCTTCGACCAATGACAATCTAGTTATGACTCCCACACATCTTGAGTCTGAGACTATTGCTACACCTAACACATTTTCAGCCCCACAACTGTCAACACCTTCTCAAGAACCCAAACCTCATCTAACATCTTCTCAACCATTTTCTTGACTAGTGGAGAAAATCAAACTTCTCCCTTTAAGGAAAGTGGAGCATCAGGGATTGTGGGAGCATCTTAAAGCTCTTCAACATCCCCATGCTATCTCATCTCATGTTGCCAATCCTCCTAAGGCAAAATCTCTTAAGACTCTCAACAAAGACCAGACTCCCACTTCTAAACCCGCATCTACCCCATCTAAGCCAATCAAGTCACTCGACATTCACCCTGTCTCTACCCTCACTCACCCGCAAGTGAAGGTGGACTTAGACCAGACCTCAACCAATAGTAGTCTTCCAACCAAGTCAAAGAAGTGAACCCCTCCTCCACCATCAACATTACCCTCCATTTTAGGCCCTCATCCTTCTACCCTAATCGAAGTGCTCCCTACTCTGACCCTTAATCAAAACAAATTACCTCCCTTACTTCCTTCACCAACCACAAGTCTACCCCCTCTCAAAACTTTGGCACCTCTCATGAAGAAAGTGCCATCTTCACATGTGGCCGCACCACCAACCCAAAAAGTGGTATGGAAGCCTTCTTCAACACCTCCCAAGCAAAAGTCACCAGTGCTTCATACATCAACAAGCATGGACCCCTTAGTAGGTTCATATGCTTTGATATTATGCCAACTTTTGCAAACTTCCAGCATAACTCTTCCACCCATCAGGCCTTTCCAACCTCTCGAGTCCAAGCCTTCCTAGTTTGATGATACAAAGATTTGCTTATACCATCGTACGCCAGGACATGATACCAAGACTTGCTGTGCCCTTAAGGCCATCATTCACTGCTATATGGAGAAGGACACTCTTCTCCTTAAGGACACTCTTAACCGACCCTCGACACCTTCCCATCCAACCTCTTCAACCACATCAACATCTCACCAGCAGACCCCTCCACCTTCTTCATCTCCTATCTTTGAAATCAATGCTATCCACATAACCACTAGGTCACAAAAGGATAAGGCGAAAGAAAAAGCCACCATTCCTTGGACCTACCCTTTTTTCAAGCCACCTCAACTGCCCAAGCCTAAAATTTCTATCCTTGGTGCATCTTAGCCTTCTTCTTCTTCCTCTTCTGGGCTGATTCATGACTCCATGTTGAAACAGATTCACCAGACACCTTTGAAGATGTCCCTTTATGACCTCATCCAAACCTTGCCTCAGCATTGTCAAGCCCTCATCAAAGCCTTACAGGCAGCAAAGGTCCAACCTGAAGACCCTCAACCACTAGCCGCCCTAGTCCATTCTTTATCCCCTGTCGCCTCTATCACTTTCAGTGATTCTGAAATTCCTACCACTACCTTGGAAGATCAGGACGCTGCTCTTTTCATCATAGCCTATGTTGATCAGACATGTATTAAGTGCATTATGATTGATGGAGGTGCTAACATTAATATCATTTCTACCCATGCCTTTGATCAATTGGCTCTTCCCAAGAATTGCGTATCGAAGACCGACGCAATCCTTAGATCCTTTAATGACACCACCACTAACACTATTGGTACTGTTGTCCTCTATATTCGCATTGGCCCATGCACAATCTCAGAGCTCTTCTACATCATTGAAGGAGAATTCCAATATAACATGCTATTGGGATGACCTTGGATCCATGCCATGGCTTGCGTCCCTTCAACACTTCACCGTTGTGTCAAATTTGAACACGACAAACAAGTCCATGTCATTCCTGCTGACCCATCCCCTTTCAAGACTTGTAACACAACCTATCGCCCAAATGACATTCTTATTCCTATCAAGCCATCAACCCTGGCACCGCCTCCATCCACGGAAGCTTCAACTAGTTCACAAATAGTGGTTTCCATCACATCACCCTCTCAAGTGACAACCAAGGACCCCATGGACGATATCTTCCAAAAACTTTCACTTGGGGAATATCGCTTGCTGACCCTAGACATGTTCCAAACTCCACAAGAGTATGGATACCTTCACCACAGCCCCAGCTATGACTGTCAGATTGGAATGGTCATTCCTTAGGGTCCTCCTCAGCTCCAAACCAACCTTGTCTATGGGGGGCTCAACCATGCTCCTTCTGATGGCAATCCTCTTTCTTCACCTCAACCTTTCACATCAGACTTCTCATTTCTTGGCAATCCCGCCTTTGCACACACTTACCTTTATAGGTGTGCATGGAAGGGTTTTGGTTTTGGGCGCTATGAGCAGGGCTCCCATCATCCCATCGAGCCACTCAATGATGACAATGCCAAGAAACGGTATGGACTGGGATATCACGACCCCACTGAGGCTTCCACAAACCTTTGCCATGAACCCACCATCAACCAATCCCTTCCAGACTCGCCTATTCTTCCATCTTCACCTACGGAGTCGGTGGTTTCCATCCCTCCTAGTTTTTTTTTTGCATAAACACCATCCGCTTGGAACCCCTAACCTATCAACTCAATGAGGTTTCCAAGTCTCTCCCTCTCATTTATCCTAATATGATAGACGATGAATCGACAACCATCAACACTATCTACTACATAGACGACGATACCATTCTTACCTATATGGGTGCTGACGACTCTTTTATTCAGCGCTCCCTCCCTTCTGAAATGCAGGTTATGTTAAATGAATCGACCATTGACATTAACCTTCCATCTTTTGATGTTCCTCACATCTTAAAGATTGGTTAGTCTTTGGATGCCCAGGAGCAGATCGACTATACCACATTTCTTTCAGACAATAGCAAGGCCTTTGCTTGGACCTATGGTGACATGCCTGGAATCAACCCTAACATTGTCATCCATAACATCATAACAAAACCAGAGGCTAAGCCTATTAGGCAAAAGCTTCGTAAAATGCATCCTCGTGTTGCACTTCTTGTCAAAGAGGAGCTTCAGTGTCTTCTCTCTGTCTCTTTCATCCAACCCATTGATTATTCGCAGTGGGTATCAAACATCATTCCTATTACCAAAGCAACTGGGGGGATCTAAATCTGTACGAACTATTGCGACCTCAACCTGGCCTATCCCAAAGATGACTTTCCTCTTCCTAACATGGACCAACTTGTTGATCTCATGGCCGGTCATGAGATGTTATCACTCATGGATGGGTTTTCAGGATATAACCAAATCCTGATTGCACCAGAAGATCAGCACAAGACTACCTTTATCACCCCATGGGGGACTTTATGCTATCGGGTCATGCCTTTTGGCTTGAAAAATGCAGGTGCCACTTATCAACGTGCCATGACTTATATTTTTCATGATATCCTCCATAAAATCATGGAGGACTATGTAGATGACCTGCTTGGCAAGTCTAAGCTTTGTCACGACCATTTGACTATCCTCAAGATCATTTTCTCTCACCTTCTTCAGTACAATGTCCACCTTAATCCCAAGAAATGCATCTTTGGGGTCCTCTCAGGAAAGCTCCTAGGCTTCATCATTTCCTTTTGTGGCATCAAGATAGATCTTGCCAAGATCTACGCTATCCTCAAAATTCCACCTCCAACCAATCTCAAGCAGCTTCATAGTCTGCAAGGGAAGCTCCAGTCCATCCACCACTTCATTTCACAACTTTCTAACCGTTACCAACCTTTTCATCATCTCCTTAAGAAGGACATCTCCTTTAAATGGGATAAGGACTGTCAAGAGGCATTTAAAGCCCTTAAAAGCTATTTAGTCTCTCCACCAGTCCTCATTCCACCTAAATATGACCAACCCTTCTACCTCTACATCTCAATAACCAATCATTCGTTAGGTGCCATGATCGCGCATCGAGATGAGCAACACCGTGAGCAAGCGGTCTACTACATAAGCCGAACACTTGTCGACTATGAAACTCGATATACTCATACCGAGAAACTCTGTTTGGCATTAGTCTTTGCCACTACCAAGCTTCGTCACTATCTTCTCAATCACAAAAATTTTGTCATCACTCACACTGATCCTCTTAAATGCATGCATTCAAAGCCATATCAAAACCAACATATGGCTCGTTGGCTCATGCTTCTTGCTGAGTTTGACTTGGAATTTGTCCAGCAAAAATCTATAAAGGGGCAAACAATTACTGACCAACTAGCAGATGCCCCTCTTCCTGACAATCAACCTTCTCAGTGTGAGTTTCTTGATGAATCTATCGCCACTCTCTCGACTGATGACACATTCTACCAAATGACGATGTTCTTTGACGGCTCCAAATGTCAACTTGGTAGAGGTGCGGGGGTCATCCTCATCCCACATGAGGGTGATCCCATGCCCTTGTCTTTCAAAATTGACTTTGAATGTACCAATAATATGGCCAAATACGAAGCCTTAATTTTGGGACTTCAAACTGCCCTTTCTTTAAGCATCAAGACTATCAACATCTTCAGTGACTCACAACTTGTCGTCAATCAAATCAATGGCTCATATCTTTGTAAAAATAAAATTTTACAAAGGTACAAGCACCGTGTTGACACCCTTTTATCATCTTTCAACCATCACTTATTGCAAACTATTCCTCGATCTACGAATAAGTTTGCTGACACCATGGCTTCCCTCACCTCACATATTCCTTCTTCATCATCCTCATCAAGAATTTATGTCATGGTACATCGTGTGTCATTGCCTTCATACATTTCCACTGACATCAACTTCATCCACACCATAGAATCTAGTTCACAAGATGTATGGTATAAACAACTTGTGGACTACTTGGCTCATTCTATCATTCCTCCCAACCTCTCTAGCAATGCACGGTGGGATTTCATCAAGTGCACTACTCGCTATACCATGCTAGGAGGCCTTCTCTATAAAAGAGGTTTTGACGGCCTTCTTCTTCACTATTTAAACTTCACTGAAGCCTCTCATGCTGTTAAACAAGCCCATGATGGGATTTGTGGCAGACACTTCAGTGGTAACTCGGTTGCTAAGCGCATCCTTCGCCTGGGTTATTATTGGCCCACTCTTCATGAAGACTGTAGCGATTATGTTCGGCATTGCATCAAGTGTCAGCAGCATGCTAACTTGCTTCATCTCCCTAGCCATGCCTTACAAGTTGCTCAAGATTTCTGGCCTTTTTCACAATGGGGCTTAGATCTCATCGGTGAGATTAACCCTCACTCATCTCTTCGTCATCAGTCCATCATCACTGCCACCGAATATTTCACTAAATGGGTGGAAGCTATTCCTCTCATCTCCACAAAATCTGACAAGATTGTCAACTTCATCAACACCCATATCATATGTCATTTCGGTGTACCTCACAAAATCATCACCGATAACGGAAAGTCATTTAAAAATAAAACTGTCTAAAAACTTTGTGACTCCTTTGGCATTAAACTCAGTTTTTCTTCGCCTTACTACCCACAAGCAAATGGGCAAGCTGAGGCTTCTAACAAAATCCTAACTAAAATTCTCATGAAGGTGGTTAATGACATAGGAAGGGACTGGCACATTCATGTTCCCTTCGCTTTGTGGGCCTACCGCACTAGCATCTGAACCTTTACAAGTGCTACCCCTTTCTCTCTAGTGTACAAAACAAAGGCTGTCTTACCTCTCGAAGTACAGATCCCGTCTCTTCGTATTTCTCTACATGACATTCTTTCTAACGATGACTTTCATCAAGATTGATTAGCTCAACTTGAGTTACTCTATGAATGACGTCTTGCTGCCCTCAACCATCTCCATGTCTATCAAAATTGCATCAAACGAGCCTATAACAAAAATCTGAGAAAATGAGATTTTAATATTGGAGACCTCATCCTCAAAGAGAACCAACATGTGACCAATATGGAATGGAGTAAACGAGGTAAATTTGATCCTAATTGGCTCAGACCTTATATCATCACGCATAAGTATGGATCAGGGACTTATCATCTATCTTCTCTTGAAGGCTAACCAAAACCTGAGCCTCTTAATGCCTTGCATCTACGACCATTCTACTGTTAGTCGATTACTCATCCACTTGAAATTTAACTTGAGCTCATCCCTTGAGCAATCCCTATCCTTTTAATCCTCACTCCTTTCCAGCCTTTTTCCCTTAACAAATCCTCTATAACCCTTTTATGATGTATGAATGCTTTGTCCTAATAAAAGGGAGCCATTGAACTTCTATAGTCTTGTTCATGACTCAACATTCTGTCAAAAATAAATCAAGATGTCAAAATATCCAAGGTCACACAATCAAATCAAAAAGTAGATTGCTCCCTCGAAAGACAACTGTACTATCATTGATGTAGCTAATAGACTGCTCCCTCGAAGGACAACTATTCAAAAGCCCTTATATATAAAGAAAAATATAGACCACTCCCTCGAGGGATGGCTATGACTAAATTTTGCTACAAATAGCACTTTCTTAGAAGCTTCCTGCATTGATCAGCTTCACAAATGACCACCAAGAAAAGTGACATCTCTATGTGGACTTCCCGCATTGATCAGTCCGCTCTCAAAAAAAATAAAAATGGGTCATGGACTTGGCTTGTAGTCGTCTCAGGGTCTCCTATAAAAAGGGGCAAAGTTATCCGTACTCTAAAATGGATTACCCTCTCCTCCCATCACATCACCTACTCAAGGGACTTCAAGCTCATTTTAATGTCAAAGTGATTCGATTACCTCTCTAACACAATCTATGGGCAACGACACAATGCATGAACGGGGCTTTTGTTCTAACAACCCCTATCTATGTTGTCATTCTGGTCCTTGTCAATGAAAGAGCAATATGCTTTTTACTTCTTCTGCACTTTGGTCCCATTCAACTTCATCACCTATCAAACCTAATCAACTCAACTCAACTCTTTTTTTAGACCACCAACATGACCTTATGACATCATACATCATCATAGACCATTCACATAGTTTCTATGGACAACAATACACATAGGGACTACCGACCAGACACAATTTATGTTAAGCAAAAACCATTACTTGCTAAAGCATAAATAGACCCAATTCATTTTTAGCATACATCCATCATGAATATGGAAAATTGCTAGGGATGAAAGACCTCTCAACCAATGTTGCAAAATACACCATCACACAATATGGAAAAGGCTGCAACATCATCTTATCCTCATCATTTCAACACATGACCCAAAATCAATCACTTCAACCCTCTTCCTCCCTCTTGGGAGAACTACATTGGCCTGAGGCCCTTCTAACAGGGGCTATGTAGGTAGCACTCAGTTGACATGGGGTCTTCTGAGGTTAGCTCGGCCATTCCTTCATCCATCCATCCACCTTGACCACCAGACCTTGGAGATCATGCCCATCTCCTCTAACCATGACCACTTCCAATGTGATTTTGCCTTGGTTTTTTTTTGCATGTATGCTACCTCATGATTGGTTAGCAAAATTGTGCACATATTTTTGACCTTCACAAGTATAGGATCGCAAACCGGTTGATCCCACTACTTGTGACATTTTCATGTTTCCAGGAGCACTTCGTGAGCCTAGGATACCTGGAACACGATGACCATTTAGAGCTTCAGCTTAGATTGAATAACCCAATCAGTAGATGACTAAATGTTGGGGCCCGGTTATTTCAATTTTGGCACTCCTCGACCCTCGACCTGCGACAATTTGACCTGACCATCCCGTGAAGTGGTGTACATGCAATCATGACTTTTGCAGTGTTCTCACTCTATCTTCACCATCTTCATCCACTCTTTGTCAAATCAGCACCCAATTTTAGGTTCCCTTCCCTCGACTCTTGCTTTGAAGGGGAATACCTCATCCATAATCAGGGCAACCAATCCTCTTATTTTTGTCTTGTAGTTCACTTGAACAACCAACAAGATGAAATCAACCTTATTCCATACCTGGGGCAATCAACTCCTATTTTTGTCTTGCAGTTCATCTAGAGCAACCAACAAGACAAAAAGGGGCAAATGTAGACACTAAAATCATGTCTAACCCTTGGTCATCCTCCCCCTTGGTCCATTCCTAACCCATTCCTAAACCATGCACTTGCTAATTTAAAAATAATAATTTATTTCTAATATCCTCCCCTTTGACACATCACCTATAACACCTTGTCTGACACCTCACCTTGGACTATTTCCCACCCTATGACTCACCCAAGACCTATTCCTACTTCTTTCTAATTGCCTAACCAACTCTTGTGCGTATTTAGCCCAACCTTCGACAATTCTCCAACGGATAGTGTACTTGGTAGATGGAGAATGGGCTTGGTGGCTCTTTTACTCATTCTCCACCCGCTGACATCGGTCAAATGTCAGCCGATGCCGGTGGGATCGGCGACTTTGGTTTTACTTAATTACAAATCACAACCTTTGACGGGGCTAATCAGAAATTGTTAATCTCTGGAGCTAATCAAAAGACTTCTTCCGGTGAAACAAAGTTCTCGTGTGCTCTTTCTTTCCAGTGCTCTGGCTTCTTGTTTTCCTACAGGGATCAGCATTCTTGACAACATTTTCTAGGCATCGAGGTCTTGCATCAGACATTCTTCATAGGGAGTGCCTAATATATCCATCACCAGTGGCAATGAAAACACAGCTTCTGCACCTTTGCTAACCCATGTCACAGTTAAGTATTTGTACTATTTTTATTTCTATTTCATTTCAAATATATTAGCATTATGTCTCTATCTATTCCAAGCACCCTTGACCCAACCTTCTCTGTTCTTCCTAGAGAGGCTGAAAAGCCTTCTCTCACCTCTTATTCTCTTTTCTTTGCCTCTGACACCCGTTTAGTCTCTCTTTAGACAAACACTTTCTATCTAATCAACTCAGCACTCCCTATCACCAGACTAGACCAGACCTGAATCCTTATATCCCTATCCCCCTATTGGTCTCTTCTATCCCTCTGTCCCTTTTTGACATTCTATCCATTGTCCCAGAACTCTACACATACTCCCAGACCATTAACCAAAACTAGACTCTCAGACCCAGACCCCTAGACCATTCAACCAAGCCCAAAACTCTATCTTAGACCCATCCACAGACTAAAATCCTGTCTAGAACTTGTCCACAGACTACTGCCCCGACCGACACCGGTCACTTCCCCAACCGACGTCGGCAGACTAATCGACCTCAGCAGCCTTGACAACTGACGCCGGTAGGATCACCGACGTTGGCGACTGTGACTAGGCCGACAGCACATTCAGGTAAGCATTTGCTTCCACTTTTCATTCTGTCTTTATCATTTTCAGTCTTTTATCTTTATGTCCTTTATCATACATCTTTTTATTAATCAGTGGGTTGACATCTCTCAAGCTTTTGCTTCTGGGATCAAGATTTTGCTTGGCAACCCACCATCTCCTTATCTAACATCTTCTTTGTCTTAGCCTCTTTCTTTTTCAGGTGTCATCCTCCACAACCAAAGAGGAATTCTCACTTCGTCTGCATTATGGTGCACACGACTATATCCAGGTACATACAAGCCTTGACCATTCTTCTTAGTTTCTTAATTCTTTCTTTGAATGTGAAAGTGAAAATCGAGCATAGAAACACTTTCCATTCATAGATCCCATCTACAACTCTAAAAACCAAATTGATAGATTAAAAATTCCATGAGAAAGCTTCAAAAAATGTCCAAAAAGATGAAAATGAAGTTATTTTTAAGTGAAGTTCCTCCATGTAATTACCTTGCTTACATTCCCAATTTTCATTGACTTCATTAAAATTGATATAATTACTTACCATATCACCAATCAAGTTAGTAATATCATCAAATATAGCAATCACCAATTCAATTTCTAGACATATTACTAATATCTAACAATCAAGGCATTTACACCTCGTATTAATTCCTTTTAACCACCAAAATCTTACCATAATTTTGAACTCTTTGAATATGCCATTATAATAACTCACATTGCCAGATCAACATGCTAAAATGAACTACCAATTCATCTTATTGACCAACTTTCCAATCACATAGAACCTATATGCCTCAAAAATTAATATAGCCTAGGTTAATCCAATCAACCTTTAAAACAAAACTTACATGACTCAAAATAAAACCATTTAATATGCCCTCAAAATTTCCATGAACCTTATGTCCTTTGAAATAATGATTTAAAACATAGAAACAATAAGAATCAAATGACCATTAGTCATATTATTTATAACTTAGGATGTTTTAAGATAGGACCTTAGCATATTTATTTTTTATAAATTTATAACCCCTTAGGATGTTTAACATCCTTAATAATTAATTTTTCCAAATATCAAACCAACTTTGATCATGCCAATATTTTCAAAATGTTAACTATATTACAACTAAATTTTGTCTTAGTGAGATCCATTAATCAAATTGATGAACTCATATGATGATCATAATAAAATTTTAAAAATAAAGTTTATAATAAATCAAATGATGTATTTGATTTGATAAACCATAAGATACATTGCTTTATCAAACTATAACAATCATGATCAATTCATCTATATATTTGCAATCAAGAATGAACTAACAAGAAAACAATTATTACTAGTCAGTATATATTTTCATTGGAGTCAAACCAAGTTGAATATTACCATGAAAATATGAAACTAATTACCACAAATTACCCCTAATTCAAACTAAAAATTTTGTATTATAATCTGACCATGAATCAACTAAAAAAAATCACTGATCATAAACATTCATTAGTGATAAAAACTTGTGCATATTTTATTCATTCATTCATTATGATTTTCAAAACCACTCAAGATATAAATATGAATTCATAAACCAATCATCATCAACTTATGAAATTGAAAATATGCATCTAAATAAATTACTAATTGATGAGGTCCTTGACAAAGTTTTAAACTTTATGATTAAGTAATCTCTATGAAAAAAAAGTATTAGTTTTTCAAAAATTTAAAAAGGGTGTGAAAAATAGGAATAACACATTACTACTCTTTATGAGGTGTTTCTACTATGGTCATGATAAAATCATATTAAAATTCAAAAATAAGTGGATGAATATCTAAAAAAAGATCTTTAACCATGTGTATTGTAAGTACCTATCCTTTAATGGCCTTTTGGTTGACATATTCAATCTCAAACTCAATTAGAATCATAATTCACTTAGCCATGTAGCCATGTAAAGATATTTTTGATGATATATAATTGAGTATATCTACTTTGGCAATGACTATGGTCTCATTGTTGTGCATGTAATTACATAGCTTCTAGGATGCAAAGACCATAGTTAATCAAGATTTATCAATTGGCATATAATTATGTTCATACACTACCATTACATGGCTTAAATAGTACACTGCATGTTCTTTCCCTTGCTCATAATTTTGGACAAAAAGTGCCCCCAAGGGATTTGAGTGGTAGATATGTAAAGGAAACATGGCTTTCCCAACATAGGTGGTAGTAAAATAGGTAGATTGGAAAAATATTATTATAGGTGCTCAAATGCCTTTTGTAAGTCTTCATTCCATGAAAAGGTAGTTGTTTTATTTAATAAATGAGTGAATGGTTGACATTTATTGGCCAACTGTGTAATGAATCATATAATAGACTATATTTTACCCTACAAACTATGAAACTACTTCAAAGTAGAAGGCAGTGGGGCATCTCAATAATGACCTAAATATTTATAGGATCAAAATCAATGCCTCAGAGAGAGATATTAAATCCTACTATATTTCCTAAAGTGACATCGAGGATGCACTTTTTGGGATTAATCTAAACCTTGTACTCATGAAGCCTTTTAATGATTCTTTTAGTATAACTAGATGGTCTGTAGGGTATTATATTTACCTAATATGTTTTAAACATAGTCTTTGATAATAACATACATCATATCATGGAATATAATAGTCATGGCCCTTTGTCATGTTTTCCTTACCTTTTTTAAGTTGTAAGGCATGCCTTGATAGCAAAATATTTCCCAAAGAGTGGTGAATGATGTATTTTGTTGGTTCTTTGGTACAATATTGATCTAGCTATATCCTAAAAATCCATCCATGAGGGAAATCATTTAATACCTAGTCATGGATACAAAAATCATATCGATGCTTGGTAGAGGAAATTAATCCTTTGGGTAGGCCTTGTTAATGTCTCAAAAAATAGTGCACAATCTGACACCCTCTAAATTTATGCTAACTAGAACAATATTGGAGATCCATTATGAATAATCAATAAGTCTAATACATCCTATGTCTAAGAGTTTATCTAATTTTTTATTGAATAGGATGCTAATGTAGAGTTGCATTTTCCTTAGTTTTTGCTTAACCAACATAGCATTTGGATGAACTACAAGATGGTTTAAAACCATTTATGGATCCAAAATTGACATATAATAGTAATGTCATGAAAAAATATCTATGGACTCTCTTAAAATAGGTGTAATAATTTTTAATTATTAATCAATGAGGGAAATTCTTAGTTTTATCCACTTTTGATCATTTACAGTCCCAATGTTGACTTCTAAATTATCCTCTATAAGGAATGTAGAGTCATCTTATATAATAGTTGGTAAAGATGTAAATTGTATTTAAATGGCAAAGTCCTTTGGTTAGACTAGTTCTTCAAGTTACCCAAAATAAAATGAATTTGAATCTCCTAATGGTGGTAAAGGCCATACACCAAACACTTCATGACACTCTTGGATAATTTGATCAGAATCATGTTTCTCCTCTATTATGAGTTCAAACTCAAATCCAAGTTTGTTATTGGTCATCTCCTTAGCTTCATTTGAGTAAGGGTGAACATCCCCATCTATTGGTACCTAAAATAGGTTTTCACCAAGACACTAGCCTTTTTTTTACTTTTTCCATGGTCTAGAATCACCTGAAAGAGGTTTTCACTTTGGGACCTCAATTTTATAATTTTTGATTTTGGCTAAGGGTGTTCATCCACTCTCCAAAATAGGTAGCATAATATAATTTGATATATAATCCTTACTTATGATATCCCAAAGAAACATTGTCTCTCAGGATCATGAAATCACAAAAACCCATATTATTCTAGAACTGATCAAGAGGTACTATGGATTCTTATTGGTCTTAGTCTATAAGTTGAGGGTGATAAAGGCTAAGAGGGGAATGTTAGATTACTAATGTGATAATACAAATAGTGTAAGGGTCAAATAAGTTGGTACTAACTAGGTCTTAACATATAGTATAATCAAGCTTTGTTATGATGATAACAACATCATCAATAGTTATTAGTGTAGGAACATGAATCAGATAGGTGGGGTCACCCCAAGTCATTTAAATCCAATATTATGAGTTCTTTTATACTTAGTTATAGAAATAAGTTCAATAGTACCCTAATGATTTGACCCTAAACCTCTTCCTTCATAATCTTGGTTATCCATAATATTGTTACAAATGGGATACTTTTTACTTTGTTATAAATTCAAATCATCATTATATAACCAAGAATTATCTTCGGTAATCAAGTCTCATTCTTAGCTTGTGGCCTATGTGAAAATAATAAACATCAGGATGTGAATTTTTCCATTTTTTTTTTATTTCCATTCCATGAAAATTGGTTTAGATTTAGGCCTTCTATAACTCTTGAGTTTCTGTATAAGCTTGGCTATATGGAAGGAATTATGGGTAAAGTATTCTCTTAGACCAATGTCCAAAATAGTAAAAAGATCGGAAATTTAAAAAGAGGAGTATATGAAGTTGAGGCAAGGATGTGAGGGTCTATGCAATTGGTCTTTCATAAGTAAAAAAGTATATCTTTGTCCTTTTCTTTATTTGGTATAGGGTCTAGGCCAAAATAATAATTTTAGATATCATAATCAACCACCAAATGCTTTTAATACTGATATGGTTGTAAGTTTCTATGAATAGATATCTCCATGCTAGAATTAAGAAACTTGATACACTAGTTCAAGGTTAAAGGTATTAATTAAATTTCATGTATCCATGGTCTGACCAAAATCAAATTATATGTTAGATATAAATCCAAGATGTGCAAAAGTGTTTCATGGGTCAAAGTCCTAATGATAACTAGCAAAGAGATTGTTCTTTTTGATTCCCACTCTTCATTATCATAGGCCTTGATAGTAATAGTATTTGGCTGAACATCAACTACTTGTTTCAATTATTTTGTATTAAATTTAAGAAGTGAGAAATAGAGAAAGAAAGGTTGGGGATTAGTGATCATATGTACCTAGATTGGTGTGTACTATATCTAGATGAAGTCAAGAACTAATATTTGGCTAGTGAAGACCACCTACAAGTAAGAACACACTACCACAAAATATTTTTTAGTAGGTTGGTGAGTGGGCTGCCAAGAAACTTACTTGTTCCAGGAAGTGATAAAATTCTTGGGGGATGACAGTCCATTATTTAATACAAAGAGTTAAAAATGAAATGAAAAATTAAAGTAAAGAGAGAGAGAGAGAGAGAGAGAGAGTTTCAAGTACCTTTTCTATAGCATATGTGTAGTAGTTAGTATCATAGAGAAAGCAAAATATAATTTTGGTTTGCTAGAGGGTTGTTCAGGTTAGTTTGTGGTGATTTGGGTAAAAGGGAAGTCACCAACGTCAGTAGGGTAATCAATGTCGGTAAGATAATTGATGTTGGTAGGGGAAATAGAGTAAAAAATTCATAAAAGGCTTTCCTGAGTATAGGGAAAGATATTTGATAGGTTAATGGGGTTGGAAAAGAGTCATATGAGGGGTTAGAGAGATGGTAAGAAGTCTAGGTGAGGATTTTGGTTTGGTTAATGTAGAGGTATGGAGATGAAGGAGTTTTACAACTCCTCCTTGAGGATGGATGGGACTTGTGTAAATGATAATAATAAATAATTAGAATTCATAAAATATAAGGATGCTTAAATTATATAAGTACCTGAAGAAATACTCTTGATAAAACTTTGTTAAGGTGACTAACTGAATGGAGATGAGTGTGTGCCACCTATTCATCATAGTTATATCTCTTTGTATAATGGATCAATTTTGGTTCAGGATTTGATTGGTACAGAGAAGTTGTGAGCCTGGTTATAGTGGATAATCACCAAAAGCTTGTTAAGAGTGCTTTGAATCTCTTGAGTGAGTTTTTTCTTGAGAGAGAGAATGTTTGTGGGGTGTAAAAATGGGTTTAAAATGTTGCTTAACTGACATCGATGATCCCACTAATGTCAATCTCGAGTTGACTAATGTCGATCAAGGGTTGACTAATGTCAATAGCATAAGAATAGGTTAAAAGGAATATTTTTGGATCCTTTCTTCCATTTCTTTGTGCCAAGTGTGACACCAATTAAAAAATGGTCAATATGTGAGGTTGGGTATAAGGTAATTGGTTAGAAATTGGTCTATAGGGTAAGAATTAGTTATTTATGTGAGACCAAATCTAGTGGTAACTCATAGGGGGAGAATTTGTCTTGGGGCAAGGTGGCTAGGTAAGGAGGCATAAGGAATATTCAATTAATCTTAATTAATTAATTAATTATGTGGGTTAAAGGCATGGGTTAGGAAGACTTATTACAAATGGGGTATAAGGGGTGGTTTCAACACAACATGTTATACACTTGTGTAATGTAATTTTAGTGTCTACATTTACCCCTTTTTATCTTAGTAAGTTATGCCAACAAGTTGCAAGAGTTAAATAAAATTTGAGTGGTCTAGGCATGGGGTGTGATATCCTCCCCCTCAAAATGGGAACTGATTGGGAAACCCCCAAAATTGATGACCAATTTGATAAGGATTAAATGAGATTGGTTGGTTGTGGGTCAGTAGTGTAGAGATGACATCATGGTCATAAAGTACTAAAAAGTTGTGTTGACAAGTTGAAAATAGGTGTGGTCATGGAGGATTTTGGTTAAACTTACCAAGGCATAGATTTTTAGTGATAGCTAAGAAGGTAGGATCAACCAAAACTATAGCTCTAATGGTCAAATATGTTCCAGGTATTTGAGGTAAGAAGTGCCACTGAAAACATAATAGGTCACAGGTGATAGGATTAGTTAGTGGTGATCCAAATCAATTGATAGTCATACATCTAAGGTACTATCAATGTGTACTAGATATAATTAATGATCAAGACATCAAACTTAGATGTAATGAGTGGGTGCATAATGAAACATGTGTTTGGGTAATAGTTGGTGTGAATGGAGATGAAAATTATCCCCATGGTCAAGTTTGTAAAGGTAGGGTGTGTGCAAGGTTTCCCTATAATGAAGAAGGGACTATAAAAAGTGATGTGCAAGCATTAAAATGCTATTGCATGGTACTGATGTCAGTAGTGTTATAATGACATTAGTGGTAAAGTAGCTGATGTCAATGGCCTAAGGCACAAATAGTTGACATTGATGAATGACCAAGCTTGACAAAAAGGCCTAGGTGGTCGACCAATTTCATTTACATGTTGATTGGTCAGAGAGTAAGAAAAATCCAAAAAAAATGAGCAAATGGTAAGATGAGGTGTAGACCTAGTTAGAGGCATGACATCATAGACACTAGTCATTCCATCTTGGTGTAGGCAAAGAGATGAGGTAGGGTCTTTTAAACCTTTGGTTTTTGTTTTTTGGTAATGTTGTTAATTTGAGTTGAGTGGGGGGTGTAATAGGTTACTAGTGAGTAGTGGGTGGGTAGTGGGGAGGGTAGGATCATATTTAGGCTTATTTGGGAGGGTTTTAGGGTAGTTTAGGGTTAAAATTAGAAATGGGTAATGGGCAGGGTTGAGCCCTAGAGCTGAACTAGTCGCTAACATTGGTGGAAGTCCACTGATATCAGTTAAGGTCTTCTTATCAATATCAATGGCAAAGGCACTGATGTCAGTGTGTTGTGCAATGACATTAGTAGTCTAGGCATTGGTGTCAATCGATAAGTGATGGAAATTAATGGCCTTGTTAAAGTAAAAAGGGTAAAAATGGGGAGAAAAGAGTTAAAAAGCCATGAGGCCTTAGGGAATAAGCAAATCATGTGGCATATACTAGATTTATCTCAGTTGAATAGTGAGAGATTAGTCAAAAGGCCTAGTTTAAGAGAGATAAGTTGTAAGGCCTTGGATAAAAAGGGATAGGTTGGATAGTTAGGTGGGTAGATGACTAAGCTAGCCCTAGAAGACCCCATGTCTATTGAGTGCTACCTACATAGCCCAAAAAGGCTTCAATCCAATGTAATTCTCCCATGGGATAGGGAAAATGGTTAAGGTAGTGGTTAGAAAATTTTTTTGATTAATTTTGTGTGTTTGTGGTTGTAGGTGAAGCATGAGTTGACCCTAAGAGACCATCTTCTAACACTCTTGATTAGGATCAAGAGAGATGTGTTAGTATATGAGTGGGACCACATGGCTATAGTTAGTTTTGTTAGAGTTTGGTACTATTATTAGGTCACTCAAGATGTCAGCTTGATGATCATGTTGATTGAGAGGTGGGTTCATACCACCAACACCTTTCACCTACTAAATGGTTAGATGATAGTCATAATAGAAGATGTATACAAGATCCTTAGATTAACACTACAAGGTGAGAATATTTTTGTGTGTATGAGGGAGGAACATGACATCCATATGGTGTCATTATTTTGTGAGCATGTGAGTGAGGTTACATATCACTCAACGTCATTCACTTATGAGCCTCTATTTTATGTAGATGAGGAGCATCATCTTAGCATCCTGATGATGATATACATCATGATGTACACACTACTAGACATAGATGGTGGTATATTTATGATCACCTTGATAGGGGTCCTAGGTCAAATGATAGAGTAGAGGATAGCTTATACATGGGGGATTGTATACTTGGATCAGTTGTATAGAGAGTTATGGGGTTTGTGTTTACAAAGATACTATAGTTTATGTGTTGGGCACCTATTGCATTATTGGGCATATGAACACATCACAGTTATGTGGCCACTGGGACTACCATCCATGATTGTAGTGGGATTTAGAGTCAAGTTCAGATGATGGTGAGAGGTCATGACATAGACACGAGTTGATGGCATTGTGTGGTATATCACACACTATAGAGGGTTACTAGATGGCTTGAGTCTAAGAGATATTATCTGGCACCCCTACTCATTGTATCCAATTTTTAGAGGTCAGAGGGAGGAGCTTGTTGGGATGTAGAGCATACTATGGGTCAAAGGTAGGAGAGCAAGGGAGCTTGAGATGATACCCATGGCATGGGTCAGAAGATAACTCAACCTTGTATAGGATGTTCCACCTAATTTCCCTAGATATAGGTGTGATAACATCAAGGTACCACTCTCTTTTCCATTGGAGAGAGATGGACCTAATTTTGAGGAGCTACGAGTAGGCATAGATGTGGTTGATGTTGGATGCACTAGGGCATACCAGGTATGGTGGGTAGGACTACAACCACTTGTACCAATTAGGAGGTCAACTCTAAAGATGCAAGGTTTGGAACATGAGAGAGATGTGGCCATACTAGAGAGGGATACAACTATGTAGGCTAGGGATGTCGTGATTTAGGATAGAGATGCAAAATTATAGGCCAAAGATGCCTCTATTTAATTGAGAGATGAGGTCGTGTAGCTAGAGATGCTATAGTTCTAGAGAGGGGTACATCATTATATGCTAGGGACATGTCCATACAAGAGAGAGATGTTGTAGTCCTTTCATATGATTCCTCATAGGCAGAGGTCTTAGGGTTAGCTAGTCATGTGGGCCATCTTCAGAGTCATGTGGCTAGTCTATAGCAATGAGTGACCTCATTGACAATAGAGAGAGATTAGTTAAGGTCAGCCACATGAGCATTGGTATTTTTTCCTCTTCCTCCTCCTCCACAAGTAGTAGTATAGGTAGCAAGATAGGAAGATGCCATGGGTCCTCTACAAAATGTATCTCTTATGAGATACAACACTGCACTAGATGAGATCACATACTATGATAGGGAGATCCATGAGTTTCCACAAATTCCTAGATTTATGGAGTTAAGGGAGTAGGAGTGGTTAGAGACATAGACCTTAGGTTATAATGCATGGAGATGGAGATAGGGAGAGGGTGGTGGTGACACCACCTCATCACATTCACAATGATTTTGAGGAGGCTGTGTTGATCCTAATTTTGACAGATGTTTTTTTATTTTTTTATTTTTTTATATATACCAACCAATGAGCTAATGATGTGAGATGTATATGAGAGAGAGATGAGAGATGATGATATTTGTATATGATGTATATTGATTTAGCACACACACACACACACATATATGTGTGTGTGTGTGTGTGTGTGTGATGATGATGATGTAAATGTTATTTTCATGTATATGTTTATGGTTTGGGATGAATGTTTATGATATTGATATAATGATGATGTTGGTTTACTATAAATTCCATGTATTTGATGACATATGCATAGTAGATGAGATTCTCATGTTTAGCTTTCCCATATGTGATGGTTTATGAATAAACTGAAATGGTTGTGTTTATGAGATAAAGGTTTAGTAATTTCCATATGTGAAATGGTATATGTTTGGTTAATTTATATTTTTATCATGCTCCATATGTGATGGTTTATACTAAAAATAGATGTTTTGGTCATGGTTTATTTCCTATGTATTGGTATTTAGTAAATTGTGGTTTAGGTGCATTCTTCATATTTACCATATATGTGATTGGTTTCATACTAAAAATAAGTGGTTTGGTCTTGGTCTATTTCATATGTATTAGTTTTTAGAAAAATCATGGTTAAGTTGCATTCTTATTACCTTCCATATATGCAATTGGGTGTACACTAAAAATGAATGTGTTGGTCATGTTTGTTTGGTTTCTGCATTTTCCATATGTGATGGTGTATGCATAAGTGATGGTTTTGGGTATTGTGACATTATTACTATTTATTATTAGTTATGAAAATGGTGGTCATGTTGAATTTTTAGCATTGTACCATATATGCGATGGTATACACTAGAAATGAATGTGTTGGTCATGTTTGTTTGGTTTCTACATTTTCCATATGTGATGGTGTATGCATAAGTGATGGTTTTAGGCATTGTGACATTATTACGATTTATTGTTAGTTAGTATAATGGTGGTCATGTTGCATTTTTAGAATTATCCTATATATGTGATGGTATATACTAGAAATGATTGGTTTTAGGTATTAATTTTGGGGTAGTTGTAGGATTTAAAGTTGTTATGTTTATGAGTTGAAATGGTGAGTTCTTCTATTGGAAAATATATCTATAAAAGAAAATTAAACATGTGAAGGGAAAGTTAAAAGAGAGACAAGGTGTTCATTATTGACACAAACCAAAATAACAATGTAAATAGGTTCTACAGTTTGATCCTTTTTTATGCATTGCATTAGTTGACCATTTGTTAGTTAGAAAAGCATGGTTATCACCTTGTGTTAAGTAATCTCAAAGTCCCTTGAAAATGTGTGTTTGAGGGAAAGAGGGTGTAAAATGGAATAGGAGTAGTGAGGTAGAGTAAGCTTTAGATTAATAATGGTATGTCCCATTTATGGTTTACCCAAGAGTGACTATAGACAAGTCCATTACATAAATTTATTGTGTTACTTTTTTCTTTTTTCTTTATTTTTGTTTTTATTGTGTAATTTGATCGATGCGGGAAGCTCACAATGGGATGAAGATAATCAATAGGGAAGCTTCTAAATCATATTTGCCTTTGATAGTGGTTTTTTGACTTAGCCATCCTTTAAGGGTATGGTCTAGTCTTTTTTATTTTGATAGTTTTTAATAACTGTCCTTCAAGGGATCAGTCTATTTGAATGTAGCTATCCTTCAAGAGATTAGTCTACCTTTTTAAGAGATAGGCATTATTTGGATTAGTTTATGTATCCCATATTGTTTTATTTTAATTTTTATTTTTTGAGTCTTTTTATTATTTTAAACATGGAAAAGTCTATAGAGGCTTATAGGTTTTCCACATTTTGGGACAAAACCAAAACACTTTGTAGGCTAACTAAGTATGGAGGAATAAGGGTAAGGTGAAAATAATATGAATATAGTGGGTTTGCTCAATGGATGAGCTTAAGTTAAACACAAGGTAAAGTGTCATCTAATTAACAAAATAATGGTTATAAATGTAATGCATTTAGAGGTTCAGGTTCTGGTCATCCTTTAAGAGAAGATAAGTGATAAGTTTAGAGCCATATTTATGAGTTATAATGTAGGGTCCTAGCCAATTGGGAGAAAACATGCCCTATTTTATCTTTTCCAAGTTAGTCACATGTTGATTTTCCTTTAAGATGAGATCTCCAATATTGAAATCATGATCTTTAAGGTTTTTATCATAGGCACATTTGATACACTCTTGGTAGATGTGAAGATGGTTAAGGGTGTGAGATGAAATTCATCAAGTAGCTCAAGTTGAGCCAAATGATCTTGGTGAAAGTCATCATTAGTTATAATGTCTTGTAGTGAAATCTTAAGAGAATGAATTTAGACTTCAATGGGAAGAATAGATTCCATCCCATAGACCAGGGAGAAAGGTGTAGTTCTTGTAGAAGTTTGAATGATAGTATGATAAGCCCATAAAGCATAGGGGATGTGAATGTGCCAATCCTTTCCAGAAGCATTCACCACTTTCATAAGGATTTTGGCCAAAGTTTTTTTAGAGGCTTCAACTTTCCCATTAGCTTGTGGGAAATAGGGTGAAGAGAAGATGAGTTTGATACCAAAGGCATCACAGAGTTGCTACACTGTATTATTTTTGAAAGACTTACCATTGTTAATTATTATTTTGTAATGTACACCAAAATGGCATATGATATGATGGTTGATAAATTCAACAATTTTATCATCCTTAGTGGATATGAGAGGAATGGCATCAACCCACTTAGTGAAGTATTCTATTGTTATTATGATTGATCAGTGATGAAGAGAGGAATGGGGGTTAATCTCATCAATTAAGTCTAAACCCCATTGAGAAAAGGGCCAAAATTCCTTAGTGAGTTATAAGGCATGACTAGGAATGTGAAATAGGTTGGTGTGTTGTTGACATTTGAGATAACATCTAACATAGTCAATAAAATCATGAGAAAGTGTTGGAAAATAATATCCAAGACAAAGGAGACATTTAGAAATTGCATGACCATTAAAATGACCATCACAAATCCCATTATGAACCTCCTTCATATCAAAAGGAATCTCTTTACTAGTGAGACATTAAAAGAAGAGACCATCGAAACCACATTTGTAGAGAAGCCCCCTAGCATAGTGTAACATGCAACACATTTTATGAATGCATGCCACACATTATGGGAGAGGTCAGGAGGAGTAATAGATTAAGAGAGGTAATCTATGAGTTGAGTATACCACAAGTCCTGTGGATCACTAGTGATATCCCCCATAAAGATGATGTTGGAGGAAATGTAAGAAGGCAAAGTTAGGTGATGTATAGTGATGTAGATTTTGGAGGAAGAGGAGGAAGAGTGTATGTGGGAGGCTAAAGAAGCCATTGTGTCTACAAACTTGTTGGTTTAGTGATGAATGGTCTATAAAAGGTAATTGTCAAATAATTCTAATAAGGTATCTAGATGATGTTTGTACCATTTTAGAGTCTCATTCTTGCATAGATAAGAACCATTAACTTGGTTGATGACTAACTATGAGTCATCAAAAATGCTTATGGATTTGATTCCTAAGAAGATAACCATTTGAAGCCCTAGAATTAAGGCTTCATATTCAGCCATGTTGTTTGTGTAGTCAAAGTCTAGTTTAAATGATAAAGACATTAGCTCACCATCAAGAGTGATGAGGATAACCCCCACTCCCCCACCATTTTTAAATTTATACCCATTAAAGAACATCATCATTTTATTGGTGATATTATTAGTAGAAAACATAGTAATAGAATCATCAAGGAATTAGAGATTTGAGGGTTAGCTATCAAGGAGAGGAGTGGTAGATATTTGGTCAGTGATGGTTTACCCTTTATTGAAATTTTTTTGGATGAATTACAAATCAAATTTATCCAGAAGCATAAGCCACCAAGTGATGCATTGGTTTTGGTAAGGTTTAGAGTGCATGTATTTTAAAAGGTTAGTGTGGGTGATGACATAATTTTTGTGGTTGAGGAGCTAATTTCATAGTTTACAAGATGCAAATAATAAAGTAAGGCACAAATTCTCAATATGAGTGTATCAAGTTTCATATTCAATATGCATTTAGTTTATGTAATAGACTACTTGCTCACAGTGGTGATCATCCCTATGTGCTATCATATATCCTAAAGAATGGTTAGTCGAAGAGATATAAAGATAGAAGGGTTGGTCCTCTTTAGGTGGAATAAGGATGGGTGGAGAAAGGAGATACCATTTGAGTGCATCAAATGATTCCTCACAATTTTTATCCCAATGAAAAGGAATTTCCTTTTTGAAAAGATGGTGAAAAGGTTGACAATGATTTGATAGCTAAGAGATAAAGTGATGAATCAATTGGAGTTTACCTTAGAGGCTATAGAGTTATTTGAGTGTGGTTGGTGGAGGCATTTCGAGGATTGTCTAAACCTTAGCAAGGTTAAATTAAATACCTTGAAAAGAGATGACAAAGCCCAAGATCTTTCCAAAAATAAAACCAAAGATGCACTTCTTTGGATTGAGTCAAATGTTATACCGAAGAAGGTGAGTGAAAATGATGTTAAGGACCCCTAAGTGATCTTGATGAGGTTTAGATTTATTTAGTAGGTCATCAACATAATCCTCCATAATTATGTGTAAGAGGTCATGGAAGATATAATTCATGTCATACTGATAGGTAGCACCCATGTTTTTCTATCTAAAGGGCATAACTCAATAAAAAAAATTCCCCATGGGGTGATAAAGGTTGTTTTGTGTTGATCCTTAGGGGAAACTAGGATTTTATTATATCTTTAGAATCCATCCATAAGTGATAACATCTCATGGCTAGCTATTAAATCAATAAGTTGATCAATACTTGGCAAATGAAAGTCATCCTTTGGACAAGCAAGGCTGAGGTCATGTTATTTAGTGCAAATATGGATTCCCCTTGTTACTTTCATAATAGGTAAAATGTTGGAAACCCATTTTAGATAGTCAATAGGTTGGATGAATTTAATGGAGAGTAGGCATTAGAGCACATCCTTGATACAAAGACTAATACAAGGAGGCATTTTGTGAAGCTTTTGCTTAACTAGCTTAGCATCGTGATTAGTGACAATGTTATGGGTTACAATTAAGGGGTCAATACCAAGCATTTCTTTATAGGACCAAGTAAAATCCTTACTATGGTCATATAGACATGTGGTGCAGTTAGTTTTTTTGGAAGTATCTATAGATTGGCCTATTTTAAGAATATGAGGGTCATCATGAGAAGGCAAGTTAATGTTGATGGTTGATTCATTTAACATAACTTATGTCTTAGAAGGGAGTGATCATTTGATGTAGGAATCATCATCACCCATATAGGTAAGAATGTCATCATCAATTTCATAATAGATGGTGTTAATTATGGGAAAATCCTCATCAATCATGTGAGGATGTATGAGAGGAAAGGACTATGTTTCCCTACCATGGCAATGGGTAAGGGGGCCTAAGTGAATGAAATTTATTGAAAAAAAATTAGGAGGTATAGATACTTCCAATTTAGTGGGTGATGGTGGAGAAGAGGAGTTGGAAGGAGATACATGTTATTTAGTGATGGGAATATAAGAAGTATTAATGGATTGAGTTGGGTCAACATAACCAATACCATGTCTTTATTTAGCATTATCAATGGTTTGATGGGTAGGGTATTGCATGGACATCTAAGTACATTTCTCATAACATCCTAGGCAAAAACCTTTCCAAGAACACCTATAGAGATAAGTATGTACAAAGATAGGCTTTCTTAAGAAGTAAAATTTGTAGGTAAACTTTTGGGGTGAAGAGGATGAATTACCCACGACAAGAGATTGATCAATTCCCCTATATGTGAAGTTGGTTTTGAGATAGGGTGGACCATATGGGATGATCATACCAATAGAAGGATCATATTTGTCACTCATGTGAGGTTTTAAATACTCTTGAGGGGTATGTAACATGTCTATAGTTAACAAATTATATTCACCAAGTGATAATCGCTTGAAGGTTTCCTCCATGGGATCCTTGTTGGGAACTTGTGTAGTTGGTATAGGTGTGTCTGGGGTAGCAAAACCTATGGAGGTGATGATGTGTTGGAAATAATAAGAACATATTTTGGGCTATAGGTCATGTTACATGTCTTGAATGGATGTGGGTTGGTGGGAATGACATGAACTTGACCATTGTATTCAAAATTAACACAATGGTGTAATGTGGAAGGTACACATGCCATAGCATGTATCCATGGTCACATGAGAAGTATGTTGTATTAAAATTCACCCTATACAACATAAAATAACTTAGGAAAGTTACAAGGACCCACATGGATGTGTAAGAGCATGGTGCCAATAGTTGTAGCAGTATAGTCATTAAAAGAATGTAACACTACATTTGTTTGTGACAAACAATTATCAGGGAGTGATAATTTATTATAAGTATATGTTGAAATGATGTTGATGTTATCTCCCCCATAAATCATAACTCTCTTGACATGATTTTGATCAATTTAGGCAATGATAAAGAGGACAGAATCTAGATCTTCAGGATGTTGAGATGGGATCTCTAAATCACTAAAGGATATCATAGAAATGGTGTTGAGAGAATTAACAAAGGCAAAAGGGGTTAAGGGTCTTCAAGTTGAACTTCAACTACTTTTAAGGCACTAATGAGATATTTTCGATGTTGGGATGAGTTTTTAATTAACTCATATAGAGACATATTCACTGGGGATTGGTGAAGTTACTTTACCATAGAGTTTTGGATAACTCTCGATGATGACTATTGTGGGACACCCAAGATGGAAATATTGGGATTTGAAGAGGGTATGTCATTTGTATAGGGGTGAAACCAAGGAGTGGAGACCTTTTCCTTTCCTTTATATTTCTAATTTTGTGATCATGTAGTCACATTGATCATGTTAATCTAAAATACAAGTGAAGGAGGTGATAGAGAAGGTATAATAACATCTTTGGATTTAATGTGAAAGGGGGTTTTGTGAGGAATTATAGATGTAGAGAGTTGAATGTTAGGTGTTTCAACTAATTTAACACCCAATAGAGCATCAACATATAAATTGTGATGAATTATTATTGTGAGTTTTTTTCAAATCTCAGTATCATGTCCTAGAGAATGATGATATAAAAAAACTTGTGAATCATTGAACCATAATGGTTTTAGTCCAAGAGGATCAAATCATTTGATGGGGGGAAGAGTTATTGATGATGCTTGCAATAATTGGCATAGATAGAATACTTGAGAGCCTTGAAATGGGTTAACACTCATTTTCATAGGTGGAGTGAACACCTTTTTGAGTTTAGTGGTGATGGGTGTAGTCTTGTGTGACACCCTTTTAGGTGGTGGTGAACCCACATGTTTCACTTCCACCTTTTTAAATTTGGGTAAGAGGGTGGTAGATGTTGAAGTTTTTTGAGGTGGTAATGTCAATAATGGAGGTAATGTCACTTTTTCTTTTACATGGGTTGGTGAAACTCCCACCAAGGTAGAGGGATGTGGACCCAAAATGGGCGGTAAGGTTAAAGGTGGAAGAAGGGTAGATCGGTGAGGTTTCAGGGTTTTACCTTTATTCTTTGGTTCAAGGAGAGAAACACCTCTTATTTTTGAGGGGTTAAATATAACCTAATATGTGGATGAACTAGATTATAAATTGGTCATTTACATAAACATATTATCTATTTCAATGTGATAGATGCATGTGAGGTGGAGGGATCTGATGTAGAATAGGAGGCTTCTAAAAATCTTAGGTGAAGCAACACGCACCTTATAAAAAACATTAGGATAAATGGTTGTGAGAGGGTTAGTAGTGAATTTAGATACTCTCTGTGTTGGATAGGGCATTTTAAGGCAATCCCAAAATTCCACTAGATCCAATTTCTTAGAATCAAGGTATTCAAGATTTTTCACTAAACATGAACATGGTTTAGATGTCATTGGTGTGGGTTTAACTAATTTGTCTTTGGATGATTGAGATAGAGGAGATTTATTTGCCTCTGATATTTCCATCCAAAGATGGGAAAGAGTCAAAATAGGGTCATCTTCTTTAGTAATAGATGAAGAAGTATGTTCCTCTATAGTAGGTGGAGAATGAGGAGATGAGGGATCCTCAAGGGGATAAATAAATGGTATGATTCTTCCTTTAGCATGTGGATGAGGAACATTCAAGGTAAGATCCTCCATGGGTAAGTGGAATGGAAAGATGGGTTAGTTTGGGGGTGGTTCAATGGTTTCTTCATCAAATGTTAAAGTGGAGAAATCCAACTCATCTATTTGTGAAAGAGGAGTGGATGAGTCACTTTCTTCTATGGGTTGAAGATGAAGTAACAAAGGATTTCTCTCACTATTTGTTTTAGGGGTAGGAGAATCATGATCTCCATTTTTTGAAAGTGTAGGTGAGGTAAGTGTAAACGTAATTGGTGACTCCTCATGGGGTGATGGGAGTGGTAAAGGTTTCTCTTCCTCATGTGGAAGAAAAAGAGGAAAAATAGGTTCTTCTGCCAAAAGAGGACATGCAGTCAAACCAAATTCTACCATTTGTGGGGTATGAGTAGGTAAAATAGGTACCTCCTATTGTGGTAATGGTTGGGTTAAGGGAAAGATCACATTGACTATATGAATCTTATGATCCGAAGAAGTTTTAGGAGTATTTTGGACTATGTTTTGGTTGGGTGAGTGATTAAGGAAGGGTTGTTTCAATATGTCCATATTCTAGTTTGGGGGAGCATTTGGATTATCTAAAATAAGATCACCCCTATCTAACATATTTTGGACAATATTTTTAAGAGTTTTACAATCATTGACGTTGTGGCCTTTAGCATGATAATAGTTGTAAAACTCATCCTCTTTGAACCATGTTGGAATGGGTCGAGAAGGATCAAATTGGATTGGAGGTTTGATGGTAGGAAGGTTGATAACTCCTTGGTTGAGTA
The DNA here is from genome assembly GCA_037957365.1 of Torreya grandis. Classification (NCBI taxonomy): domain Eukaryota; kingdom Viridiplantae; phylum Streptophyta; class Pinopsida; order Cupressales; family Taxaceae; genus Torreya; species Torreya grandis. Next base: position 273,536 of record JARHVA010002829.1, read on the forward strand.
GATTTTCTAAAATGGAGGCGTGTGACTCCCCAATAAGAGTATATTATCATTTCTAATACTATTTTTGAAAGAGATTTGTTGGGTTGATTGGGTTTAATTATGTTGTGGGTTGATTCATGCTTGTAGAAGAAGTGGATTTCACAACCACAACATTTGCAAACCCTTTAGATTTTTGATTTGGATGGGAATTTTTAGATGAAGAAGGATCATTTACTTTAGAATTAGAATTTTTACTAGGTAATTTGATCCTATCCTCATCTATGGCTTGAATTTCAAGCTTTCACACTATTGTGAAAGCTTAATCAAAATTGTGAAAGGTTTACACCTAGAGTGTGGATGAAATATGTTTTGCACATGCTATAGAGAAGAGATCAATGAGCTCAGGGTGAGGCAGGGAGAAGGAGAGTTGGTTTATGAGACATCTCTAATGAGAAACAAAATTGGCAATAGCTTCATCATCAAATTATCAAATAGAATAAAGGTCTGTTATGGAAACCTTTTTGGAGATATTAATGGAGAAGTGATCAAGGAAAAGTTGTGCATGTTGAGTGAAAGAGAATAGTGAATGATGCATGATGGAACTATACCAATCCAAAGTAGCTCCTAAAAGAGACATGGGGAATGTGTGAACTAATAATGCATCATCGTGTCTTATCAAATAGAAAGCATGTTTGAATGCTTGCAAGTGTTTTTGTGGGTCCTCTTTGCTCTAGAAAAGGGAAAATTTTGGGATTTCCCATTAGTTTGGGTATAGATGAATTGGTATATAGGGGTGAATGGGATCATTATAGATCTAATCGTAAGATAGAATATTCTTTGATCTAGATACAAATGTCTCAACGTTTCTCATTTTATCCATGAGCATTTTGATGAGGTCGAGAGGAGGATTTGTTTGAGAAATACCTCTTACATTGGAAGGAAGAGAATAATAAGTTGAAGGTATATATGACACTACCTATTGTTGTTGTGTTGACACAACATAAGGATAGTGTCTCATAGGTTAAGACATAGAAATAAATGGGGCTTTTCCAACTGAAGTAAGGGAAATGGTTTGATTTGTGGTAATGGGTTTAGTGGAAGGCATATTTATGCTTGTTGAGAGGTGAGTTGTTATTCAAGTGTTAATAGGTGTAAGAGTTGATGGGATGGGTACCACCAATTTCTGAAATGGGTTTGAAATAAATTGCACCCCTTTTTCTTGTGAAGGTAATCAAGTTATGATATGGTGGAGGTTAGATTCAATGGTGTGTGATGCCATACTTGAAAAATCATGCACAATTGGGTTATTGGTTTATGTGATGGTTTGGGTAACCATGGAAGGTCCAACCAAAATTGGATTTGATACCATCAATGATGTTGGAATTCCAAGGAGTGGGTCACCTGAAGAGGTTTGATTTTGGCTTATAGCAAGGTAAAGTTGGAGGGTGGTTACATTATGATCAAGAAATTGAGTGAAATCTTGATTGCCTACAACTAAAATAGGAATTTAATTGGGGCTGGGTGTTCTTTCCATATCTTATTCCATTATGGATTCAGAAATAGAAAGGAAAGCTAGAAGCAATTGATGTTTTGCATAATCAACAAGTGTCTTTGCTTGGTTTCATGTTAAAACCATGCAAAAGAATACACTAATAGTCTAAATACACTGTGTTGAGGTTGGATTGAAGGTAAATGAGGTTTAGAGAGATTTTAAAATGTTTTATGAAGTTATTGTTTAAGGTAGACTATAAATTTAAAAATTTACATAATCACTGACATTAGTCACTTATGACCGATGTCAGTTATGGTAGTTGCTGATGTCGGTTATATATAGCTGATGCCAATCATTGTGTAAGTTTGAAAATTGCAAAACATGAGTTTTTGGGATTTAGAGAGTGAAATTTAGTTGTTTTAAAGGTCTTAGAGAATATTTATGAGAGTGATAAACACTCATGAAGTCTAATCTTTAGAGATTATTCAACTTTTGTATTTTTCAAATTTGGTTTGATCTCATGAATCAAAAAAGAAGTGTCCTCATAGACTCAAAAATATAGAAAATGGAAAATAGCATGCAACCACTAATATTAACTACTAGAGATTAATTTTAGTCATGTTGGCTTATGCCTTAAGTAGATAATGAGAAGAAGAATTGGCTATTTTGGGTACTAGAAAGTAGTCTAAGGATGGTTTCAGGTAAATTTTGGTTTTCAAAAAGTATCTATGTTAGACTGGGTACATAGCCTATGCTAGGAGCTTGCTCTCCCCACTTCACGAGCCTAAAGTTGAGCTAGGTAACTTAGCCAGAATATACCATTTGCCTAAAGTTTACACTTTGCTAGAGAATAGAGTGGGCTCTTCCCTTGGTAATGACGTCCAAGTAGAATAACTGGGTAGGGTAAGGCGATCCACCAGGTGATGAAATCCTGATGGGTCTTGTCTCAGGTATGTTGAAGTGCTTATTTTGTGTTTGTGGTTTGGATGTGTAACATTTGTGACCTACGATTCATTGATAATGATTTAATTAACTAGATGTGTTAATTATGTAACATATAGAGAATAAAATGTAGTATGTTTTGAATCCAAATTGAAATTGTGTTAATTCAAATGAAAATAAAGAGGAGTAGGAAAAGAATATGATTTTCACTATCCTATATTTGCATGCAAAAGAAAAGAATTCTTTTTAACTTGAAAAATATATTGATTTTATTTTGTGAAGCAAAAACAATGACAAAGAGAGAGAGAGAATAGTTCAATTTACTACTTCTAAAACAAGAAAATTAAGAAAATTGCATTTTCTTTATTTTTTCCTTTTTTCTAAGCAATAAGAGGAGAGAGAAAGTGAAAAAACTGAAAAATTCACTACTGTGCACTTAAATGAATGGTTAAAAAGCATATAATGAACCTAAGGAAGAATCTAGGGGTCCCACCAGGTATGCCAAAAATGTTTCAATTATTTTTGATTAAATTTAAGAAGTGAGAAATAGATAAATAAAGGTTGGGGATTAGTGATTATATGTACCGAGATTGGTGCACACCATATCTAGATGCAGTCAGGAACTCCTCTTTGGCTAGGGAGGACCACCTGAAAGTAAGAACAAACTACCAAAAAATATTTGTTAGTAGGTTGGTGAGTGGGTTGCCAAGCAACTTGTTCCAGGAAGTGACAAACTTCTTGAGGGATGAAAGTCCACTGTTTAATACAAAGATTTAAAAATGAAATGACAAAGTAACTTAAAGAGAGAGAGATAGAGAGGGAGAGAGAGTTGTATGTACCTTTTTTGTAACTTATGTGTAGCAGTTAGTATCATAGAGCAAGCAAAATACAATTTTGTTTTGTTAGAGGGTTGTTCAGGCTTGTTTAGGGTGATTTGGGTAAAAGGTCAGTCACTGACATTGGTAGGGTAACCGATGTCGATAGTGGCAATGTGACCGACGTCATTAGGATAACCAATGTTGGTAGGGGAAATGGAGTCATAAATTCATAGAAGGCTTTCCTAAGTGTAGGGAAGGATGTTTGAAAGGTTAATGGGGTTGGAAAAGAGTCGTATGAGGGATTAGAGAGATGGTAATAAGTCTAGGTGAGGAGTTTGGTTTGGTTAAGGTAGAGGTATGGAGATGAAGGATTTTTAAAACTCCTCTTCAGGGATGGATGAGACTTGTGTAAATGCTAATAAAAAACAATTAGAATTCACATAATACAGAGATGCTTAAATGATATAAGTACTTGAATAAATACTCTTAATAAAGATTTGTTAAAGTGACTGACTGAATAGAGATGAGTGTGTGCCACCTATTCATCGTAGTTCAAGATCTTTACATAATTGATCAATTCTGATTTAGGATATGACTAGTATAGAGAAGTTGTGAGCTTGGTTAAAGTGGATAATTTCCAAAAGCTTGTTAAGAGTGCTTTGAATCTCTTGAGTGAGTTTTTGCTTGAGAGAGAGAATGTTTGTGTGGATCCATAATGGGTTTAGAACATATTATAAGTAACCGATGTCAGTGATCCTTCCAATGTCGGTCAAGGGTTGATCAATGTCAGTGGCATAAGAATAGGTCAAAAGGGTTATTTTTGGCTCCTTTCTTCCATTTTTCTGTGCCAAGTGTCACACCCATTAAGAAATGGTCAATATACGAGGTTGGGTATAAGGTAATTTGTCATAAATTGGTTTATAGGGTAAGAATTAGTTATTCATGGGAGACCAAGTTTAGTGGTGATTCACAAGGGGAGAATTGGTCTTGGGGCAAGGTAGCTAGGCAAGGTGGCATAGGGAATATTCAAGTAATCTTAATTAATTAATTAAATATGTGGGGTAAAGGCATGGGTTAGGAAGAATTATTAAACAATATGTCTAAGGGTATTTTGACACAACATGTTATACACTTGTGTAACATAATTTTGGTGTCTACATAGTTATACATCCCAAATGCATGATTAACTTTAGAGACACAATATTAAATCCCAATGCTTTATCTATGATGATGTATTTAAATTTATGATGTGTTATGACAACTTCAATGTAAAATGGGTTATTATAGGGTGTGCCTAAGGATGACATATCACATTGGTCAAATGTCAATTACTAGCTTGGGGATAGGTATCAAACAAAAACTTGAAATTTTTCTAGTGTAATGTCATTAGGTACTTGGTACTAGCTTAGGATTGTAGTAAGGATATTTTCATCGATGGTAGATGTTAAAATGGAAATTTGTATAGGTGTCTTTTGTGGTTGTTCCACAATTTCATATGTTTTTTCCTTAACAATGGTAATTGGCTTACTCTTAGATGGTATAGTGGGTTGAATTAGCTCATTAGTATAGGTTGTGGGCCTATAAAGGTAAATTTAGTCTAATGTATTATGATTTCAAAATATAAATTAGGTAAAGGACCATTATAACTAGAATAAGGTGAATGACCTAGGATGGTAATTTTTGATTACTGGTGTGTTTGGCTACAGTCACAGGTCAAGTAAACATTATTGGTATCAGGGGGTTGATAGGAATTTTTAACTAATTTTATTGGTGTATTTGTTGATAGCCTAGGGTTGATGGTAATTATGGATACATGACCACCTACAACATGACCTAAAACTCTATATAGTCTTATGCAATTGCATGATAGGTCTGTCAGTTTTTGGGGTTATTGTTGCCTTAGTTTCATCCACTTTCATGGTTGGAATTATTGTTGTTGATATTGTTGTAATTGTAGTAGTGGCCTTCATTCTTGATATTGTTGGTTTTTTTAGTTTTGATTGGTATTTTTATGTTTTGGAAATGTGTCTTGGCAAATACCTAAGTTATGATTGAAAGAAACATCCCCTTTATCCAATTAGATCTCTCCATTTTCAAACATTCTCTTAATGAGGTTTTTAAAATGCACACACCATCATATTGAATTACCTTGAACATGATGGTATTCATAGAATTCATACTCTTTATACCAATTAGGGTAAGGTACACCTTCAAGAAAGTGATTTGGAATTAGCTAACGTATCATATTAGATGTGACTAATTTGTGAAACACTAATTTAATAGGCTCACAAAGGTATTTGAATACTTAGCATGGGGTATTATTATTAGAGGAAGGGTTTAAAAAGGTGGTGGTTGAGGTTCCTACATCAATGGAAGCAGTTGCATTTATGGAATTAGTTATGGTTTTAGAATAGAATGCATTTGAAAAATAAGTTGAATTTTCAAAATAGTCTAAGAATATAGTATTTGAACCTTTTCTACATGACATGACTCAGTGAATCCATTTCCAAAAACATTCTTATTTTGGTTGTATGGTTTAGATTTTTTAAAGTTATTAACTTGAACAAGTGTAAAATCTTGTATTTGGACTAGGTTTAGGTTCTGAAATGGGCCTAGATTTTTGTTTTGTCTATAGTTTTGTTATTGATTCTAGTTTTGGCTCAAATAAGAAAAATTGATAATCCCTTTATTAATAAGGGACTTTTAAATTTGTATACCTTTCTCAATGATCTATTTTAATGTGTGAGCACACAAAATCTCTAAGTAATAAGATATTTCACTATGTAAATTATTGGTAAATATAGATTCTAGTTATTTGTCTAATAAATTATAGGTGAAGAGGATAGAAATCACTCTCTACCATTACAAGTTATTCACAAATATTTCATTGACATTCTTCTTATCCTAACTCAAATCAACAACTAAAATATCATGCTCAATATTTTAGGAGAAATATTTTTCAAATTTATCCAAAAGATCATCAAAATTAGATGCTAAATTATTTAACAACTTAAGAATCTACTCTAAGGCTTAACCATCTAAACATTGGGGAAAATAATAAACATGTAGATGTCATTATATGACACTAGATGGTAAGCGATAAATAAATATTTTAAATGCTCTCTAGGGTCTCATTTGGCCTTGTATGTATCAAATTTTGGTGGTTTATAGCCTATAAGAAATGGTATTTAGATGTACTCCATGTTAAATGGATATGATTACATGTCATCCAATTTGAACTTCTTGGTCAACTTTCATATCTAAAAGGCTACAATTACATCCTTGATTTATTGTAGTTATTGGGATAATAAACTATATGATATAGTTAGTTATGGTTCTAGTTTGGTGATCAAAGGTGGATTACTTTGATTAGGGTATAATGGGGGAATGGGGTATTGCAAAATGTTATTTTTCTGGACCAATCAACTAGGAATATGCATCTATGAAATAGGATTAGGATAATGGTATTATATGCATTATTGAAAAATATTATAGTTAGGGTTTAGAATATGGATTTCATTTTAAGGTAACTATTACTATGACATATGTATATGGCCTAGTGAAAGGTATTATGTTTGATGGGTTTAAATAGGAACTTATTGTCGACTAATCAAACCCTACTATATAAATAGTACCCATTATTGGCTAAAGTTCTATTGGTAAATGTGTTAAATGTTGGGTCCCCATTGTATATGAGGTACACATTGAGTAAAAGGAAACTATTTCCTAATGGGTACCTATTGTAAGTTCATACCTATTTATTAATTAAAGACCTATTTCAAGTTGGGAACGTATTAGGTGTTAGGTATCTATTGTTAACCAATAGGATTACATTTTTTATTGGATAATGTTTATGAGGAACTCACTATTTATTGCATTGGCACATTGGTTTACATTTATGGTTATAGAATATTAATCACCACCTATTGAGATGGGGTAGCATTCACCACTTGTTGGGGTATAGTGTTGGTTTATGTTTGGATGCTTTCCCCCTGTTATGTGTTTGAGTAAGTTACTAGTTGAAGGGTGGTAGTGGCTTGATGTTGTTAGGAACTAGGCATGATTTACCCCTGTTGATGTGAACCACTCATGGTATTAGTAATAGTCACATTTTATTGTGATTTTTTTTATGGTGTATTCGATTCATCTTGGTTCAAATTGGGATACACTTGCATGTTATCCATTTTTCTTTGTAAATAGTCTTGTGTAGATGACATAGTCACTTCTTAAATGGTTGGGACATTTAACATGTTTCCAACTAACATATTTTGGATAAATCAGTCTATTTTAAGATTAATATGCCTTGAATAATCAATTCACACCCCCATTAAAGGAGATAACTCTATAATCATGGTGTTAGAAATGTCCTTAAAATTGAAATTCTAAGATAAATTGAGATACATTTGATATCCATATCGCATCTATGCAAATTGGTCAACCATTGGACCTTTTCCTTTTATAAATACATTAAGATCCTAGTTCGATATTGACATAACTACCTGAGGGTAACTAGTTGAGGACTATTCAATTGGTTTGGATTGAGGTGTGTCACTAGGTGCTCTAACTAAACTAGGTATACCTTCATGGGGAAATTTTACAAATAATTATTATCCTACCTATATATTCTTATCTAAAATCTCATCCCTATTTTCAAGTGATGATAAAATAAGTATGGGTCATAACTAGTTGGCATGGTTACATAGTAGGGATGTTATTGGACCTGTTTAATGATGGGTGGCACATTTTTAATGTATTAGGATGTTTATCAATGTATTCTTATTCTTACCTTTGATAAAGAGGTATATTAACCATGTATTATGTTAGTGGGTCATGTCCTTATTCTATATATTGAGTAGCATAAGAGGGATCTAGATCTATCTCAGAACCTACATCATCATCATATAGGTCTTGAATGAAGGGACCATTTATGATTGTGTTCTCATAATCTAGATAATATATGGTCCCACTATGTTTATAATGATGCATATCCAAATCTATGGATAACATCTCTCGAAGAAAAAATTATAATGTTCATAAATGATTGAAATGTGGTCTAAAAAGGAAATTTTAGAAAGATCAAAATATGATCTAAAATATATAACCAAACCAATTATATCTTTAAAATATTTCTAAATATGACTCATGATCATGGATTTGTAAAATAACCATTAGCTTTTTGAAATAATACTGAATGTGAAATGTCTATGCTAGGTCTAAGGCAAATGTAAATTAGAAGGAAAGCATGAAATTGGTATTTGGACAATGTGCTTTGAAAAAATGTAATATAGGTCTGATAATGAAAAAAAATGTTCTAGGTATTTTTAAAACATCACAAAGATAGACTTATAAAAGGAATTAACTAGGTTTAAAGCATGAAAATAACACTAGGTCTTTGGCCAATGTCATAGATCTAGACTTGGAAAGGAATGAACTAGGTCTAAAGCATGGAAAATGATAGGTATTTGGCTAATGTCCCAAAGGTATATTTAGAAAAGTTAAAAAAAAGGTCTTATGCATGAAAATTATGCTAGGTCCTTGTTCGATGCCACAAAGATAAAATTATGAAGGAATAAACTAGGTCTAAAGCACAAAAATAATGCTAGGTCTTTGGCCAATGCCACAAAGCTAGACTTGAAAAAAGAATTAACTAGGTCTAAAGCATGAAAATTATACTAGGCCTTTTTCAAATGTCACAAATCTAGACTTGGAACAGAATGAACTAGGTAAAAAGTGTGAAAATAATGATGTCTTTGGCCAATGTCATAAATCTTGACCTATAAATAGAATGGTTGAGGTAAAAACATGAAATCAAACTAACTATAAGGTAAATGGTTTGAAATACTTGATCTAGATACTTAGATTAATCTTGGCACATGAAATTAAGACAAACTTTGCTTTTTCATAAATAACTTACTCTAGGAACTTGTTTGAAACTAATTAGGAAAGTCAATCTCAAGTAATAAACTAAGAGCAAAGACTAAAGCATTCAAGCCCAAGTTATAATCAAGGCTAAAATGTAAACTAGCCATGCTTAGATATAAACTTGAAGAATGGGTTTTAACCTTAGTTTGAGATGGTAGAAATGTGGTCTAAAAATAAAATTTTAGAAAGATCAAAATATGATCTAAAATCTATAACCAAACGAATTATATCTTTAAAATATTTCTAAATATGACTCATGATCATGGATTTGGAAAATAACCCTTAGCTTTTGGAAATAATACTGAATGTGAAATGTCTATGCTAGGTCTAAGGAAAATGTAAATTGGAAGGAAAGCATGAAATTGGTATTTGGAAATGTGCTTTGAACAAACGTAATATAGGTCTGATAATGAAACAAAATGTTCTAGGTATTTTTTAAACATCGCAAAGATAGACTTATAAAAGGAATTAACTAGGTTTAAAGCATGAAAATAACACTAGGTCTTTGGCCAATGTCATAAATCTAGACTTGGAAAGGAATGAACTAGGTTTGAAGCATGGAAAATGATATGTATTTGGCTAATGTCCCAAAGGTATATTTAGAAAAGGAAAAAAAAAGGTCTTATGCATGAAAATTGTCCTAGGTCCTTGTCTGATGCCACAAAGCTAGAATTATGAAGGAACAAACTAGGTCTAAAGCATAAAAATAATGCTAGGTCTTTGGCCAATGCCACAAAGTTAGACTTGTAAAAAGAATTAACTAGGTCTAAAGCATGAAAATTATACTAGGCCTTTTTCCAATGTCACAAAGCTAGACTTGGAATAGAATGAACTAGGTAAAAAGTGTTAAAATAATGATATGTCTTTGGCCAACGTCATAAATCTTGACATATAAATAGAATGGTTGAGGTAAAAACATGAAATCAAACTAACTATAAGGTAAATGGTTTGAAATACTTGATCTAGATACTTAGATTAATCTTGGCACATGAATTTAAGACAAACTTTGCCTTTTCATAAATAACTTACTCTAGGAATGTGTTTGAAACTAATTAGGAAAGTCAATCTCAAGTAATAAAATAAGAAAAAAGACTAAAGCATTCAAGCCCAAGTTATAATCAAGGCTCAAATGTAAACTAGCCATGCTTAGATATAAACTTGAAGAATGGGTTTCAACCTTAGTTTGAGATGGTAAATTGGTTTGTGACACATAAAATTAAACCACTCTTAGGTCTAGGAAAAAGGTCTTATAATTAATTAATAAATTGATCCAAGTTTCACAATCCAAATAAAAATTTTGAACACCCAAGCCCAAATCAGGTAAGACTTTGACATAGACTAATTAGTTTTGGGTCTAATATTCGAAAAATAAATTTTGAACTTGGTACAAAAGACTCAAATTTACAAATGAATAATGACTTAGACTCAAATGGGAAACATAACGACACCTTTTTTAATCAAAGGTAAATAAAAATTTTAAGACTTGGATTTTAACAAATTTAAATGTCTTGAGATAAATTGGATAGTGTAACAATGTCTCTTTAAACAAGTGTACAAAAGTGGTTTTCAATCTAAATATAAGGTAAATGTTTTGAGTGATTTTAAAAGGAATAACTCTTCTTGACATAAATTGGTTCATGTAACTTGTGTTTTGTTTTGATTTTTTTGACTAATTTTAGACATGTTTTGACAAAAAAATCAATTTAGACCCTAAAATAAATATAAGTAAAGAATAATAAAATCACCTAAGTGCAGGTCCTACCCTAAAACTATCAAGGTTGCATAGTCTCCACCAAAGTTTCTACCAGTATAAAAATGCTCAAAAGGGATTAATTTTTCATGAAAAAAATTAAGATCACATGTAATTATAGTTTTTAAGCCTTGCTCTATCTCTCAATCATTGATATATGGAAAGAAATTAGAGTGCCTAAATAACTGGGCATTTGGCTAGGTATTCCACAATAAGTGGGATTGATCTAAATAGAAATTTTTTAATGTATTATAGATGTTACATGTGTCACTAACAAGAATAAATAATCAAATGAAATGAGTCCAAACCACCTAACATTTTATACAATGGTCCATTCATTTAGATAATGAATTCATTCATGTACTTCTTAGTGAGTTTTTATGTCTGTCTTTTGCATTACCCATGAACCCATTAGGATGGTCAAGGTAACCACTCACCACTATCCCATCTAATATAATTCCAAATTTGTATACCCCACTAGATAATGTTGTTGGAATAGTAATATTAGATTAAACCCCAAGTCAAAGTCCTCATAGAGAACCCATGAGGAGGCTATGAACTCCTGCTCACAAGCTAATGTGAAAAAAGAAATAAATAAAAATGGAAGAACTTTGGGTCATTTATGGGTCACACAAGTCACTCAAATCTTGGGGAGAGAATACATGAATTTTATTCACTTATACAACTCAACCAAACAAGAAATAAACTATTCACTTTTGATCACCTAATTTACCTAAATGGGATTGGGGGAGAGCATACACGTGACATTTTGATAAAAATAAATTACTTTAAGAAAAGAATCTGAGTAATTTTGAAAAAACAAGAGAAATAAGAAAAATCTCTTAGGGGCACTAAATCTAATGTTTCTATTATTTTTAAGTACTAATTTAAAATGTGAAGTGAAGTTTATCCCTTTGCTTTTTTACTTGTAACTTTGAAAAACAAAAAGTAAAGTTATTTTGCAAGTGATTTTTAAGCACCCAAAATACAAGTATGAATGAATTTTAGAGTGATTAAAACCTTCTCTTTTTGACCCATTTTCCTATGAAAAGTGTTATTGGATTCATTTGTGTTTAGGTGAAAAACCTACAAATTAGTTCAATAAAACACAAAAAAACAACCTAGAATGATTTCATAGTTACACAGTCAATGTGAACTATGAAATTATTCAGACAAATAAAACACACACACACACACACACACACACACACACACACACACACACACACACACACACACACACACACACATAGATTGAAAATTTTTGCTATTTCAAGGTGATTTATTAATTATGTTTGTCTATTCTAAAATTCTATTTTCCAATTTTATATTTAACTTTGAAAAATTCATGACTCTAATATATGATTTTGCAATTATGGAAAACTTGCAAAAAAACACATAAATATAGAGAATGAGTTTGTCATTTTTGATATGATTTCTTAGTTAAGTTTTCCAATTTATCAAATACATAGGAAAGTAGAAAAAATAAATAAAATAATTTCATAATTGATATAAATAATTTTACAACTATTCTCTATGAATTCATAGTAAGCATGAAAATATCTAAATATTGTGTGATGAATTCATAGTTTACCCTAATTATTTCTTAGATGTATTTTCCAAAATTGTAGATACATAAAGATGGTCTAAAATAGAGATTATTTATTGCTTTTCCCAAATGATTTCACTATTTTATTGAACAATTTCATGGTTTTGTTCTCCAAATTTGTACTTTTGTAGTGGAAAAAATTGTAGTTTTGTAGCCAAACACTAAACACAAAAAAAGTTAAATAAATAATTTTAAAAAATGGTCATTAGTGAGCTTTTATTGTATTTAGAAGGTCCAATATCCCTCCTTTAGTGTATGTGGGGTGTTTGTCCCCATCGATCATGCAATTATTTAGCATAGTATTATGAATGATATCACCAATATTCTATTTTTAGTGGAATTAAAAATCCCAAATCAAACAACTGAATGAAAATAAAAACTACCTTGCCTATGTACTTAGGTGAGTGTTGGCCAAATTTGGCCCACATAAAAAGCTTGTACCCATATGGATCAGGTTACTAATGGATGAGTAGATGTATAAAATTTCTATATGGAACAAGTGATATAAGGATTTAATTTTACTCGCAAATCTTTTGAAACACTTTAAGTTCACTTAAAGCGTAAATTGTCAATTTCTAAATGATAGGTCTAGAGTTGTAGAGAAGGATTCAAGTAGTGTTGGAGGTTTGTCAATGTTGTCTCCAAGGTAACTAATGGATGATATTGATGATATGGACATATTTTAAGAAAATTATGGACTATTAATAGTGCTTGTAATGATTATGGAAGTACATGGTATTCATCTGGTTCTTCATTATGTTCATTGAGACACTTGGGTCTAGTAAAAAAAATTTTGATTAGGAATTTTTTTGATGTTATCATTGCATTGTGTGAATGAGTTATGTAGAATTGGTCATATGGTTTTGATTACATTAGTCCCAAGTTTATATGCACCAAATTTTAGGCCATGCATCCAATCATAATAGAAGATATGAGTGTTCAACTTTGGCCTCTCAAGCAAAATTTACTAAGTTTTCATAACCAATTTACAAATAAACTCAATTAGAGTTAAGTGATCAATTTAATGTTTTTACATTTCACACATGTGGTAGTTTCATGAAAAAACTATAAAATGGGTATGTTCAATTTAGTCTCAGGAACATGTGTACCAAGTTTTAGGTCATATGATAGAATGTGAAAAAAGTTATGCATGTTCAAAGTTGGGCTCCTAAGAAGTTTGACAATGTTTTCCCATACTTAACCAAATAAACCAGATCATCATCAAGGAATAATGTATAATTACATAGGTTATCTCAATTAAAAAATTTTAAAATAAATTATAAAGTTTCTAGAGCTATCAGATCAAGTGGGCATAATGTTTTTGGTCTTAGGAACATCTCTAGCAAATTTTGTCCCTCCATGATTTTTTTGCTTAAAGATATAAATCTTCAAATTTGGTTAAATAATGGGATATTTTCATGAAAAATTCAACTTTAAGCCACTAAAAAAATCCATTATATCTTAATTTTGATGGTCTATGATATGTGAAATAACTTTACAAGGATGTCAAATGACATTCACACAAACATTAAATTCAAGACATATAAAGTAACCATTGGGGTTTCAATCTAAGCAAATCTCATAGTTGGTATTGAGCCATACATCTAGATCTGATTGTGTGAATATGATATGATAGTGTCATTAGGTTCCCAAAATATCAATGGAGTGTATTTAATCATGCTAAAGAGATAGATAACATGTGATTAAGTCAAAGGGTCAATAGATCCTGAGTACAAATACAAAGGTGCCAAGTATCAAGATCATGTTAGCTTAATTTTAAGATCAATGATAAATTGGAATTCATGAAAATTTATATTAGTGGTGTGAGAGGAGGTTAATAAGTCAATGATTAGATTCAAATTTTGATGGCTAATCAAGTGCAGGCAAGCCCAGGACTTTTGACAAAAGTCAAAGATGTAAGTTTTTAACTCAAGCAAGTTAATACAAAAAGGTGTTGATGTCAATGATGATCTAGGAAGAATAATAATGGACCTTTTAGGGTTAAATATTACCTTTAAGACTCTAGGAAATATTAAAAGGATCTTTTATACCTAATATAGGGTAAATATTGACTAGCATAAGTGTCAAGATTATAGAAAAACCAATATAAATTGGTTTTATATATGGTGGACTTAGTTTTAGGTTTAAAAATAAGGCCATGGAGGTAGACATGTCAATATTTTTTTCCAAATCTAATGATTTGATTATGACCCTTTTATCCACTCTCTCATGATAAATGAACCAGTAAGGGGTAATCAATACCATAATAAGAGAATGATAGATTGATCCATCTATTGTAATTGCATCAACATTAGCACTCAACTTGAAAGTGACTTGATCTAACCATTTTAACTAAAAAGATAATCAATGCAAAAATAATTGGGAGAAGGAATGAGTAACTATCAAAACCATTTGTCAAGGTGGCCATGACCAATTGATTACTTTAAGGGAACATAAATGTAGGGAAGTTGTAAGTGCTATTGAGAGTGGAGTTAAGATAAATAATGAACCCTTTAACACCAAAAAACTTCTTCTATATCATTCCATTTTTATATATGTCCAAGCTTCTAAGCCTTAATTTTCATCCCTCAAGCTGGTATAACTAGACTCTACCAAAATTGTATTATGCACCTCTTAGAGTAATGAGAAATACATTCTATAGTGTTTGTCAATTTATACTTAGTATGTTGTGTTTTCTTGATATGTAAAGTGGAATAATATTTCCTTTGCAGGCCTGATCTCACCCTAAATGCTAATAATCTTCTTCATAGGTCATATATTGTGTCATAACATTGATATCTCAAGGATAGGATGGAATGTTATCTATAAGAGGTCTTCAACCAGACCATATCTTTGTTTTCTTCCAGTCTTAGTACATCAAACTAACCTTTATGTGAAATATTGTTGCTTAGAAATCATAGAAAGCACTGTATTAGTTTTATTCATGGTCCATTAGTGTGATAAGGGTTCAATCTTATGAGTGGATACAAAAAATTCATGGTGCATTACCACATGTTAGAATAGGTCTTATTTTATGAAATTTCTTAACTTTTTTCACCCCAAATTGCTTAGGTTTTAGAAAGTGAGATATAAATTATCCTATATAAGGAGTTATCCTTGTTAAAAACCTTAGAGGTCTAACCCAAATATAGGTAACCCACAACCTAGGGGCATTCCCATGTCAGACTAGGTTTGAGAGTAGGACTTGAGCATTTATTCTTTAAAATAGGGTGTAATCTAAGTCTACAACAATTCTGGTATGCCTGATGGGACAAGGTCCAAAAGAGTGGAAAGATCTTGGTGTCTTTCCTCTGATAAACTTTTACAAGAAAGAAAATTAACACCAATGACAACTCCAAATCAAAGCTTCTGGTTATGATAGACTAGGTACATCTTAATGAAGTTATAATCATTCCTTACATCTCATTTGACATATGAGGTTAATTGGCTAAATATGGTGAATATTCCTATTAGCCTCCTCCTTATCAATAGTCTCAATATGATCCTCATGATCTATATGATCTTATTCATCCCTACCAAGATTGAAGTCAAAGTTATAAGGAGCCTTGTCAAGTTTCTCATGATCCTTATGATCAAGGAAATAGCTCTTACCTTCCTCATGATCCTCACCAGAAATATGGGGACCAATGTCAGTCATATATGCAATAATATTACATTGATCCTTCCTATGGACAACAAACCCATCATGATATTGTTCCTCATCATCCCTATCATGGTCCATCCATAATTTCACTTAGGTAGAATTTAATATTCCTTGAAAATAATGTAATATAATTGTTCTCATAAAAGTATTATGTCCAAGATGTCCCTAATTAGTAGATCTATCATGTGAGAGTGCATTTATAACAAATAAAAGAAGAATGTGCACTTGTTGAGAGAGAAAATTAGAAAAATCTCATAGGTGAGATGATGGATATATGTGGTTACATTAAAAGCATTGAGGACAAGCTAAAAATCCTTGAGGAACATTAGGTACAACCTTTTCAATCTCATATGCCTATATATACACCACCTTAGCCTTCTTATGTGCCACCCATTCCTCCCCAAGAGATCATTCCAAGCACCCCTTTGAGTGTGCCAAGTTCTTCATATGTTTTTGAGACATTTCCTTCTTATAAATCTATCCAAGGGATTTATCAAATAAAGTATATTGTTATGTAATAAACTACTATTGAGATCCAAGATTTCATCCTTCTTTAAAAACCCCTTATGAAGTCCTTAAATGTTCCAAGTTGGAATCAAGTGGTGAAGTCATTGGGTGGGAAAAATAAGATAGATATTATTTGAAATCCCATGTTAGAGGATAATATAAAACTATACAAACCTTTCTCATCCCTCCTCAAAATTCTTCCTATGTTCCTTATCTTCATGAAACCACTGGCCACCTTAAAGAGAAGCTACTCCAAGAAAACATGGCAAGGAAAATCAAAGAGTTGGAGTTGAAGACAAAGAAAGAGGAGGAAAAGTAGAATTAGAAGGATAAAGAAGGAACTCCATATTTTCCATCTTATAACTAAATCATTTATTCAATTAAATCTAAGGTCATTCAACCCCCATCCCTCTCTCTCAAGAATATAGGTCATTTCCTTCCTAGAAATCCATCCAAAGTAGTAAGCCAAAAAAGGAGTACATGACTATTAAAGATAATAAATTATACCAAGGAGGTACCACATATGTCTCATCTCTCTTGAAGTCATCCCAAGAATATCCTATGCCACTCCTTGAAAAGGTAAGTAGTGAACTTATGCTGAACTCATGATTGATAATGATGAATTATTAAAGTCAGAAGAAGAGATCATCATTAGGACACCACTTGGCAAGAGTGAGCATATTTCATTATTTCATAATGTCAAAGAGGATGAGTTATAGGAACAAGTTCAAGTTGGATATGAGATCCAATATGAAGAAAAATATTGGCAGTCATTTTACTATGATTTCATAAGTGAGATTGATGAGGTCAAGGTGCCAAACTTAGATGATGAGATAGTGTAGCAAGTTGAATCTTCATATGATAATTCCATTAATTATTTGGAACTTCAACGAGATAATGATGCTCTAGGAATAAAAAATCATAATAAGAAATCTAGTCTTGATGATAGATTGGTACAAATAGAGGACACGGATGAGGTTGTGATATCTCTTATTAAAAAGGATTAAGTGCTTGAGAGGATGGATAAATAATTTACCATGGAGGACAAAGACCAAGATCGATAAAAATATGTATAGATACTTAATGATCTTGAAGAAATTGAAACCAAGAATAACCCTATTCTTATTGAGGATAATTTGGAAATGAAGAAGGTATGCCTTTTTAAACCACCATTAGAGGTCATACTTGAGGAGCCACATGAAGGAATTGAGACTATCTAGATGCACATATCTAACCTATTTAGAGCTACTTAATTCTCATTAAACATCATTCCAATGAATTTGGTAGACATCATAGAGAAGAATTAGGCAGCAAGACCAAAGGTCAAGGAGCTGCATGCCTCATTCAATTCCTCATCTCACGATATAAGAAAATTGTCAAACTTTCATTTTGATCTAGGAGGGAAGGAACACATAGTTTTAAGCTATATATATTAGGATAGTTTTGTTAAAATTACTCTAAGTTTTGTTCTATCACATTTTTTTCCCCTATTTTTTATAGGTTAGTTTCTATTTAATAAGTGCCTTGGGCACTCTATTTTATTGTGGCTCCTTTTGGTCTTTATGTTTATTTCAAAAGGGTTAGAGAAAGATTGACAACTAGAATTGGATCCAAGTCAAATGTGTTGGACAAAAATAGAGACTCCATGCCCAATGGACTAGTTAGGAAAACTAGTATGGGTTCTCAAGAATATTAGGCATGGTTTCCTATAAGTCATCAAAAATGTTGGCCAAATTTGGCCCATATACCAAGCTTGTACTCATATGGATTAGGTTGTTAATGGATGAGTAGATGGACACAAGTTTTGGATGGAATGATTGATCCAAGGATCTCATTTTAACCACAAAGATTTTGAAACACTTTAAGTTCACATAAAGTGTAAATTGTTAATTTCTAAAGGACATGTCTACAGCTGCAAACAAGGATTCAAGCAACATTAGAGGTTTGTCAATGATACCTTCAAGGAAACTAATGGATGATATTGATGATAGGGACATGTTTAAGAGAAAATATGGGGTGTAAAATGTGATTGGAATGATTATGAAAGTGCATGTTATTCATTTTGTTCTTCATTGTGTTCATCAAGACAATTGGGTCTAGTGGCAGAAATTTTAAGTAGGAAGTCTGTTGACATTATCATTACCATGTGCAGATGAGTTAGGGATAATTGGTCATATGATTATGATCATATTATTTCCAAGTTAATACATTCCAACTTTAAGGATATGCATCCAAGTACAACAAAAGATATGATTATTCAATGTTGGCCTCTCAAGTAGAATTTGTTAAGTTTCCATACTTAGCCAATTTGCAAAGAAGCTCAAATAGAGCTGAGTGAGTAGTTTGATGATCTTATATCTCACACATGTGTTAGTTTCAAGATAAAATTATCATATGTGTTTATTCAATTTAGTCCTAAGAACATATACACCATGTTTTAGGTCATGTGATGAAGTGCACCAAAACTTATGCATGTTTAAAGTTGGGCTCGTAGGTAGTTTGATAGTGTTTTCCCATAACCAAATGAACCAGATCATCATTAGGGTGTCATGTATAATTTCATAGGTGATCTCACTTGAATATTTTTAAACACATTTAGAAAGCTCCTAGAGCTAATGGATCAAGTGGGCACAATGTTTTTGGTCTCAGGAACATCTTTAGCAAATTTGGTCCCTCCATGATTTTTACGCTTCAAGATATAAGTCTTCAAATTTAGTCAAATAATGGGATATGTTTGTGCATACGTTAAATTTAAGCCACTAAAAATATCCATTGGATCTTAAGTTTGATTATTTATAGGATGTCAAATATTTCCATGAGGATGTCAAATGACATTCGTGTGAATGTTAAATTTAAGACCCATAAAGTCGCCATTGGGATTTAAATCTAAGCAGATCCAATGGTTGGCATTGAGATATACATCTAGATCTAATGGTGTGATCATGATTTGATAGTATTAGTGGGTCCTCATAATATCAATCGAGCACATTTAATCAAACTAATGAGATCGATGGCCAGTGATCAAGTCAAAGGGCCAACTGATCTTGAGTGCAAATACAAAGGTGCCAAGTGTCAAGATTGCATTATCTTGAGTTCAATATCAATGATAAAAAATAATTCATGAAAATTGATATCGATGGTGTGAAAGGATTTTAATATATCAATGATTTGAGTCAATTTTTTATGGCCAATCAAGAAAAGGTGAGCCTAAGATAGTTTTTTATGGTCAATCAAGCAAAGGCAAGCCTAGGACTTTTAACAAAAGTCAAAGATGCAGGTTTTTAACTTATTAGAGTTAATACATAAAGGTGTTGAGCTTAATGATGACCTAGGAAGAGCCAAAATGGACCTTATAGAGTTGAGGGTCACCTTTAGTACTCTATAAAATATTAAAAGGGTTTTGTAGACTTAATATAGGGTAAAGGTTGATAAGAAGAAGTGTCAAGATTATAGAAAAACTAATATAAATTGGTTTTATCCATGGCAGACCTAATTTTAGGTTTCAAAACAAGGCCAGAGAGATAAACATGTCAAGGTTCATTTCCAGATCTAATGACAGGATTATGACCCTTTTCTTCACTCTCTCATGATAAACAAACCAATAAGGGGTAATCATTACTAGAATAGGAACATTCAGATTAATCTAGCTATTGTAACTACATCAAAATCAAAACTCAAATTGAAATTAACTTGATTACCCCATTATAACTAAAAATATCATCAATGTAAAAATAAGTGGGAGAAGGAATGATCGACTATTACAACCATTTGTTGAGATGGCCATGACCAATTGAGTGTTTTGAGGGAACATAAATGTAGGGTGGTTATAACTACTATTAATACTAGAGTTGAGATCAATAATGACCCCTTCAACACCAAAAAACTTCCTCTTTCTCATTCCATTCTTCTATATATTCAATTTTTTAAGCTTTCATTTTTATCCCTCAGGATGGTATGAATAGAATCTACCAAAATTATATTCTGCACTTCTTGGAGTAATGATAAAGACATTGTACAGTGTTTGCTAATTTATTCTTAGTATGATGTGTTTCCTTGATATGTAAAGTGGTATAATATTCCCTTTTTAGGCTTGAGCCCAACCTGAATGCTAAAAATCTTATTTTTAGTTCATAAAGTGTGTCATAGAATTTATATCTCAAGGGTATGATGAAATATCATCTATATTTGTCTTTAAATAGACCTTATCTTCATTATCCTCCAGTCTTAGTACATCAAACTGACCTCTATGTGAAATATCATTGCTTAGAAATCATAATAAGCATTGTATTATTTTTATTCATGGTCCATTAGTATGCTAAGGGTTAACTATTATGATTTGATATGATAAATTCATGGTTCATCACCACATGTTAGAATAGGTCTTATTTTATGCAACTTATTTACTCTTTTCACCCCAACTTGCTTAGGTTTTAGAAAGTGAGATCCAAATTATCCTATATAAAGAGTTATCCTCTTTAAAAACCCTATAGGTTTGACCCAAATATAAGTAACCCATATCCTAGGGTAATTCCCATGTCTGACCAAGTTTGAGAGTAGGAATTGAACATTTATACTTTCATCTAGGGTGCAACCTAAGTCTACAACAGTGAGCAATAAATAACTAAGCTCAAATATAACTAAAATATGAATAAAATAAATACATTTACTTTCCTTATCAAATTTATTTTTTTCATTATCATGTAAGAGTGTTCATGCTTGGCTTTTGTATCTAATGGATTACTTTGTTAATGAATTTACCCTATGGGAAACACCTCCCCTTGTCCACTAGTGTCTTTTCTTGGCCTTACTTGGCATGTGATATCAAAATGAATACTTCTATAGATAATTTGATATCACTTATTTGCATAAAAAATCTTATCAACTAATAGCCTTTTCAATTGTATTTATACATTTTACAACTAACTTTAACTCAAGTTTGGTAGATTATATTTAATTGTGGTTAAGTGTAATCACCTAAAAGTGGTAACTAGATGCTAAGATTGTCACTCGAGTTACCTTATTCCTAGCTTGTCCATAGACCTTTTTTAGAGTCTTAGACACACTATTTCATTCTTTTTGCAGACCACAATCACCCATAGTTAACCAAAATAGAGTCAAATAATTTTCTTCTCATATCCTAACCCAACATGCTATGAAGTCTATTAAGTGGACATTAACACCATATTTGGGACACTAAATCCACATGGTGCTAGTGTCCCCAACTAGGCACTACTATCCTTATCCCTAGATCTTCCCAATGGATAATTTTTCAAATGTGTGCCAATCCTAAGGTTGGCCTAATCATATTTTATTATTTTTACAAGCTACACAACTCTATAAATATAGGTATAATTGATCTCTAATCACTATATGTAAAAGAGATGCAAAAACACATTCAAACCAATGATAAGTTGAGAAAAATTAAGGTATTTTATCTCTATTATTCCCTAATTATTCATAATATTATATATAACATCCTTAGTCTAATTTTTCAAATATTTTAAAGCTCAAGCACGTTCAAAGCGTCCAATTTCACTCTCATTCTAGCTTTCACTTACACTTGCATCAACCACTAGGTGGGATAAATACATCAAGATTGATCCCTCTTCAGAGTATTGGTATGTAGGTAATTATCTTCATAGTGAGGTATTGAGGATTTCAAACTAATCCTACTAATAAAAATATAATTATTTATCATGTCATACATGTAAGGAGGATTAAGGTTTACACACTAAATCAAGTTTTTAAGGTATAACATAGAGCTCTAGGTTTTGTGCGTTAAGGAATGTGACTTAAAAACATAGACATTAGTGCTCCAAAAAAATAGGAATAGTCCCATAAAGGGCACACTAAATAAACTTTAAGGACACTACACCAACATGGAAATATTATACATATGGGTTGTTAATGTCCAATGAGCAAATATTCTCCAAAATCCTATTGACAACACTTAGAACTATCTAGAACTCATTTTTCAGAACCCAGATCATTTGCAATAGTCAATTTATAGATAATTCTTTATTTAAGCATATTTATTAATATTTTTTGAAAGTCAAAAGAATTCAAATGATATAACAAATCAATGCTTAATTATTGTAATTTATTTAATTGATCTAGACATCTCAGTCCTTTAATCTAAACATAAGATTTACATAGTAAAACCCTAAAGGTTAAATCATTTGGTGAACCTGTCTTACTTTGAATATTGCATAAAATCTTAGTTTGAATTAATTCTAATTTATTTTCAATAAATCAATGATGTATACTTTTTATTTTTTAATTTTTTTAGACAACCTATCTAATTAAATAAATTACACATTAGGGTTTCAATTTATTTGAATGAAATTTAAATTTTTTGTATAGAAATCTTAGATTCCAAAAACCCTAAACCTAAAAAATAAAAATTAGGTTTAAAAATTCATGTTTTAATGATTTTTTTGCTTAACCTATCCCATCTAATCATTATCACATTAGGGTGTCATTGATTTAAATTTTATTTAAATATTTTATTCACTTACCCTAGTTCAAAACCCTAGCAATACAAAATCCTGGGGTCTACATTTCCAAAATTTAAATTTTAGATTCACATTTTTTATCTAATCATGATCATAATGATAGAACAAATTATTCATTTTTGTTACATATTTTAATACTTTCATTTCCATGCTTATTACCTTTAATTTAGAATGAATTCAAAAAATACATCAATACATGTATAGATGATGCTTATTATCAAATGAAATATCTATCATACTTCATAGCATGTTATGTTTCTTATATGTGAAAAAAAATTAAGACATTAATATTTAATCACATAGACATATGTATACATGATCCCTCATATAGAATAAAATGATTTTCATGTTGAATTCATTCTTTCACATGTAATCTTTTCTGTACATGTAAAAAAATTAAGAAATTATTATTGAATCACATAGACATATGTATACAAGATTTTTTATATAGACTAAAATAATTTTCATGTTGCATTATTTATTTCACATTTTATCTTTGTTCTATATGCCATACACTTAATTTAATGTTTTTTCAACACGTAGATAACTTGTTAAATCAAATAATAGTTATACTACCTATAATCAATCAATCTTCCTTAAATGTATTTTTTTCTTTGGATCATTATCATCCATTTACCATCATTCCTATATGTATCAAAGCATAATTTTTCTCACTTATCCCTCATTATTAATCACAAATATCCAAAAAACATCCCAAATCTACCATTAGCTCCATGCTCTTGGTAGACCCTATAATCTAGATTATGATGTCTTCATGTGATACTAAAGCTTAGAAAGTTTGGAAAACCCATGACTATATACTTATAGATAATATTGGTAATCCTTCAATTATAGTTTCCATTTTATAGCTTTAACATCACTCTAATACATACAAATATATTTTATATGTAACACT
Organism: Torreya grandis; assembly: GCA_037957365.1. Lineage (NCBI taxonomy): Eukaryota > Viridiplantae > Streptophyta > Pinopsida > Cupressales > Taxaceae > Torreya > Torreya grandis. The sequence continues at coordinate 297,650 of JARHVA010002829.1, forward strand.
TCATGATACTTAGGTACCTCAAACATTTGAGCCCACATATGTGACTTTTAATTATGAACACTATGAAATGAATAGATGAACATATCTTGTTCTAGAGAAGATATTCCACCTCAACATATCATATATCTACACTTACCTCTATATATTATTTTACTAATTAAAGAGGTAGGTGTCAAATGAGTTTTGGTTGACAATGGATCAGGGATGAAAATCTACAACATTTCTTTTCTACAAGTCCTAACATCCATGCTACAAATTTGGATCCTTTTGATATGAGAATCCAAGGGTTTTAAAACATTCCATAAAAAATTTTGGATTAAATCACATTAAACCTTATTCTCAAACCCTAAACACTACCTACAACATGCCAAGTTATGCCAAATGATCTCAATTACAATCTCTTTCTTGGTAAACCATATATCTATGTTATGCACATAGTTCTATAAAAAATACATGAAAGTTTAAAATTCACCTACAGAGGCCATATATATACATGCCACATAGATAAATAACCATTTAAGTATTTTAGCATATAGAGCCTTCACATAATTATATTCCACACGTGGATTTTGATACTACACCACCCAAGGATATAATTCAAAAGATACATACAACTCCACTAGTTATTTATAGTACATAGGGTAATATATTTAATTCATCTTTTGTAGTATGATACTTTCAAAATATGTGTTACATAGGCTAGGACCTTGGTAAACATGAACAAGGAATCATAAATCTAGTTGAAGCATATGATTAATAGGGAAAACAAAGACTTAGATATAGACATGATACATATAATGCTAGATCCTATCATAATGTGTTTCACCACATCACATTTTGTCCCCCTATTCCATGAGAATTTGACATAATGAACCATGATTATATACTTCTATTCATATACCCTAACCTCATTGATGATTCAGCTTCGGCACATCTACCAGTTCTTGATGATTTTACTAACAATGAAGCTCTCTTAGAATTCTTGGGTGCATATGAGTATCTCCCTTCCTTCTATCATAATAATAGTTATCATCATTCCATAGGTGCTTAGGGATACTTTGATGAGTGTTTAAATGATTTGGATTATATGTTACCTAACATAGATTATACAATACCTATAACGACATATAATTATATCAATTTACATTTCTTAATGTATAAATAATTTAATTTAATTATGGCACCGAAAAATATCCTCACATCATACTCTTGGTTATTTCATTACATAAATTAGAAGACACAAATATTCATCATATTTTAACTAATTTTCCTAAATTATTAGCATGTGTTTATTCTGATATGCTTGTCATTGATATGTCAATCTTAGTACATAGAATACATTATATCTTGATCCCATACCAATAAAGTAAAAGAATAGTAAAATTCATCCTAAAGTGGATTTCCTTATTAAAGATGAAATCCAACAGTTGCTAGATGTCAATTTCATTCAACCAGTCACCCATCCATGATAGGTCACTAATATATTTCTATTTGTCAAACCTAAAGATAAATATAATGTCTTAAAGATTTTTTTTTTTACCAAACATTGATATGATAGTTGATTTCATAGCTAGCTATCAAATTCTCTACTTTATGGATGGTTTTTTTGGTTATAATCAAATCAAGATCTCTTAAGAAGATCATGAAAATACTTATTTCACAACACCATGGGCAGCCTTTTGTTATATAATCACGCCATTCAAATTAAATATTGCTAGTGCAACTTACCAATGCACTATGACACATATTTTTCATGACCCTATTAATAAGATAGTTGAAGATTATGTAAATTATTTTTTGTTAAAGGTTTGTCATAGAGATCAAGCACCTACTTTACTTTTCATAGATAAAATTCAGCATGTAGGCTCTATTTTAAACATTAGACATAGGGAAGACACATAATAAATCAAAGATTTAAAAGTGACTTTAGATCACTCAAAAATTATACCAAGTAGACATTAACACAAAAATCAGGACATTATCACCACAAGTCACTATTATCCATTATAGGGTGATACTATTGAGTAGCCCTAGCTTTAGGATAGTCTAGATAATTTAAACTAGGACACAAGGTATAGTACATATTTATATAGATCTAATCATAGTCTTGATAGTTATATTTAGATTTAGCTCATACACATCATTTTATCTTAGATTCATACTAGATGATAATATTTGTGGGCATCATGTGCAACATGATCATCCCACATTTAGTTTAGTTACACATATTCAGTTATTACATATGTAATACATATTTAGTATACTCAAATACTAGATTGGGAGCATGTGTGTCACACATAGTTTCCACATACTGAGCTACACATAGGTTAATCATATGAAATGGTAAAATATATTTCATTCTCTATGCTATACACACTTACTATCATATTCCATACTGTCACCAAATTCATGCCTTACAACATATGTAGTGGTTGTCATTCCCAAGTGGCCTAAAGATACCTAATATACTCAGGTGGCTGTAGAGTTGACATACATAGTTAGATTTACTTAGTTAGATACTTTGATCAATTTGAATATTTTATTTATAGATTCATCTACTTCACATTGGTGGGAAATGATGGATTCAAGGCCTAATTTAATTCTTGAGCCACCCAGATGAGAGGTTTATACACAAAGTCTTATCCAAAATATTCATAGATATCAAGATACATTAAGCAGGGGTGTGAAATGATGGAGTCAAAATTGGATTGAATTCTTGAGCCAACCATATGATGACTGAGAAATCCATAAACTTAGTCCAATATAGGTAATGATATGATCACTATATACACTCACACACAAAGGTTGTCATTAGGTTAAAATAGTGGTTCATGTACCCAATGATGTGTATTAATTCCTTTCTTCTCTCTTTACTTAGATTTACTTAGTTAATTTATTTTAGCATAGTCTTTTGATTTTGATCATATCTTAAGTAAGTGTTGATTTTTACATGTTTCATTGTAGTTCACTACTTTGGATCATGTTCCACATATGTAGATCAATATTCGCATACTCAAAATCAGCTACATGGGTTTCACTTATATTATAAGTATAGGTACACTTATTTTTCCTTTATAATATTCATTTCAATTTACAACATTAATATAATAAAGGAGGGAAAATGTAATCACCTAGAAGTGGTAATTAGATGCTAAGAGTTTCACTTGAGTTAAATTATTTATATCTTAGACCTAGACCTATCATAGAGTTTTAGACACACATTTTTAGTCATTGCGTAAACCATAGTCATCCAAAACATAGTCCAAGTATTGTCTTCTCAGATCCCAACCCAAATTGTTTAATAGTCTACCAAGTGGACATTAGCACCACATTTGGGACACTACAGCCACATAACACTAGTGTCCCCCACCAAGTGTTATTGTCCTTAGCCTTAGATATTCTCAATGGATACTTTTTCAAATGTGTACCCCTTATAATTTCATCCTAAGAATATTTTCTTATTTTCAAAAGCTATGAAACTCTATAAATACAAGTGTAATTGACTACTATTCACTAGATGGAAAAAAGATGCAAAATCACATTAAAACAAAAGACAAATCAAGAAAAAATAAGGTATTTGATCCCTATTATTCCCTACTTAAGTATAATATCATATATATCAGCCCTAATCCCAATTTTAAAACATTTTAAAGCTCAAGCACATTTAAGGCATCTAATTCCACTCTTATTCTAGCATTCACTTGCACTTACATCAAATACTAGGTAGGGGAACTACATCAGGCTTGATCCCTCTTCAAATTACTGGTATGTAATAAAATCTCTTCACAATGGGGTGTTGAGGATATCCAACCTATCCTAATAATAAACACATAATTATTTCTCATGCCGTACTTGCAAGGAGGATTAGGGCTTGTACACTAAATCAAGTTTTCTACACATAATGTAGAGCTCCAATGTTTATGCTCACATGAGTAGGATCTAAAAACATAGATACATGCACTCCCAAAAAATATGAATAGTCTCACAAAGGGGACACTATTAACTCTTTGAGGACACTACGTCAACATGGTGTTATTTTCCATATGGGGTGTTATTTTTCAGTGAGCAAATAGATTATTAATGTATCTACTTATCATTAATTTCCTATTATCTATTATTTCCTAATTTTAAAATCCCTAACACCTAACCTCACTTACCCCCACTATATTTTCTTATAAATAAACCTATTAATCTTCATCTAATCACCATTTATTATCTAAAAAATAATTCAAAAACCTCTAATCCACCTAGATTCATTCACCCTCCTTTTATAAATTTTAAATTAATAAAACCCACATATCACTATTAATATAATCACCTTTTAATACCCATTAAACATGTTTAATAGACTCTAGATATTCTTAATCACCTAGACCATTTATCTATTTCCTCTCTAGAAATTTGTAGGAATATTTGATTTCTAGAAAATTCCTCCACCATTGATTTGATTCCATAATGGATCAAATCTAACCATCCATTTCATTCACCACCATCTATTTAATCATATACACCCCATGCACAAACTAGGTAATGAATAAATAATCTGTGTGTTATCTTTCTATGAAATTTCCATTAACAATCCTATATAAATCTCTATTGTTGTCCAAATTTTGAGTCCAAGAAAATTCAACATTCCATATTAGTCATTATACTTATCATCTTGGGGCATAATACTCTTTTGGATATAATTTTTTTCTACATTTAGGCATTATTGATCTTATTTCAATCACTATATTTCACTCAATTTTATTTCCTTGCCTGATATTGATTTTTAGTTGAATTTTGAAATTGATTTGAAGTCATTGGTTTGTTACTTTCATTTCAAACTGTGATTCCAAATTTCAAGTATTAAAATATTTGTTATCTAATATCATTATATTTTTCATATATTTTGTTTTTAACTAATTAATAACCATCCTTTCAACACTTTTAATCTTTATTATAAATTAGGTGAGTCAAAAATTAGGTACGCATCTCTATTTTCTATTTTCCATTTTCAATTATAAATTTCTCAAAGTACTTTAATTCATAAACTTTATTTATCCTAAGAAGGACTTATTTATTATATTTTAATGTATTTATACTATATTTTTATAGTACCCTTTTATATATTTTGTGTATCATTTTGAATGCTTGTCCACCCTTCACAAAAAATATATAATGCCATCTTCATTCCACCATGACATTAGCTTTACTTGTCCCCAAAGTTTCTCACAATGTCTTCTCCCTCTCTTTCCCCTTTGTGTCCCTCTTCTTAATTTCATTGGATAATAGTGTGGATGATATAATTGATTATTTATTTTTTCTATTCAAGATATTTTTTATTCCATCAACTAGGTCAATTATGTTGTCTAGATTTTTTTTTTGAATTTTAGGGTTTGGATCCATATTTATAGGTTTCTTTATTATCATTTCTCAAATAAAACACATCCAATATTCTCTATTACTGAACATAAATCCATCTTAGGAATAATAATATGAATTAGGGATGAGAATATTACACTAACAAAAGATAATTTAATAAAGTGACTTAAATATATCAAGTATATAAGTTGATTCAATGAGGTACACATAGTCTTTATAATCCCCAACTTGGTTTTACTTAAGTGTTGTTATTTTCACCTTAACATCACCTAAAACTATATCTCAAAAATTAGTACAATCCAAGGGAGATAATAATGTGTTAGTTTTAACCCAAGATAAGTATCTTTAATCTAATACTCTTTATTTTCTACTTTATTTGGTACATTAGACTATTTCATTTCATGTCTTGCATTATTTTTATTTAGATCTTGTTATTTTACATAATTTAAGTATCCCTAAACCTACCCTACACATCATTATAATTTAATTATCTTTTAATAAATTTCATGATTATCATCTATTAACACGTATACAACTCTTTGATTATATACCTCATGATTATTTCTTAGCTATATTTCATTATCGTTAATCACCCCTATAGATATTTTTTTACCATCTTGGATCTAGTTAGGTTCTATGTTTGTTGTTTATTTTTTAGAACCCCTTAAAACCTCTTGTTTTATCTCATATATAATTTATAAATTCTTTATGGATGAGCAAATTGTATTTGTATTGGATCTAAAATGGTCTTAGAACTTTTTCTATCTTATAAGATATATATATATATATATATAGACCATTTTATTATTACATATAGATAGCCACCTAAGTCTATTTAATTATCTATGATTATCACCGAATTATATTTCATTATCATTGATTACCCCTATAGTTATATTTTTACACATTGGATCTAGTTAAGTTATATGCTTGTTGTTTCCTATTTAGATTCCCATTTTTATATACCTTCAATCCTCCTATGTTGTCCCATATATAGTCCAAAACTATTTTATGGAAAAGCATTTTGTATGTGTGTTAGATATTAAATGGTCTTGTACCTTTTCCTATTTGATAGGATCCAAATATTTTATACCATTTTATGATTACATACAGATAATTTTCCTAATATGTATCTTCATCCTCAATCATAATATCATGTCATTTCACTCATGTAATCTCTCATTTTTTCTATTAGCTTCTTGTTCTCTCATTATATCTACACATACTTCTTGAATATGGTTTATATAGTTACATCATTATCTATGATGGGTCATAGTAACTTTATTTATGATATGTCTCTCTACTTTACATGTGTTGTTAATGTGGCATTGAGATACAAGATATGTGTTTGTGACAATTTATTTTCCACTCATTCCTATATAATATTTTGTATCATAGCATATAAATTTACAATCATTTATACAGATGATATGCTAGCCTTATCTACTAGATCTAAAAATTAAGTATTTACCATTGCCTGAATTCATCCACTCAATAATTCTTAAATATATAACTTACGATATCTTGGAGCAGACACTTGATGGCCACATCAATCATGGTGGTATAATAATTATTTATCATTAGTTCATAGTAAATAAATATTAATCAATGAATTCCAAAAAATAAATAAAATATTATAAAATAAGTATTGTTAGTGTAGTGATTTTCCCTATTGGGTTTTACCTACACGGTCGTATGACCATTATAAGCTTCCTTAGGTTAGTTATAAAGGGTCCATAGGATAATTATCTTTTATTATAACTATTTAATTAGAAAAATTAGAGGATTCCTTATATTTCCCTAATTTTATCTATATATATCCCACTTTCCCTTTTTGAAAAGTTAATAAAGAATTCAATCACATCATTTTGGGTTTCATAGCTTATTGCAAATATCATGTGTTTTCTAGAGATCTCATGCTACCACACAAGATTCAAATTGATTGCATGAAAACTCTTCAAAGATCTTTGAAAAATCTTTCATGGTACTAAAGCTATCCTAATAGTCTCATACATCAGACTCCTTGGTAGGATCCTCCTACATTCACCTTTGTTTCTTTTCTTCTGGCTTGGCTGCCATTGTTGATCTTGGAGGATTTTTTTCAAATCTACTTCAAAAATCTATCAAAATTTCTTTGAATAAAAATATGTAAGCATATATTTTATGGGTTTTCTAAGATTTAAAATGGATTATTCTTTGATTTTTGAGAAACCTCATAGAATTTCTTAAAAACAATTTCTTCTACTGGCTATCATTTTTGACCTTCGAGGTATTTTTTCTCATTCTAACTTGAAACTCATGTAAAAAGTCCTCAGATCAAAAATCCATCTACTTATATTTTCTAGGTTTTTTGAGATCTCAAATGGGTTATCTTTAATTTTTTGAGAAAATTCATGGATTTTTATAAAAATCTAATTTTTTTCAACTAGTATGACAATCATACAGGTTTCAAGCCTCCCATATCAATTTGGTTTTTGTAGGTACCATTACTTGAGTAATTAGATTTATTTAGTGTGATTACTTCTCTCCAAGACTAAATTAGGTTCTCTAGAGTGCATTACTTGCTTGTTAGACCCATTCAGATTTTCCAAGGTCAACTACTTATTACTCATTACTTGTTTTATAAGTAATAAGTTGTAGTTGTTAAGAAACCTAATTTACACTGGGATAGACCCATTTAGATTTTATAAGGTAGATTAATTATTACTCATTAGTTTTTTATAAGTAATAAGTTATACAGGTTGAAAAACATAATTTACACTGGCTAGACCCATTCAAGTTTTCCAAGGTAGATTACTTATTGCTCATTACTTGTCTTATAAGTAATAAGTTACAACTGTCTAGAAATATGAAATAGAATAAGAAGTAATTGGGTTTCTTACAGTCAACTACTTATAAATTTTTATAAGTAATGCAGTTATAAGAACTTGAAGTAGTGCAATTGGAAGAACCTGAAGTCAAGTAGTTAGAAGAACTCAAATTACACTAGGAGACCCATTCAGGTTTTCAAAGAGATTTTACTCATTACTTTTTTATAAGTAATGTAGCTACAAAAAATTGAAGTCAAGTAACTGTACAAACCCATGTGAATTTCAAGGAGGTGTCAAATTTGAGGTGAAAGGTAATAAAGAAATAGAGTTAAGTTGTTTCTTTTTTTGGATTTTTGGATAAAAAACTCAAGTTTGGAAAAAAATTCCATTTTTGGAAAGGGTCCATGAATATGTGAGAGTAAGAACCAATAAATGCTATAAATTTCAATTTATATCTCCTTTTTGGGTGTTTTTTTTTGAAAATGCATATTTTCTCAAGCTTTATACATTGATGACATTATTTTAGGACTTTTATAACATCAATTTTTACATGATGAAATAGATTAAAACTCGCTTCAAACCTTTATACCTTTCCTTTTGGATGCATTATCGGTAGTGGCCAATGTCCCTCTCATACTTTATCACATTGATTTCTCATATATGCATTCTCAGTTGTGATCAATGTCTAAGACTAAGCATGTGTTCATTATAACTTTAGGGGGTATTCTTGATAGTTTAAGGGGGTACTTATGCTATGTGTTTTTTGTTCTTTACTTTCATTTCAATTATATAATTTATCTCATTATAATCTACACTAATGGATCTAAATATTGAATCACTCACACTATTTAACTATCTATAATGGAAGTCTAAAATATAACTCACTTTAAGAGGTAAATGATTCTATCAGATTACTATGGGTAAGGAAATTGAGCTATCTATAGATGCCAAAAAGGTTAATTGGTATAATAGATATGATGAGGCCTATGGGTTTCTATGCTTGTCAATGTCTCCTGACCTCTTATTTCATGTTGAATATAAAAAAAACTCTAAATTAAGTCTAGATAATCTTGGACAAGATTTTTGGAGTGTAGGACATCATGAGGCATCATGAGCTGGAGAATGAGCTCATCACATTGAGATTAGGTGACTATGACACCCTATAATACTTATGTACAAAGTTTGAATCACTAGAACTACAATTGAAGTAATGTGGCATTGATAAAATAAATGACTAGTTGATTCTATCCATGCTTGCAAAACTAGGTCATGATTATTTAGTTTTCATCTCTATATTTTATGCTACCAAACATGCACTTGGATCCACTTGGAAAATTCCATCATTTGATGAGTTTTTTGCTGATTTGACTCAAGAGAAATATAATTTGGTTCAAATATGTGCACTAAAGTCCATAAAATCACATGCTTTGATTTTTAATTAGGATAAGAAGAAGCCTTCAAGTAGTGGCAAATAGGAGAAGAAATAGTCTAAACCAGATCATGAGAATAAAAAGAATTAGAAATTAGATGCCAAGCCTAAGGAATAATAAAATGAGTCCTCCTCAAGAAAGAAACCTATGAAAGAGAAACTCAAATGTAAATTTTGTAAGAATCTTGGGCATGATGAATCTCAGTACATGAAAAAGAAGATTGACACCTTGACTAAGATGTTTGAGAAGAATAACATCAGTGTTCCTAAATCCTCATCTTAGAACACATTAGCATAAAATTATGCAAAGGTTAAAGATAACAAAAAAGGTAAAAAAAATGGCAAGGCATTAGTTATAGTAGCTTCTCAACCTTTGACTTGGGTTATTGACTCAGGTGCTTTCTATCACATGGCCTCCTCAAAGGATCTATTTTCATAAATAGAGACATGTTATATGCATTTAATTCTTATGGGTGATGACACTTCAGAGAATTCACTAGTAAAGGATTAGTATAAGTAAGTGATGGGACCTTTAATGATGTTCTGTGTGTTCCTTCATTATCCACTAATCTTCTATCAGTATATCAAATCACTCACATAGGTGTAGGGAAGTGAGTTGAGTTCACACTTGATTCAATGGTCATCAAATAGCTACATAATGACATTGTAGTGCCTTATGGGAAGGCCAATAATCAATCTAGACTATATACCTTCTCATAATTTGCCCTAGATCAGCCCTTAGTTGGGGTGCTTACTCATGTAGATGGAGTGAGCAAACTATGGCATGAATGGTTTGGCCATTTAAAATATCATTACCTAAAGCAACTTAGTCGTCAAGACATGGTTTTAGGATTTCCTAAAGTCAAATTCTTGAATGGCATATGCAATGGTTGAATTCTTGGTAAGCATCCAAAAGATAAATATGACAAGGCTAAAGCAAGGAGAGCTGAATAGAAGCTATAAATAGTCCATAGTGACTTAGCAGGTCCATTTCCAAAACCTTCATTCAATAAGACAAGATACATTCTCACATTCATCAATAAATTTTTGAGGTAAACCTAGGTGTTTTTTTTCAAAAATATGTCTGAGGTATTTGATAAATTTAAGGACTTTAAGGCACTTGTGGAGAAACAGTCAGAATGTTCTATCAAAATCTTAATGACTGACAATGGTGGAGAGTATGTCTATAATAGGTTTGAGTAGTTTTGAACATCAGAAGGGATTATAATTCAACACATAGTTCCATACAATCCTCAATAGAATGGTGTGGCAAAATTCAAGAATCATACCTTGAAGGAAATGGAAAACTACATGCTTTAATCAAAGTCTCTTGCTCCTTAGTATTGGGTTGAAGTAATCAATTATGCATGCTACATTTAGAACTAAGTTCTACATAAAAATTTAAAGGGAATAACTCTTTTTTAATCTTGGGATGATCACAATCCTATAGTAGATCAATTTCAAGTTTTTGGATCACCCGCAATGGCCTAAATTCCCAAGAATAAATGTAAGGAAATGGACCCTCAAAGTTAGTCTTACATATTTGTGGGGTATGTATAGGGTTTTTAGGTATATAGGCTTCTATATCCTAAAAATCATGAGTTTTTCATTGAAAAAAGTGTCAAGTTTCATGAGGGCCCACTTGAACACAATCCTAGCAGTTTAAACTCTTTAAAAGTCTCATTGGACATTGATTCCACTTCAGAGAGTGACATAGATCCACCTCAAGATCCTCTAGATGATGAGGATGAATCTTCTTCTTCAAGCTCAAGTGATGAGAGTAGTGATGAGGATTTTCCTCCTTTGTCTCACACTCACATTATAGATGATGAGGACTCACCTCTTGATTCTCTAATCTCATATAATTCTAGTTCTATTTGGGCTAGATAAACACTTTAAAGTGTTGGAATATGGGATAGAAATCCATCAGATATAAGTTAGACATGATCAAAATTTTAGGGGACTTCACATGCCTACTTGTCCATTGTCTCAGATTCATAAACCTTTCATGAGGCATCTAGCATTATAGAATGGGATTATTCTATGAAAGAAGAGTATAGTTCTCTAATCAAGAATAAATCATGGGAATTTGTCTCTCTTGCTAAAGGAAGAAAATTGGTCTAGTGTAAATGGGTTTATCAGACCAAGTATGGTGCAAATCGGTCAGTCAATAAGTAAAAAGCTCATTTGGTTATAAGAGTATTTTTTTAGGTGCCTAGTATAGACTACACTAATACATTTTCTCTTTTAGCCAAGATGACATCTATAATACTCACTCTAGCCATTATAGTCTCACATCGGTGGCATGCTCACCAAATGGATGTAAAGAGTGCTTTCCTACATGGTGACCTCAAAGAAGAGATATATATGGAGTAACCACAAGGATTTTTGGAAGATACCTCCTTAGTCTATAGACTAAATAAATCTATCTACAAACTCAAACATGCCCCTCGGGCATAGTATGCCAAGATGGACTCCTTTTTCCTCACAATCAGGTTCACTAGATGGCACTCAAATTTGAATGTCTACATCTTATTGCAAGATGAATCTCTGTTGATCCTAGATCTCTATGTGGATGACTTACTAATTATAGGGAGCTCAAAATCATCCATCTCAATAGTGAGAATTGCACTTTTGGATAGATTTTTAATGATAGACATGGGATTATTGCACTACTTTCTCAATATTGAAATCATTCAGTCAAAATTTGGGATAACTTTATCACAATCCAAATATTCTCTTGATTTGTTTATGAGGTTTAACATGGTTTATTGTAAGCCAAATTTTACTCCCTTCTTGTTTGGTGTGAAGCTTGAGGTAGATTGTTCTACACCACTCATTAATGCAACTCTATATCAGGAACTTGTGGGTAGTCTTATCTATCTCTCACATACTAGCCCTGACATGTATTATGTAGTTGGTTTTGTCTCTCATTTTATGCAAGAGCCTCATGAGTTGTACTAGAAAGTATCAAAGTAGATTCTTCACTACATTCAGGGTTTACATAATTATGGGATACACTATGGAATAGGAATAGAGGTTGATTTGATTAGATACATAGATTTAGATTGGGCTGGAGATATTCAGAGTCAAAATTCCACTTTAGGGTATAGTTTCTCACTTGGTTTAGGTTCAATAAGCTAGTCAAGCAAGAAGTAACATGTAATTGCTTTATCATCCATAGAGGTAAAATGAAGAGGGGTAATCAATCACACTACTAAAGTAATTTGGCTTCAAGGGATTCTCACTGAGTATGGTGTCCAGTTTCATAAGCCAAAAATCATCTACTATGACAACCAAAGCACTATCTATATTTTTAGGAATTTGGTTCTCCATCAAAGGACCTAACACATAGAAATTCATATGCATTTCATCAAGGATATTATCAACAAACAAGTCATTGATATTTGATACTATCCAACATCAAAGTAGATTATAGATATTATAACCAAGCCTTTTATAGATATTAAATTTATTCATCTATGAGTTGTCATTGGGGTTAGGGATGCTCCACCTTCTTCTTCCTCTTATGGAGGTTCATCACTATGTACTTGGGTACCTCATCAAGCTTTCAATACTGGGATCCAATTCTCATCTCACCTAAGCTACGCTTAAGGGGGGTGTTAGTGTAGCATTTTTTCACATTATGTTTTTCCTACATAGTTGTATGACCATTATAAGCTTCCTTAGGTTAGTTATAATGGGTCCATAAGATAATTATCTTTTATTATAATTATTTAATTAGGAGAATTAGAGGCTTCCTTATGTTTCACTAATTTTCTATATGTGTACCCCACTTTTCCTTTTTAGAAGGTTAAAGAAGAATTCAATAACATCATTTTGGATTTCATATCTTATTTAAAATATCATGCATTTTCTAGAGATCTCACGCTGCCACATAAGATTCAACTTGATTACATGAAAACTATTTATATACCTTGGAAAACTCTTTCAAGTATGTATACTATGTCACCTTGGATTGTCTTATTTTTATATTGGGTCTATTCTCACTCATATCATAGGAATTATAAAAATTTACTCCAATGCCACCTTGACATAATACCATCCTATTGCATAGAGTCCATTATCATATTCCTCCTCAATCTCATGTCTCTCCTCCCTTATAAGAAATAAGCATGCAAGATTAAATTTTAATAAAAATATATCCAACCCTCTATAGATCCCACATCATTGAACATAGGAGTAATATTATCTTCCTCCCCATTTTCATATTTATGATCTAGGTTCACAATTTGAGGTATGCATTTCTTTTTATCCCTCTAGTGTCATATTTGTGAGCTACGTGATAAAATTATCATCTAGGGTATGTCTTGTGGTATCATGAATTTTTTAAGTATCCTCTCATACTAAAATCTCTAATTTTTTCCACCAAATCCTAGCTAGCACATTTTATTATATCTAATATGTAAATTCAAACCCAACATGGTTGGTTTCTATATGCTCACTAGGTGATATCTCTCTCCATGATGAAATTTATGAACATCCTCTAATAGTGATGTGGTGGCACTATTTTATCTTTCATCCTAATTTGAACGGTATATCCATATATTTTGTATATCCCTAACATATAATGAATTTGATGGGATAATAGTCCTAGTAATTTCTAAGTGTTCATATGCAAAGACATGTATAATTATCCCTACTACTATCCTGCAACCATGTGACTCATATACAATCTTATACATATATCCATGTATAGGTGGTGGTATGTGTATCTTTTTAATATTATATTATCTTATTCTCATCCATATCTTCTATTACTTGTTAGAGGGCATAAGTACATCAAACCCCTCCTATGTACACCACCATGAAATTGGTTAGTTTTATAACCATGTACTTATGCGCATTTGGATTATCTCTCAATATAATGTCTCTCAATCAAGCCTCTCCTCCACTATCAAGGGTCCCAATATCTCTTTCCATGAAGTACCCATGTGCTGATATTTTTTTGGCATCTAAACTTCTCCATGTCAAAATTTTACTCCATCTAATAGGAATCCTTGGTATCTTTTATATGTCCTACATGGTAAATCATACCTCATGACAACATATATAAGGTAAATTTATTGTAAAAATTAGTGATTAAATATAGTATTATAAACATCAAAGAGTAAATTTAGGTCATATTACACCATGATTATGAACGCAACATGTTTATGCCAAGTGTATCTAGATGATTTAATCCTACCTTATCTAGTCTAATTACTTGATTTACTTATAGTTTCACTCCATGAAAAAAATATTAAACATGTGTGAAACCATGAATCATAGTAAAAAAAAGACTAAAAGTAGTATTTTTATGAAAAATGCATGTTATATTAGTATTTTATAGTAACATGTAACACAAATCTTAAAAATTTACAATATTTATAGATTGTTTATGTTATTGAGACCATATAGATTATTTTCATACCATATAGTTCCTATGTAGACCATACAAATCATGTCCAAGTTGTATAGTTTCAAAACAAAGGAAAAATAATTCCCTCCCCTTTTGAGAATATTATATTTTTTTAAATTACATAAAATTGTAAAATTTAGGTTCATAAGTGATATCAACCCAAGTTGTGCCCTGTTGAAGAAGATTGTTCAAATTCACTCAAATGTGGACTAACATAAGATTAACATAAAGGTTGTAGGCTACTTGTAGTCTAGGTTAAACCTATAGATTATGGTGCTAGCTCCCTTTATTTATCAACTTAAATTATCCTTATAATAATTATTTATACTGGGGTGAAAAGGGTTAAGATGAAAACTTAAAAATAAAACCTATGATGCGAGTGGTGATGCAACAATACTTGATTATCCTCTCTTGACTATTCCTTAAACACACTTATGAATCCAATGAAGGCAAGAAATTTATATTACCTCTTAACATAATTTTAATGATGAATATTTCATATTAAGTTCATGTAAAAATTTGAAAATTTGAAGGTTAAGGATATAGGCCTATATAAGACACTTCTAGCCCAACAACACTTCAACACCACTACTACCTATCAACACTTTATATGACCTACATAGACTAGAAATATGACATTAGGTTCAAGTAGGGACATATAAAATAAATTTAATATCATAAATTATAATAATTAAACATCAAAATACACAATAACACTCATATCAAAGGTATGTAACTATTTTTTTCCATTGATTCAATGAACAAGGTACAATTTTGGTAGAGCTTTGCTACACCCAGTCAAGGGATAAAAAAATATCTCAATGCCTCAATATAGATAATTTTTCATGAGAAAGAGAGGGAGAGAGAATAATATAAGAGTATGAGAGGCCATAAATAGGCTAGGGTGGACTAGGAGCAGTTACAACAGTCTCCATTACTCTCCTCATATGTTTCTTGAGTCAATGGGTGTCCTAAATCTGAAATTTAAGACATTAGTGCCTAATTTTGGAAATTTTTGACCTATGGAGAGAAAATTTACACCAAATTCATATATATTACTCTCTATCCATTAGTTAAAAACATTAAAAGTGGCTTAATGGAGCTATTTTCCATGAGAATTAAGTGACTATCTATGCCTGCATATTGACCTTGATGATAAAACTACCCAAAACCTTAATTATGATCTTAGAAATGGGCTTTTATCACATAAATTTAAATTTAAACATTTCTCAAGTTTTCTCATTAACTTCATGATTCCATTCTATGTCCATTAACACTTTCTTTTTGATGATTAAGTAGGTCTCTCCTACAAGTCATTCATTCTTCTACCCATCCACTATTTGGATGATTGATATAGTTGAAATAGACTCTTAATACATCTGATAAGTATTTAATAAATATTAAATTAACCCCCTACATAGTTAATTATACTTTTCAAACATACTTTACCTATAAATTCATCCACCTTTCATGACTAGGCCATCTAGACTAGCCTCATAAACTAGTTATTTAGAAGAAATTAGAAGAGGAATTTATAGGGAGATGAGTGAATACCTTAAGCTTTTGAGGGGTAAAATAAGTCTCAATCTAACACTTACCATGACTTAGAACTTATTACTAGGTCATGTACCCCATTTTATTCATAAAACCTTGAAAACCTATAGTATCTAGAGGTGTTCATATAACATATATACAACCAAATCTCATGGTCATGGCCTTTCCTAAGTTAAAAAAATGATTCATTTATTTTCCTAGTGGTTTATACTTGTTTGGATGCACTTCTCATCAAATATATCTAATCAGGTCCTTTAAAGGTTTTAGAGGGGTTTAAGAGTGCCAAGGACTCTTAATGATGGTTCATAGAGGTCAGGACCTAAACCTCTAAACCAATTGAAATAAATTCATGTTTAAAAACCCCTTTACATATTTTTAAGTGCTCATCCTCCAATGTATAAGTTCCATATAGTTATGAGCATTTGTAAATTCCCCTCAAGTGAGAATCATGCCTGTTAGATAGCCTTTAGGTGTCTATAGGTCAAAATGGCTAACTGTAGAAACTCTCCTAGAACTCAATATGACGAACGAGTTCCTAAAAATCATGATTTCATCCTCCATGAATATTTTAAATGTATTTGTCTCTCAATTTGCCTTTTGTTCCACCTTCTAATGGCATGGCTCTAATAGAGGTGTTAGACTAGTCTGTTTAAACACATGGTTCCTAAGTCTTGACCCTAACCTTGGGGTTGTGAGGCACCTTTACATTGTTTTCAACTTGAAAATAATCTATAAGGTTCCCTATAGTAGTAATTTTGGATTGATTAAGACACATGGCCTTTTTTTAATGCATACAACCCTTCATCTCAACACCCAGGTCTACTTGCATATAAAATTAGTCATAGAGGTTCCTATAGATGACTGTTAAAGGGTTTTTTATAAAATTTAGGACCCATTCTATCTTATTAACTTTAGGATTCATAAAAATAATTTCCATTTCCTTAATTTTAGACCCAAATTAAGATTTTTAGGATTGATCAATGTAGCTTGGTCCCTACACATGCCAAATAATGCATTATCATGATGCTTAAAAGACCTGAGGAGACCTCAAGAATAATTTTAAAATCAAATAACTTTGTTTGGATGTACTTTGGATCAATAATCCACCATCAGGTACTATCTTGGGTTTAGGAAGGGTTTATAATTTCCACCATCTTAATGATGGTTCATAGAGTATAGATGTCCAAACCAAAACTAATTTCCATTAACTTGTAGTACATTTACCCTTCCATCTTCCCTTAATATTTTAGGATCCCATGTAGAAGGTGTGCAGAGAGAGGAGTGTTGAAATATGGCCCTCAAAATTTCTATTGGCCAATATTAGCAAGTTAACTTATAAGAATCATTCATAAAATTGATATCTTTAATTACTATCATTATTTTATGAAATTTAAGTCCATACAAGTTATTTCAGTGAATTTTAGCTTATATTTTGAGAAAGGACAAATAAAAGACTAAATACAGGTATGGTTAAAAAACATGTTTGGTTATGTGTGCATTGGATCAGATAATTGTGAAGAAATCCTCTTTACCTTGGGAGGATGACCTAAAAATAAGATAACAATAAATTAAATGGTTTGTTAAATAAATAATTGGGTGGATTGCCTAGTATTAGCTAGATCTCAGAATCAAGAGCTTCCTCAAGGGCTATCAATCCAAACATTTTAAACAATTAAGTTTATAAAATAGAATATAAGGTACTTTTATAAATAATCAAAAGCTACTAAAATTGAACATAAGAAATGCTTTGTAAATAAGTAGGCTAAAATAGCTAATATAGTAATAAGAAAGTCAATACTAATGTTAAATGGGTCAAGTATGCTTCATAAAATATGACAAGGGTCTATGAATAAGTAGATGAAGAGAAAATTGGATTTGGTTGAGGGTATGTGAATGAAAATAAATTGTTATTTCCTACCATAGTGACCATCAATGATTGAGGTGACTATCAATAGTCAAGGTGACCATCAATAGTTGAACAAATGATCAATGATCAAGCTAACCATAGATGGTTACTATATGTTATGTATAGGTTGATCAAAGTTAGATTGATAAGATCACAAAATGCAATTTTGAGAGATGGGTTTGTGTTGGGTTGGTTGTGAAATACAAGTAAAGTAATTGAATAATGGAAAATAAATACTTATCTTATGAAATATTGATCTGGTAAATGCTTGAGGTGGTTGGCTTGTTGGTGGAGTTTGGCATGATTCTATTAGAGTAATGGTGCTTAACTATCATCTGAGGGGTGGCAATAATTTATCTCTCTAACATGATGGTTGGATTGTTGTAAGAACACCTACAAAAGAAGATCTGAATGTAAAACCTATTGATAGTTTTGAATGTATTTTCACCTCCTACTCCTCTCTTCTTATAATCAAAGAAGGAGAGGTGTAATAAGACATTAACTAGGCTTTCTAATTATAACTTGTGCACGTAATGACTCACAGGTATATTTAGATGAGCTAATCATAAAAAATAAAGGTAGAGTTAAGGGTGATCTATGTTGGTTTGGATGGTGGAAATTAATCGTCAATAGTTAAGGTGACTATCATTGGTCACCCTAACCATAAATGGTCATGGGTTAAAGGTAGGTTGGTTAAAAGGTAGGTTTTAGCTAGTAGGTCAATTGACTTAGGTTAGGCCTAGTTATCATTAAAAATGCCAATGGTTGGGCCTAAGGGGATCTTGAAGTAGTCTTTGGGAATTTTGGAATTCAAAACCATCATGTAAGGATTTTTGGTGTTTATATTTTGCCCCTTTTTGTTATGCAGTTTTTATCAACAAGCTATAAAACAAAAATGGATTATGGGTCGAAAGTCATCTTGCCCTAACTATGGGAGGAGGTGTTGCCCCTCAAACTAGGAATTGATAAGGTAAAACCAAATAAAGTATGGGTTTGATAAGTTAGATGAAGGTGATGATGAAGGTGGACATCATGAAGGTGGGTAATAGGTTGGGCACTGAAGCAAAAACATGTGCAGGAAGTGAAACAAAAAGGTGTGATAACCAATATTATGCATAGAATAGGTTGTCATAGTTGGTAAAAATTAAGGGTTAATGCTATAAGGACAAGTGACAAGTGGAATGTATGAATTCATTTAGGCATGGTGGTTAGGATCACTCATAAACTCAAGTCTCCTAGGCAAGGTCTATGATTCAATTGGCATCCAAGGTAGGAAGTGTTCTTAAGGAAAATCCAAATTGGTTAGGTGAAGTTCTAGGTATCTAAAGTAGGAAGTGATTTTAAAAAGACATAAGTGGGTTAGGTATGCATGATGTGGCATAATTTAAAAAAAGTGGTTGACATGGAAATGTTGTCATTATGATCAAAAGACTAGGTTAAAGTCATCACAAAATCCACACTAGTTGGGCCAAAATGGACCAATGGTAAGGTGATGAGGTGGTTGGCGTGTGTAGAGAAGGTAGTTTTCATGGGTGGGTTATTGATTGGGTTATTTTTGAAAGGGTTATTACATGAGGTAGGAGTATAAAAGTGTGTAACATGAGTGTCGATAGTCAGGTTTCTTAAGGGTGACCATCAATGATCACTCTGACCATCGATGATTAGGAAAAATCCATAAAAAGTTCCATGGTCAAAAAGTGAAAACACTTATCTTTTTCCTCATTATAACTATTTGTCATTGAGCTCTGACCATTTGTCATTTTGGGTGAACTTGGCTGAAAGTGATTATTAAGTAAGTGATTTGT
This sequence comes from Torreya grandis, assembly GCA_037957365.1. Taxonomy (NCBI): domain Eukaryota; kingdom Viridiplantae; phylum Streptophyta; class Pinopsida; order Cupressales; family Taxaceae; genus Torreya; species Torreya grandis. The sequence continues at coordinate 317,940 of JARHVA010002829.1, forward strand.
TGAGGTAGATTGATTAGTGGACCAAGTGGACCAACAATTATGTAGGGTGGGCATAGATGTAGATGAGGATCGGTAGTGGGTCCTATGATTCCTCCTTGATAGTGGTCATGAAATGAGATAAGGCTTGATATTAAAATTGGTAGATTAGTTGTTAGTTGGTAAAGGCATTGGATTTTTTTATCATTTATTTTGTTGGGTAGGGTATGGGTTTGCCCTAGTTAGGTTTTGTATGTTTTTGGTGAAATATGTAGGTGATTTTCAAATTGGGGAGGATTGTTTAGTTAGGGGTAGGCTATGGGTAAGATGGGAGTATTTGGTAGAAAAAAGGTAGTTTTTAAGAATGTTTTTGGTGGGATAGGGTTTTAGGGACTTTATGCTATAAGCACACATAATGACCATTGATAGTCATCCTGACCATCAATGGTTGACAAGCTTGACCATCAATCATCATATTGACCATTGGTGATCAAGTCAAATGGGAAGAGGGATAAGCTCAAGTGTTAAGGAATTATATAGGTTTTGATAGGTCAATAGTTGGTTTGAGTTGAAATTAGTGTTGGTAAGGGTTGGTGGGTAAGATTGATGGGTGTGAATGTGAATTTCAATTTTGATGGGTTTAAATGTTAGTTTGAGTAAGTAGGAGTCAAATAAATGGTCAAATAGGTAAGTTGAGGTAGGTTGATGGAACTTAGTATGTAGGAAAAAATATTATAGGTGACTAAGATTATTGATATTTATTATTCACAAGTATTAATATAGATTTAGATGCACGATTGGGTGCCACATATATTTTTAGAGGTTCACTAGGGGATAGCCCTAGAAGATTGGGCCCATATAGAAGAGGTTAATTTGGGAGTGATGTAACACTCCATCACATGATACATGATACATATATGATCATGGACCTCATTGAGAGATAGGATCTACCCATGAATACCTTCCTTCTACCAATTGGTGAGATGAATATCTTACCGAATGATGTGCATAAGATCACTTGGTTACCCTTATGGGGTGATTCAATATACCATATTAAATGGGAGGAACATGAGCTATTATAAATGATATATGGAGATGACAAGGATATTTTTAAGTGGTATGTTAAGGGATTTAGTTACTCTATGCTCTATCAGAGGGTAAAGGGTGAGAAGAGACTAGTGATGATGATGATATCAAAGTCATGCTTTGCCCCTATAGACTTGAGTATCAGGAGATTTCCCTATCTACTATTGGGGGTGTTATTTGAGATGTTATTGGGGTAGATAGTATTCAAATGAGTACCTATGCTTTTAGTATAGATATATAAAGAGTTATGGGGTTTTAAAGCTCATAGGAGGTATGACATCAATGCCAATCTTTTTTACATTATTGGGCTTATAATCACATTCGAATGCTAAGGCTAGTGGGGATACTATGGATGAGATTTATTTAGATATATTTCTAGATGGGTTATATGAGGTGGAGAGATAACTTTTATACTTCATAAGTGGGTGGAGGGGCTCATAATGTAGATTGGTTTAGGGTGACACTAGGTGCATTGGTGATTAGTGATGTTATTTAGAGACCATATGTTGGGTTATTAGAGTGGGCTAGATATAAGAGGTATTCTCTATCCTTACAAAGTTACAAGTGGATATTTATACATAGGATGGAGAGGTATATCTCATCCCTTTTGATAGGGTTTACAGATAGTTTAGCTTGGTTTAGGGGATCCCAGGTCCATTCCTATGATATAGACATGAAGACATAGAATCCTTCTACTAGACCCATAGTTAATACAAATATTTCGTGATCATGAGGAGATGCCCATAAGGATAGCGATTAATGATGTAGGTTTTATATATGGTTATCTTACATGGTACGAGGATCTATATGTAGTAGTATATTTTTATGGAGATGATGGTGGTAGGAGGAAAATATATGTGGACCTAGATGATAGATGTTAAAAGGCACAGGTTCAAGGGGATGACCCAAATGCATAGGTAGGAGTGGCACTGGCCACTACATAGGAATAGGTTACAACTTTACAAGGTTAGATGGCTGAATTATAAGGTTAGTTAGTGACACTCATAGGTGATAGGGACCAGGCTAGTGCTTCACTAGCCTTGGTTACCTATGAGAGATACTTCTTGAGATAGAGAGGGGGAGGAGCCACAACATTTACAAGACCATCAAGTACCATCCCCATGTCATGATACCTAGCCACAGTAGAGGAGTTGTGTTACTAATAGGTTATAGTCCTAAGGTAGTATCTAGATGAGCCTTGATGGGGTGAGTATAGATATAGTTTGGAAGGTGGTTCCAGCATGACAAAACTAGGTCAATGGGTTACATCTATAGGTGGATAGATATGTACTAAAAAAGGATAGGCACCAGGAGACAACAATATGCTAAGAGATAGTAGTGCCCTAGGGGCATGGCCAACACATGGTTTAGGTATATGTTATATGTTTTTGTATATCATTTTGATTCTAGCCTACAAGTCAATGTGGTGAGATGTACATTTTGAGAGAGAGAGACATGTATATTTTTGTATACATTGTGATTTTAGACTCATGAATTATATATAGGGGCATGGCCAACACATGGTTTAGGTATATGTTATATGTTTTTGTATATCATTTTGATTCTAGCCTACAAGTCAATGTGGTGAGATGTACATTTTGAGAGAGAGAGACATGTATATTTTTTGTATACATTGTGATTTTAGACTCATGAATTACATATATATATATATATGTATGTATGTATATATATATATGTATGTATGTATATATATATATGTATGTATGTATATATATATATATATATATATGTATGTATATGTATATATATATATATATATATATGTATATATGTATATATATATATATATGTATATGTATATATATATATATACATATGTGTGTGTGTGTGTGTATATTATATGATCCTTGTTTATTTCTCATGGTCCATGGTTTTCTTTGATGTTAATGTTTATGATGTGATGCTTATATTGATCATTGGTGATGCTACATTAATTATGCTTATGTATGGACATGGATGTAGAATCACATAGATAGGCATGCAAGAGATGAATCTTATATTATTAATGGTTACGCTTTATGACATGTATGTTTATTACATGATAAATTTTAATGAGTATATGTTTCATCATTTAGATTTAGACATGTGGTAAAAATGGTTGATTACTCTATTATTCATGGATGATTGATTTTGACATGTTGATGGATATGTTAATTATGTATGTTTTTACTTATAATATGTGTTTATGCATGGTGTTTATGATTATATTTATTGTTACTTTGATTGAGGTAGAGAACATAAAGTAAGCTAATTAACAACACTAGATGTGAGAAAAAAGAATATAATAAAGAGATAAACATCTTAGTAAATATATCAACTAGTCATAATAGGATAGGAAGAGGGCATGATGCTTATTCTTTGAAAATGAATAAAACAAAATAAAATCTAGATTATCTTAAGGAACATAATCCCTTTAAATGATTTGCATTAGCATTCATTAGTCAATTAAAAAGGTGTCTTGATCACATAATGTCAAGTGAGCTCAAATTACCTTGATTATAGTGTATACAAGGGTGATGGTGAAATTTGGAACCTTCTTGTGAGACTAGCATGCATTATCTTTAGGTTTCCAAAGATTCATTATAAATAAGTCTATGTCATACACAATGTAGACTGATCGATGTGGGAAGTCTACTCATGAGAGCTAATTGCATATTTCAAGATTATTTTACTTATAAGAGCTGATTGTGGCTTTCAAAAATATGGTGATTTTTCTATTTTTTAAAAATGGGTCTTTTGATTATTTGATTAGGAGGGTTAGGTAAGTTGATCTATGTGGGAAGTTTACAAGAAATTTCTTGTTTTGATAAAAAAAAATTATGCAACCATCTTTTGAGGGAGTGGTCTAAGTTTGTGTGTTTTGTTTAATGATTTTAATAGTTGTCCTCCAAGGGAGTAGTTCACCTTATTTTGAGAAATTTAAAATATATTTTCAATATTTTTCCTTCAAGGGAGTAGTTTGTGAATGATAGGAATGACCCATGATTGCTATTGGTTCATATTTTGTTTTTTTGCTTTGTTTAATTTTGCTTAACATAGACATGCTTATATAGGCTTAAAGGGTTCACATTTATAAATGAAAAATTAAAATCACAAGAAGGTTGATTAGGTGTAAAGGCATTTAAGTGACAATGATCATGGGAATATATCCTTTATAATGGGTGGAAAGTACCATGAGAATCATGCCATGGGTAGAGCCATGGTACCCATTGTTCAATATTAAGATATGACTATCATAGGTAATCACATGATTTAATTTTAATCAGTTGCCTCCAAAATAGGGAGATGAATGTGGTTTTAAATAAAGGGACAAGCTTAAGTTAGAAAAAAGGTGAGTTTGATCCTCTTTAACAAAATAAAGGATGTAGATGTGAAGCATTGAGGGTCTCATGTTCTAGGTTGCCTTCAAGAGAGGATAGCCGATAAGCTCTTGATCCATACTTGTGGGTTATGATATAAGGTCTAAGCCAATTGAAATCAAACTTACCTTTATTGCTTTCCTCCATATTGGTGACATGTTGATTTTCCTTTAGGATGAGGTATCTGATGTTGAATTCTCTCACTCTAAGGTTGTTTTTATAGACATGTTTGGCATGCTCTTGATAGACATGAATATTGGTAAGGGAAGCCAAGAAATGCTCATCAAGTAGCTCAAGTTGGGCTAAAGGGTGCTAGTGATAATCATCTTTAGAAATGAGATCCTACAAAGATATGGAAAGAGATGGGAATTGGAATTTAAGAGGCAAGACAACTTTTGTTCCAAACATAATAGAGAATGGGGTAGCACCTATAGGGGGTTGAATACTAGTATGATATTCTCATAAGGTGAAGGGGATGTGAAAATTCCAATCTTGACTAGATACATTAACCACTTTAGTAAGCATGTTATTAAGATTTTTTTAGAGGCCTTAGCTTATCCATTTGCTTGAGGGTGATAAGGTGAGGAGAAACATAACTTAATGTTGAAAGCATCACAGAGACCCTTGACTTACTTATTTTTAAAATATTTACCATTGTTAATGATAATTTTGTGAGGAACACAAAAGCAGTAGATGATGTGATGGTTGATAAAGTTGGAAATCTTTTCTACGTTGGTTGAGACTAGAGGAATATCCTCTACTCATTTATTAAAGTAATTATTTACAGTGATGATAAAATGGTGTCTCTATGAATAATGGGGGTTAATCTCACTAATGAGGTCTAAATCCCATTATGAAAAAGGTCGTAAATCAATAGAGACACAAATACTATGGCTCAATCTGTGATGCATATTGGCATGTTAATGATATTTAACACACTTTTTCACATAATCACAATAGTCTTAGTTAAGGGTAGGATAGTAATATCCAAGGTGAAGGATGCACTTAGTGATGGCTAGTTAACTAAAGTGTCCCCCATAGATCCCATCATGCATTTCCTTGATAGCATGAGAGGTTTCATAACCACATAGGTAATGAAAGAGGAGACCATCAAAGCTTCCATTTATAAATAATTCCCTCCATAATGGTATAACATGAGGTACTCTAGATAAATTCTCTTTGAGTATTCCTAGAAAGACCTAAAATAATGATGGCAAGGATGAGATAGTCAAAGGTTTTTTGATACTAAAGGTCTTGTTGGGTCTCCTCCACATTGAAGATAGTGGGAGGATCTAGTTTGATATAGGAAGTTTTGGTAAGTCTATGGATAATGACATATAGCTTAGAGTCAGAGGGTGTAGATAGGATCTTAGAGGAAAGGGAAGCCATGGTATTGGAAAACTTATAGGTAGATCATGGGGTTGATTGGATGTGGTAGTTTTCAAATTATGTCAAGAATTTGTCAAGTAGTTATCTATACTATTGCAAAACATCATTCTTAAACTGGTAAGAGTCATTGATTTGATTGACCATATGTTAAAATTCACTAAATATGTTGATTGTTTTAACTCCCAAGACTAAAATGGTTTGAAGGCCTATGACTAGGGCTTCATACTCAACCATATTATTTGTACATTTGAAATCAAGTTTTAAAGACAAAGGAAAAGGTTCTCCATCAAAGGGAATAAAGATGATTCTAGCTCCCCCACCATGTTAACACTTTGATCCATCAAAGAATATGGTGACTTAATAGGTGAAGTTCACTTGAAAGAGGGTCATGATGGACTCATCAAGGAACTCAAGAGGAGGAGGTTTGTTTTATTCTAATGGTGCTTCAACCAATTGGTTAGAAATGACTTTCCCTTTAATTGCCTTCTACTAAAAAAACTCAAGGTCAAACTCCACTAAAATCATGAGACACTTGGCCATACATTTATTCTGGTATGGTTTGGAGTGTATAAACTTAAGTGGGTTGGTATTGGTTATGACATATGTTTTGTGGTTAAGAAGGTAGTGGAAAATTTTGTTGGCCATGAAGACTAAAGCTAAAAAAATCTTCTCAATATGGATCTACCATGTCTCATACTCCATAGGTGTGTAGCTGATGTAGTAGATGGCTTGCTCTTTGTGTTATTCATCCTAATAAGCAAGCATTGCCCCTAGGGAGTGGTTAGTGGTGGAGATATAAAGGTTGAAAGGTTAGTCATCCTTGGGAGGGGTGAGGATAGGTGGAGACAAAAATTAAATTTTTAGTGAATCAAAGACCTTTTGATAGTCGTTATTATACTTAAAAGATACATCCTTCTTTATAAGGTATTGGAAGGGTTGGCATTAGTCTAAGAGTTGGGAGATGAAGCAAAAAATGGATTGGAGCTTCCCCCACAAACTATGGATTTTCTTAAGGTTGATTGGAGGAATCATGTTGAGGATGGCTTTTATTTTGGTAGGGTCGGATTTGATTCCTAAAAAGGAAATGATAAAGATATGAAGTTCTCCTAATAAGAACCCAAAAATGTACTTTGGGGTTAAGACATAAATTATGATGGATAATTAACTCAAAGATGATATTAAGAATGGCTAAATGATCCTTAAGATATTTGGATTTCCCAATAAGTTCATCTACATAGTCTTTGACAATGTTGTGGATAAGGTCATGGAAGATGTAAGTTATGGCACATTTTAGGTTACACCAATGTTCTTTAATCTAAAAGGCATGACTCTATAACATAAGGTTCACAATAGGGTGATAAAGGTAGTTTTGTGTTGATCTTTAGGGGTGATTAAGATTTGATTATAACTTGAGAATCCATCCATGAGAGATAACATCTTGTGGCTAGATGTAAGATCAACTAGCTGGTTAATACTTGGTAGAGGAAAGTTTTATTTTGGGAAAGCAAGGTTGAGGTCATGAAAGTCCACATAAATGCATAGTCCCCCTATGGCTTTAGTGATAGGCAAACCATTCAAGGCCCATTGGGGATAGTCAATGGGCTAAATGAAATTGACAGATAGGAGATGTTAAAGCTCTTCTTTGACAAGAAGGGATATGTGAGGGTGCATTCACTAAATTTTATGCTTTATGGGCTTGGCATCATGGTGGTTGACTATGTTTTGGGTGACAATAGTGTGGTCAATTCTTGGTATGTTGCTATAAAACCAAGTAAGTACTATGTTGTAGTCTTATAGGAAAGAGATGAAGTCCTAAAGTTCCTTGAGATTCAATGATTGGCCTATTTTTACAATGAAATATTTGTCTAGAGTGCCCAAGTTGATATCAATTGTGGATTCATTCAACATGGTCAAAGTTTCAGGAGGAAGGGATTTGTTGATGGAAAAATCTGGTGCACCAAGATAGGTGAGAATGGAATCATCATCTTATCACTAGATGATATTAATGGTAAGAGAGTCATATCTTATCATCTCAATATGGGTCAAAGGGATGGCCATGATCACCCCTTCCTTTTGATAATTTAGGGCTCTAAGGTTGATCATGTTGTTGGAAAAAAAGTTAGGGGGGATAATGTCATCATTCTCACACTTAGGTGGAAAAAGGGTTGGTGAAGAAGGGATGCCTTCCTTAACAGTGGTGATGGTAGGTGTTTTAGTTTTCTTCTTGTTTAATAGAAAAAAACCAAGGCCATGTTTCTCATGAGGATTTCTAGTCTCAATTTAAATAAACTCATGTGGGTTGTGCTCATATAGTCTAAGACCAAATCCTTTCCAAACACACCTATAGATGTATATCTTGGAAAAACTTAGTTTGTCTAGATAGGAGAAACTGGAGGCGAATGGTCAAGGTGAAGAGGAGGTGTTAGAAGCATCAAGTGTTTTTTCAAGTCCCCCATAAATGAAATGGGTTTGATATTTTGAAGGTAAAAAGGGAATAATGGCTTTGATATTAGGGTCATGCCTAGGTTAGTGGTTAAATTTCCCATACTCTTAGGGAGTAGAGAAAGTGTCAAGGGTGAGGAGGTGATATTACCCTAGTGAAAGATGTCATACTATGTATTCCAAGTCATCTATGTTGGGGACTTGTTCTGAAGGGATGGATGAGCTATTTGATGCCTCATTGGTATATGAAGGTGTGAATTCATATTTCATGGTTAAAATATTGTCTTTGGCTAATAAAGGTGTGCTAAATAGAGGTAAGAGGATGTCATTGGGTTGATAAGTCATGTTTCATGATGAAAAATGGCTTAGGTTAGATTGTATAGTGACAACCTGGCCTTCATGCTCAAATTTAATGAAATGATGAAGAGTAGAGGGAACATAACCCATGGAGTAGATCCAAGGTCATCATAAGAAAAAAATGTATTATAATTTGCCTTCCACTATATAGAAGAGTTTAGGGAGTGTACAAGGTCTTAAATGGATGTGAAGGACAATAGTTCCAAAAGTATTAGTCATGGTACCATTGAAAGATCAAAGGATGCCTGAGGTTTCAGACAAGACATTATTAGGTAAGTTAAGTTGGTCATAGACATGGGAGGAGATGATGTTAATAATATCTCCCCCATGAATCATGACCCATTTGACATGGGTTTTGTTTATGTAGGTAGTAATAAAGAGAGGGGGATCTAGATCCTCAAGATAGATAGAAGGTATTTTTGAATCTTTTAAGGTAATAAGGTTGGAAATTTGGAGAGTGATAATAAAGGTTGCTAGAGATTGAGGGTCTTTAGGTTGGACCTCTACTAATTACAATGCCTCTATCATTTCTTGGAGATTATGAGGTGAGGTAGTAATGAACTCATATAGGCTCATATTCATTGGGTTTTGGTGAATTTGTTTGAGGACCACTATCCTAATTGATTTAGAGGAATTAGATTGGGAGCCACCTAAGATAGATACCTTGGGTTTGGATGAAGGTGAAGGTGCTTGATTTTGACTTGGTTGGGAGGTGGAAGATGGGTATGTATATGGGATGGAAAATTTATCCTTCCCCTTATCCTTTTGTTAAGCATGTGATCGTATGACCACATGGATAGTATGGATAGAGGGAAGAGTTGAACTAAGACATTGGTTTGTTTCCTTGTCACTCTGAGGTGAGAGTGGGGGAGTAGATAGGCATTGGGTAATGGTTGTTATCTATTTAATTTATAACAGACCCATGGGAGGTTCCTATATTAATAGATCATCCTTGTCATAAAACTAATGGATTATGGTTTGGAGAGCTTTACAGTTCTTTGTGTCATGTCTGGGTGTCTTATGGTAGGAGCACATTTGGTAGCCATTATATCAAACTATTTTTGGACCAAGAGAGTCAAATGGTTTGATTGGAGGTAAGTTAAATTAAGAAGCTTAAAATAACCATTATAAAATGGTGAAGTAAGATTCAACTAAAGGTGAGGAGGGTTTAGAGGTTTTGGCCTTGGTTTGTGAACTAGAAGTTTTTTTGGAAATAGGCTTGGTGGTAGAAGGTTTGGGTAAGGTTGTGTTCTTAGTTAATGGTTTTGGTTTTGGTAAGATGAAAGTTGATAAATTAGAGGTGGGAGGTTTTAAGATAGGTAGTTTGGTTATTGATGGTTCAATGAAGATAATTATGTCAAAAATCAAGTATGCTAGTGTAACCAATAATAGTGATTGGGTTTTGGCTGAGATAATTATATTCTTAATCAAAGTGGAGGGATGAGGCCCAAAGATAGAGGGAAAGGTTGAGGGAGGTATAAGTTTGGTTCTCTATCCTTTTGGTGGCTTGAATCCTTGGTTGATTTATCTTGGTGTTTGTTTGTTAGGTTTGGTGAAGTAAGCTCTAGTTTCAAGGATGCATGATTGGGGATCTATATGAGGAAGATAACATTTTTTGTTGGTTTGTTTGGAGAGGGTGATTTGGTTTTTTGGGGTTTGGGTACATTTTATAGTTTAAAAGTGGTTGGGTTGGCAAAGGTTTATTTTAGTTTGGTTGATAAGGTAGGGGGTTGGATAACAGAAGTGGTGGGTTAGTCCATCAAAGTGGGGGTTGGAGGTTCTTGTTTGGTGATATAAAGGAACCAAAATTATTTCTAAAAGGTGTATCAATATATGTTAGGTTTGGAGACAAATTCCAACCTCTGAACTAGCCTATAAAATATTTTATAGATTGGTTTTATTCTTTGAGTACTGGATTTGAAAGATAAACCCATAGGTTGAGGAAGGGGAATTGTGACCTCATCCTTTTACTCAATAAAATAATGCAAGGTTTGGATGGGTGAATCCTATATGGGACGTGTAGACATGGTTTCTTCCTCTTTGGGAATGATCTTCAAAGAGGAAACATGTTATTCAGTAGCTAAGGGAGATGGTAAAATGGTTGCTCATTCTGGTATGTCAGTTGAAGGAGAAGTTGATAACTCCATTACCTTAATAAGTGAAAGAGAGGAATAGGTTACTTCCTTAGTCTGCATCTCCAAATGAAGAGAAGGTAACTCCAATACCTTAATAAGTGGAGAGGGCAAAGGAATAACATATTAGGTGGTAGGTTATTCAACAATAAGCATGTTACAAACCATATTGAGAGTATGGGCATCATGAAAACACTCAACCTCATTGCTCTCATTTTTGGCAGGTAAATGATTGGGAAAAAGTTGTTTAAATATGTCAAGGGCTTGGTTTAGAGGTGCACTAGAGTTATCGAACATAATCTCTCCTTTGTTGATGAGGGATTGGATAATGATTTTGAAGGTATTACACCTACTAACATCATGCCCTACTACTTGATGGAAAGCACATAGATCATTCTCATAATACCAGCTAGGTGAAGGATGATAAGAATAATATTATTCAGTAGACTTGATAGGAAGAAGTTGTATGATATTATCCTTCAACTTCTTCAAGATCAAAGAATATGATTCCCCAAGTGGAGTGAATTGCTTACGATTGTTTTAGCTTTAGTTCCTCGCATTTTATTTTGAAGAGGTTTGGTTGATGTATAAATGGTGGAGAAGTGGATTTAAGGACAACCACATTTTTAGTTCTTTTGATTTTGGCATTGGTATTTGTTTAGTTGCTTGGTTTAGAGGAAGATGCCTCATCGGTTTTATAGGTAGAGTTCTTTTTTTTCAACTTTATCTTTCCTTCATCGATGGCTCTATTTTATAGCTTGCATGCCATGGTAAAATATTTCTCAAAGGTTTTAAATCTTTGAACATGTAATGTAGAGGAGATGTGCTTGGCACATGCTCAAGCAAAAAGTCTTATTAGTTTAGGTAGGGGTAAATAGAATGAAAGTTGATTGATTAGGCTTCTCTAATGGGCCACAAAATTGGTAATATATTTGTCAACAAATTGATAGATAGAGTAAAGTTTAGTTATGGAAACCTTCTTGGATATATTTATCAAAAAGTGATCTAAGAAAGTTTGGGCCAAATGGGTGAAAGAGAACAAAGAGTGTTTAGTTATGGCACTATACTAGTCTAATGTTAGACTGGATAGGGACATCAAGAAGGTATGAAGAAGGAGGGCATCATCATAGGTAATAAAATAACATGTATGCCTAAATTACCTATGGTGATATTGGGGATCATCCTTGCTCTAAATATTAGAGAACTTGGGGAGCTCCCACTGATGAGGATATGTTATGATATGGACAGATGGGTAGATGGACTCATTATAGATCTGGTCATATGATAAGATGTTATGAGAACCAGAGATGGATGACTATAAGGTAGTCATTTTATCCATGAAAATTTTCATTAGATCTTGTTGGGGTTGTATACCTAAAGGGTTATAAGGTACATACTATTGTGGTGGTTGGTTGACATACTGATAATTGGTGGGGGGTTGAGGAGCTATCACATATTAGTACATGGACATTGGTGGTTAGGTGGAAGTTATGTAGGGTTAGGTAGATGTAGGTGGTTGGGTAGTAGGTAGAAGTACATGCCCTTATGGGTTAGGGATGTAACCTAGGTTTGGTGTAATAGGTATTTTTTACATAGGAACAGTGGTTAATTTTGTGATCAAAGGAAGGGCAATGACCTTTGTGCTGATGGATGGTAAGGTAAAAAGTATAGGCACCATAAGATTTTGATGTGGGGTAATGGTTAGTGGATTGGGGGTAGATGATGGAAGGTTGGTAATGATAGTGGTATGTACACCCATGGTGAGGGTAGTATAGGTGGCTAGTGGTTAGGTTGTTTCTAAGGTATAGGAGTTATTGGTAGGGGTGGAAGGTATAAGGGTATTTATAGGTTAGGCATGATGGTTTTCCATAATAGTATAAAAGGGATTATTAGTAGATGATTAATCTTGGGTAGTCAATAGTTGGGTAGTGATAGTGTAAATAGAAGTATTTCCCATAAGCTGGGAAGGCATGTCATAAGGTGGGTCCACAGGTGGAACCGAGGTATGGGTATGGTGAGGCATAGTGTTAAAATAATGTTGAAGGGCCACATGATTGTTATCTAAGAGGGTGGTAAAGTCCATATCTCTTTAGGGAACTTCCTGAGGGAAATAAGGACTTCTTGAAGGATGAGGAAAGTTTTATGGTTCAAAAATGTACTCCATGGATGAGGAGGTATAAGGTTTTGATTGGTTTGGTGATGGGTTTTGTTCTACTAGATTCTTTTGATGCTAGTGAGTTATAACCCTCCAAGGTAAGGGGGAGAGAATACATAAAAAAATTAACCACTCAAACAAATAGAAGACAAGAAATGATAAAATAAATCAATCACACACTAGAAAGTACATTAAGTCCTAAAGTTATTTCTAGTGTCTCTTTTGGCTTATGCCTTAAGCTTTCAAGAATTTGTGTGACTGAAATTAGCTTGTAGAGTGGGTACTAGAAAAGAAGTCTATGGTTGGTTTTAAGTTGTTCAAGCTCTCAAAAGGATGTGTATTTGAAATCAATACATGGCTTGGTATTAAAGCCTACCCACTCACTTCACACATCATAGAGATAAGGGTGTCAGGTGCTTAGCCAATATATAATGATTTCTAAAGTTTATACTCAACTAGAGAGCTGAGTTAGTTCTCCCCTTGGTAATGATCTCAAAATAGGATTGTCAGGAAAGGGTATGGTGACTGCTAGGTGATGAAATCCTAGTTGGCCCTTGTCTCAAGTCATTTTATCTTCAATTGATGTAGGTAGTTTTGTTTATTGTGTGCAACAAAATTGATGCTACAATTGAATTACTTTGCTTTAATTTAAACTACATGAGTTAAAATTGTAAGTAATCAATGTATACAATCAATTTTAAGCCCAAAATAAAATTTGATGTCATTTATGAGCATATAATAAGGATAAGAGCATATAGATGCAAACAAGAGAAACCCAAGTAGAGACTCAAGGGTCCCACCAGACATGCCAAAATGTTTGAATGAATTTTAGCTTATTTTTATAAAGGAAGAAGAAAAAATTAAATATGGGTATGGTTGAAAAATCTATTTTATTATGCACACATTGGATTAGATGATTGTGAAGAACTCCCCTTTGGCTTGGGAGGATGACCTATAAATAGGACACCACTAAAATAAATGGTTGGTTAGATAGATAGTTGGGTGGATTGCCTAACACTAGCTAGATCCTAGAAGTAAGAGATTCCTTGGGGGATGTCAATCTACACATTTTAAAAAATTAAGTTTATAAAATAGAATATAATAAAAAGCTCCTAAAATTAAACACAAAAAATACTTGATAAATAAGTAGGTTAAAATGACTAATACAAAAATAATCAAGTCAATACTAATGCTAAACAAGTCAAGTATGGTTCAAAAAATAAGATAGGGGTCTATGAACATGCAAACAAAGAGAAAATTTGTTTTGGTTGAGGGTAAGTGGGTGAAAATAACATGTTATTATTGCCTACCATAGTGACCATCAATAGTTGAGGTGACCATCGACAGTCAAGGAAAATGTTGGTAGTTAAACAGACCATTGGTGGTCAAACTAACCATTATCAGTTACTGTGTGTTGGGTTTGGGTTGATAAAATTTAGATTGATAAGACCATAAAAGGTAATTTTTAGAGATGGGTTTGTGTTAGGCTAGCTATGAAATATAAGTAAATTAATTGAATAATGGAAAATAAATACTTAGCTTGAAAAATATTGATCCAATGAATAGTTAAGGTGGTTGGCTCATTACTGGAATCATGCATGATTTCAGTAGAGTAACAGTGCTTGGCTATCATCTAAGGGGCAATGGCAAGTCAACTCTTTGATGTGATGACTAGATCATGGGATTGTTGGAAGAACACATACAAAAGAAGATCTAGAGGAAAAATCTCTTGATAGTTGTGGATGGATTTTCACTTAAAAATCCTCTCTTCTTATAGAAAAATAAGGATAGGTACAACAAGATGTTAATTAGGATTTATAATTATAACTCACACATGCAATAGCTCACACATAGATTTAGATGAGTTAATTATAAAAAAAGGTGGAGTTAAGTTGGTTTAGATAGTAGAGCCTGACCATCAGTGGTCAAGGTGACCATTGGTAGTCACCCTAACCATTGACAGTCATGGTTTAAAGGTAGGGTTGGTTAAAAGGTGGGTTTTATCCAGTAGGTCAAATGACTTAGGTTATGTTTGGTTGTCGGTAAAAAGGCAAATGGTTGGGTTGAAATGGGTCTTGAGGTGGTATAAGGGAATTATGGAATTTGGAACTATTGTGTGTATATTTATTGTGTCTATAGGGGTACTTAAATTTACCCAAAATACTTGATCTTAGGCCTCTTTGTGGTGAAGTGTATGAACATTTGAAGGTGCACCTCAAACTGGTTGTGTTGGAGCTTTATGAATTGAGTAGGGTTTTGAGATTAGTCTCATTATTTTATTATTTCCATTTACTTTAAAATAATTTTATGATCTAAAACATTCCCTTATACTTCATGGCCATCAACCTTATTTGGGAAGATCTGAGTATTCCTTACAATGGTAGTAGGGCTTAAAACTAGGTTCAAGGTCTACCTCTTTTGTCTTATGCTCAATGGTATCTAATTAATGTCATAAATGTTGTTTACCATAGAGAGTGTATAAGTAAATTAAATACCACCTTTAATTACCTTGTAAACACCTCTTTATTTCTATAGTATTTGTGAGCTCTTAAAACCATCAAATCATTCACCTACCCTAAGAATTGACTGTCAAAAGACTAGACTAGGTATGAGACAAAATAATGGGTATAACCACTAATTATCTGACATAAATGAGAGGATTGGAACCTTAATTAAATAATTTTTACCATTTTTACCAAATTTGAGATACTAATCACACCTTTAGGTGCTTCAAATAATAACTTTCCCATGACTAGTTATAGGTTTGCCTACATGTCTGGGTGTTTGGTAGCATGAGGGGTTTTGAGAAAGTATTTTGTCCCTTATTTATTGAAATTATTATGTGAATAATGTGTCTATAATGTTATTAAAAGGATATTTACACCCTTATATATCAGTCTATCAACATCCTTTTCCTCTATATACCTTTTCCTCATTAGGCTAGGTTTCATGCTTAACTAGGCTTGTGTAACCCTCAAGTGTACTTTTAGTGTCCTTTTGCCTTGTATGGGGGTTAAAACCAAGATTTTTACCCTTATTTAGTTTGAATATACCATATTAATCATAATTTATATCCCTTATTCTAGGTAAGATTTAAATCTATAGGCATGTCCACAATGTTATGAGCACTAATTTGCACATGTTGACTATCTACAGGGTCTGTAGAATAAGCTTCTAAGGGAGAAGGGTGTTTTCAACCATTTGATATATCTTGTGAATATATCTCAAATTTTCATCCACCTCCTTGAGATATCCAATTTCTATGCCTAATTTTTTCTATTACATAGTGATCTTGAAGGCTTTTGTAGAGTGGGCCCATATGTTTTCATGTAGATGACTATTTGTTTCCTCAGTAGGGTGTATGGAAATATATGTCTATCCTATTATAATATTATGGTTATTTATAGGCATAATGGGTATCTATGCCTTTTACTCATGGTTTAGGCTTTTAATGATGGGTGTATGGATTGATGGGGATGATAGTGGAGTAGTATGGGAGTTGAACATAGAGTGAAGGTTTTAAACTATAGTGAAAAGGCAGTGAAAGAATCATGAAATGTTAGGGGTTCTTTCATGATTTTAAATTAATTATTGAGACTTACCTAATACTAACCAAAATGACCTTGGAGACCTTAATATTTATACCTATCAAGACATAACACTCTGGAGGTCAGGAAAAGGCATACATAGTTATAATATGAAACCTAGGATTCTCTGAAGAACCTTAACATTAACTAAAAAACTTTAAATTTAGCTAAAGTGACAATAAAAATCTTTGGAGGTAGGAATTTTTTTTTAAGGCATGTGGGGATATCACAGAGGTTATTAAACTACACATAAGGATGTAATGGTGACTTAATATGATTTCAATACTCCACTTTATGCTTTTAAATATGTTTGAGAGCTTGAGGTTGCCATTTAACAACAGATAGTCCTTCTACATTGTGAACCCCATATGTAAATGTAGCCCTTCCTTTGAAAACACCCTGAGAAGATAAAGGGTTTACATGAACATCAACTTGGATCAAAGAGACATAGGAATGTTTGGATTACCCTATTGATCTTTTAATACTATCAAATTTTAGGTGAGAACACTCAACACTCCACTTTACCATCCAACTCTACTTGTAGATTGTATACCTTCCCATTTGATATTTTTATAAGTTATATAAGCTTAATCTTGTGGTCCAAAAATTGAATAAGTCATGATAAGTCCTTTCAAGACATGAGGAATCAGTAACATCCATTAGTTTAGTCTAATAGACAAGTAATTCATCAGAACTAATTTGCTCCTTTTGTGTTGTGAAAATGTGAATGATGTTTGGGTCCCTTAAGTTCTTAAATAATGTTCATAGAGCTCAAGGAACCAATCTTAAAACATATTCCAATGGATTAAATGTAACCAAGTCTACTTTATCTATCCAATATCTTGGGTATTCTTTCACTTTCTTTTGTATGATCTGAGCACAAACCTAAAGTGTTTTCCAAGCCTACCAATGAGTTCAATGAGAAGGTGGATTTGTTTTTATCTCCTCAAGCACTGAAACACCATGATTTCTTCCACACATGACATTATTGACTTCCTCCTATATATCCCTAACCTCACCTATGTTAGTCTATATTATATAGATTCATATAATTAAGAAAGCCTCTACAACTTGTAAATTATTTGGATTTTCTCATGTTTCAGACCAAAATCCATTATTAATGGGAAGGAGGGAAAATAAAAGTTAGGTGATGTATTAAAATCTAGGGTATAAATTTGGGAAGTTAAAAAGACAATTTGGCATTTGTGGGGGCCATTAGTGGAAATTAAGCATTGACCTTTATGGGAATGGAAATCAATAGTGCATGAAATTCCTTAGTTATGGACCAATGGATTCCATGAAAACTCTTAAAGGAATGGATGGTGATTTAGTGGCCCATTAGGGTCAAATGAGGTCTCATTATGGTTAACGTCTTGCTTTTAGGACACATACATGACCTTATGGAGACATAACAAATAGATATCATACCAACACATATGAGGAGACTTTTGTAACCTATTAAGGACTTCAATTGGGCCTCAACACACTTTCATAATGTTCTCAAAAGTTTGAAAATGAACCA
The DNA here is from genome assembly GCA_037957365.1 of Torreya grandis. Classification (NCBI taxonomy): domain Eukaryota; kingdom Viridiplantae; phylum Streptophyta; class Pinopsida; order Cupressales; family Taxaceae; genus Torreya; species Torreya grandis. Next base: position 335,966 of record JARHVA010002829.1, read on the forward strand.
TACATTTCATGATTGAGCAGATTAGAGATGTTCATGATTCCTTATTAGCTAATTTATCAACTCACCTCCACCATGGCACCTTTGAATTATGAGGCCTCATCAAAATTGACCAAGGACATTAAATAATTTTCAAATATTGTAAAAACACCTAATAAAAATGGAAACATGAGGTGATAGGAATCATCAAGTATCTTGTAACACTAGTGAGTTAATGAACCTATTTGAATAGCCCAATTTCACAAGGATTTATGACAACCAGGAGAACTAGTGGTGGATTAGGGTTCTAAGACTCTAGGTTGACCCCTTTCTATGTCTATGACTAGAAATTGGTCAATAGTTCTAGTGACTCAGTTGGCCAAATGAGCTTGTTTGTCAAGGGAACTTATAACCTCTTAATTTGCACTTCATGACTAGCAAGTGAACATTGACTACACATAGACTCTTCCTAATAAATTGTAGACCTTAAGAATCAAAGAGATAAAAAAAGACACCAAATATGAGATAAATAAATACAAACATACACATCTACAAACAACTAAGACAAAAAAATAACTACCAAGCATGTGCAAAAGCAGTTAGAGGAAAGAAACTAATACTAACTATTATGTATAAGAGGACTCGGTGTTCCTAAGAGAATTACTTGAGGAACATCCCATTAATAAGGATGGGTAATTACTCACAATTAAACCTATATATTTAGAAAGTATTATTCTCCTTGTAGTTGGTGATGATGTATGATCCACTCCAAAGACTGTCAAACTTTGAGTGTTTACCTAGCTTGGCACAATATTCATCCCACTTGATGGCTATGTCTCCTTATTAAAAGGTTTTAGATGAATCTCTCTTATCAAATGATCTCTTGAATTGGTTTTAATTGAACAACATGACATTCATATAACTATCCCTTATTTCTTCTAACTCTTTTAACTCATTCAATATTACTTACATTGCATCATCCTCTATGAGCTTAAGTTGGTGTGCAAGCTCCAAGGCTAGTAGCTCAACTGAGATAGGTAGTTTTGCCTATTTACCATAAACAAAGAGATAAGGAGAGTTATTAGTAGACCTATTAAGTGTTATTTTATCTACCCATATAGTAGTATTAAAATTTGTGTGTCATTCTCTTTTATTGTCCTCCATTGTCCTCTTAATGATCCTAATCAAGTTTTTGTTGGTGGACTATGTTAGCCCATCACCCCGTGGGTACTAGTTGGAGGAATATTTGAGATATATATGTCATGGTTAAGGGCACACTCACACACTTTATCACTACTGATGGCCAAGGCATTATATGATATAATAGTAGAGGGGACTCTAAACCTAGTCATAAAACTATCATAAAACTCCAAAATTGAGTTCTCATTTTCTTCTCTAAGTGAAACTTCCTCCACCCACCTATTAAAGTATTTAGTATATATAAAAACCCACTTATTACTATCACTAAATGAGGGATGGATCATGCCTATTAAATATAAGCCCCATTTCATAAAGGGTTGTTTAACTTGGATGGCTTTTAAAGCAAAGGTAGCTAATCTCTACTTACCAACAAACATAACAAACCTAGAAAATATTCTAACCCAAGTATTTGAGTCCCTAAATAATGTGGGAAAAAATTAGCCTAATATAATTATCTTTTAATTTGTGGTCTTGGATGGAAAGTGTATACCTATAGTCCCATCATGAAACTGTTCTAATAATTTATCAATTTGACTAGTCTCAACACACCTTAAGAGCATACCACCTATGTATTTAATAAAGAGTAATCCATCCACCAATATGTAAGGGATGGAATGAAATCTAAAGTTCTTGATTTTTTCCCATATAATACCATAATAAATTTTCCTATTTGAATAAATTCACCACATCTTGGGTCTAGCTATAAGGTGTCATGTTTGCAGCTACTTATTGATTGTCAAGGACTATGAATACCATCTCCTTATCTTATTTAACCTATATTTTAAGATGTTCACAGATTAACCTACCTATGATTAGTTTATTAAACTTTAATTAAATATCATATTCCATACACTTATTCACCACACCATGCCTATTCTCACTTAAGTCCTTATTAAGTATGAAATATTTTATACTAGGGTGAACTATGATCACAAAAACCTTATTGTTAGACACCATGTGTCTGAACGTTTTTATCCCTCTCATGATAGAAAGGAAATGTTTTTCAAAAAAGGTGTATCTTTATTTATACCATTATAATTCTTTAATAAATAAATAAATAGGTTGTTCTAGTCCATCATTTTGTTTCATGAGAATAGCAAAAATGGCATCAATTGTGGATAAGGCATGCATGAAAAAATCATTATTAAAACTAGGGTTGAGGAGGGTGTGAGATTGAGATATGGCCTATTTTATGTCCTCAAAGCTTAATTTTCCTTATTTATTCCATAATAACTCCTTATGATTCTTAAACATATGAGTGAGTGGCTTTACTAACTCTACAAATCTTAGAAAAATATTCCTAATGAAGTTAATCTTGCCCAAAAATATTTGTAACCCTTTCTTGTGCATGGGTAGGGGTAAGGAAAGGATTTATTTTATACTATTAGTGTAAATGGAAAGGCCATCCTTTTTTATAATATTTCCTAGAAGTCTACCTTCATGGACTGCACATATGAATTTTTTGGGGTTCAAGAAGACACCAAACTACCTACATCTATCAAACACTAAACTCAAATGTGTCAGGTGATATTTAGTCTCCTTTAAAAATATAGTGATTTAATCAAGGTATTTTATCACCATGTCATTAATGAGACATTTCAAGGATACATCTTTTTCACTATAAAAGGTTTTCCCTATATTAAATAGACTAAAGGGCATCTTCATGTATGCATAGGTGCCCCACTTGGTTGTGAATGCAGTCTTGTGTCTATCCTCTTATATCACCAATATTTTATTATACCTAGATTATCCATTAAGTAAAGAGAACCTCTAAGAGCCTACAAATTTCTGAAGAATCTGATACATAGATGGTAGAGGATAGTGATCTCTCAAAAACACCTTATTGAGATCTCAAAATTCCACACACAAATGTATCTCCACATTATTATTTCCTATAGGCACAATATTTTCCACCCCTAAGTAATTTTAATAGGAAAGATGATATTAAATTCAATGAATTTTGTCAATTTGTTTCTCATGAGTACCTCAAATTTAGGGTTGACTGGACTTTGTTTCTATCTCACCAATTTCACATTTACCTCCAACTCTATGGTATGTTGGGCCAACCTAGGGTCAAACCCTTTCAAGTCATGATACTCTCATGAAAATACATACAAAATCTTGACATAATGCTATTAAGGTATCTTTCTCATCCTTGGTATTCACTTTCCTTAACTTCAGTAATTTATCCTTGAATATAACAACCTTATTAGAATGTTCCTCTTTGATGGAGACACTTACCTTATCCTCCCTCAATTGGTCACATTCATTGAAGATACTATCCAATGTCACCAAGCCCTTATGAGGCTTATTTTTCATCAATTAGACATTTTGATCTCAAAATTGATGTTGTAACTTACTTTGGTTCTTTGAGCAGAATTCTACTTCATGTTGGAGGAATCAAGAAATCTAACTATCACTCTTAAAAACCTACCAAATTACCTCATTATTAGGTGTTGAGGTCCTGCACACCAATTTGATTTGTGACTACCCTTTGGTGTCTTTGACTCCATAAACTATGTCATATTGTATACCAATGGTATCTAACCAGTTATTAGGCCCATTTTTGGATAAGAATATATTTGTGCCAACTCAGTAGACATCTCAACATGAGGCAATCATTTGAGATAATTGAAATTTTGATATATTTTTTCTAGTTGGAAGAATTGATGCACTCCTTACACCAATTGGTAGGCAACTAAAAAATTCTATGATGTTTTGGGCATCTTCAAAGAATGGAAGCATGTGGTAATCACAACAAAAAATGTGCAAAGTAATGGATATAACATAATGATTGAGAGAAGATCCAACTCAATAATTGGCATGTCCATCTCCACCCTAGTATAAGGTACTCATATAGGTAATAAAATCAATATTGAACCAGTATGTGAGAGGTGACTTTGACATAATGAAGCATTGTAGAATTGGTTCTAGACATTGTGAAGTGACTACCTTCAAAAATATTAAAATTAGTATGGATAATTTTGAGGCTTCACATTGTAGTTCCCAAGATTTCCTATGAGCTTCTATGCCTTTAGTATATTATAATAGCATTTACTCTATCTCATTTGTTATATGCTCTCTATATTTGAACTCTATTAATGAAGAATGGTGTGCCTTATTTGAGTTCTAAACTAGTTTAGATGGTTATAGTAATGTTCATTGAATAGGGTTCAATTGTGCAATGTTCACGATAGTTTTAATGCTTGACTATAATAAATGAATACTAAGTTTTAAGAAGCTTCCAATGTTTAAAGTGATAACCACCATGAACCCTTGATCCAAAATATTCCATTGAACTTTCTAAGTGCCTTAAGGATGCTATGCATGATAAAACATAGGCTTATACCAATGATACCATAAATAAAACAAATATATACTTGTTCTTATATGACTGGAAGTAGTTACCTAAATAGGCTTTATGCATATAAACCTTCAGCCTAGCCTAGAGATGGCTTATGTCGATGAATTTACAAATGACCAAACCCATTAAATATTGAGTTGAACCATGTCATGACTAACCCAATGTGGGCCCTAATTATTTATTTATGATACTTTGAGTGATTGTATAAGGATCATGATTTATGTGAATTTATGCTAGTTTTTGTACTTAGTTATAGCTAGTTTAGAACTAACTTGGATAGCTAGGAAAGTGCGTAATGGAGTGAATAACTGACTCCTCTAAAACATTTCAGTTGTATTTGTGGGACCCATGTTGAATTTTATTATTTCAATGGTGTAAAATAATAATTCTCTAACTCTCCCTTGAGAACATCAAATTCTAGATGGAACAAGTGGAAGATGACTTTGCACTGAAGCATCTATCCTTTAAAGAATAGAATCCAAGAAAGTGGATCCAAAATAACTTGTATGATATTTTATATGAGGTATTATTTTGTGAAATACCTGAACATGTGTATCACTAGTTGGCTACTTATGTAACTCATGAAAGATGAAGCTATGTATAACACCATGAGTGGATGAAGGATTACTTAGAAAATCTTGATAACCTTGATGCCACTTGGATCAAAGTTATAAAAAAATGGTGGCAAGGAGCACTAAAAAACTACATGATTGAGTTTATAGTATAGATGTACTCCTACCTTAAATAAGTAGAGTATCAATTCTTACACAAACTTAGAGGCAAGTTTGTGAAAGAACTCAACACTGAGCTTAAGAAACTAATGGTGGATTATGGCTTTGAAATCATAAGAATGGAATGCTAAAATATTTTCACATATGATCATCATAATGGTGAAGAAAGATATGTATAGGTGAAGTGAAATAAAAGGGGATGAGTATATTGACACCTAAGAGCTCAAGAGATAGAATTATAATATGACAAGGTGTAGGCAGATAGAAGATATAGAACCAAGAAGTGCTGAGAGAACCCATAGTGAGTAGGAAGGGCATAGGGAAAGATATCTTGAATTATAGTAGTACTAAAAAGAGAGAAACACTAAATCCATAGAATGAGCTCATCGATTGATGGGTGTAGAATAATCTAGGTTTTTATAAAATTTGACCATTAAATATGTACTATAAATGCCTACCCCTTTTAAACCTATAGTGAAAGCTCATGTGCTAGATCCCCCTAAGGAAGAAAGAAGAGTGATAACTAACCCTATTATCAATATTGAATTTGATTCATTTTTAGAATTAGATTATAATTTTGTGATTAAAAAGGTTATCCATTATGATAAGCTAAGTGAACATATCTATAATCCTTTGGGTGATAGTTTAAAAACACAAAATTAAAGTGTAATCATTTCAAGTCATGAAATGTTAGCCACATAGACACACCAATAGCCCATAAGGAGTAGACCAGTACCACAAGTGAGTAGCACCACACTATCAAATTCAATGCTGAAAAAAATAACCATAGGGTTAATTCCTAACCCATTAAATGGAAGCATTAGAGGACCATCATTAGGATAAGTTCTAGGGGAAAACACCTTAGATTTCTAATTCCCCCTATATAAAATATACTGTTAGATGGAAATGCACTTGCCAAAATATCATGGCATGGAAAATGCCATAGAACATGTGTTAAATTATGAGATTCAATGGTGCACTTGGGGTATATCCCAATTTGAGCACAAAGAAACACAATTCATGATAACTCTTCTTGATCACACTCATACCTAGTATAGGAAATTTGATCTAAACTAGGCCATGATTGATTATGACATTTTGAAGGAGGCATTATTGAAGAATTTGATATTCTTGAGTTTGAGCAGTAAAACATCACCAAACTCAAGGAAATTATCTAAGGGATATTAGAAATTTTGCACCTTTATGATGCTATATTTAAAAATATTCTTTCCAAGATTGTTTATGATATTCACCCATTTTATTATGCCTAATGGTTTATGGGAGGATTGTTAGTACCCTTTTAGAAGATCACTGTCTATGAAGACATTCATAGACCCCCATGAAGTCCTAGAATCCATACTCTAGATTGAGGTAGTTAGGAGCACTGAAACAAGAATCATCCTTTTCATGGAGGTGAAAACTACATCCATAGCTACCAAATATAAAAACTAACCATTAGTTTATCACAAGATGTTCAAAGTAGATTATGGTGCACCAACTACAATATAGAAGGTCATAATAGAAACAATTACCCTAAAAGGAATGTGCACACATTGCTTCTAAATTTTAAATTTTTCCATGAGGGACATGATGTTTACAATTGATCATTATTATAATAAACTAGTTAGGTTAACATAACCCTCTATTTCAATTTTTGCGATGCATACACTCATGTTATAGTTGACTATCGAGTAATTGATGATATTCATGAAAACATGAAAAGAGACACGTAATAATAAACTAAAATAGTCATAGGGTAGGTGAACCAAATAAATTAGGGATATGGCCAATAAATTGTTGGATATAGTGAAAAAAAAGGTGCTAGAGGGTGAGGTGGAGGATGAAGTGGAGGAAGATTCCCACTATGATTATGTTACAACTATGGTTCAACTGAATACTATCACTGTGACTTCTTGATACATCCAATGTGTGGGTATTTTCAAGGACCACATCTAGTTGAGGAATACCCTAACTTTTATAAAATTTTGACCCAAGGCTAGATTAATGTAGATAAAGGTATAAGAATGATCCAGTGTGAGCCAAAAGTAGAGAAATAGAATCCAAAGTCACAATCAACCCACATAGATTCAATCAAATTAAAATAAACTACTCATGGATTCACCACTTAGCTACTAGTTGCACCAATACCAAAATTACACTTGAAATATGGGGAACTGAGTTGTACTAAGTGCATCATATGGCCATAACCCAAATATGTGCATTACCAAGACCCTACGTACTAGAAGGATGTCTTACAATAAGCCATGAACATCATTCAAAACCTAAAAGAACTCAAACTGGAATGAGATATAGAAGTGAAAGCTACTACCTCCTACAAAAATATAGATAACTAGGAGGATGAGGTACAAAAGCTAATAGATATCCTACACCTCCTAAAGATAGAAGGGATGTTTCCCCTATTAAATAATTTTCTTTTAAAACATTCTAATCAAAAGCTAGTTGAAATTACCATGCCTCACATAGTTGAAATTATTTTTCCATGCATGGAAAGGGTGTAAGAGGTTAGACATACATATAATGCAAGATATGATCAAGAGATCCTAGTGAATGCCATCACTAATGGATGATCTATGTGTGAGGTCCTTGTTGACATAGGTACTGAGGTTAATATATTAACAAGGAATGCATGGGAGAAGATGGGTAGACTAGCCTTGAGACTTTCCCCTCATATGTTTTTCATAGAAAATAAATTTAAGACGTATCCAATAAAAATAATAAAAATCACCATTGTAGATATTATGGATGTAAAGTTCCATGTTGACTTTGAAGTGATTGAGTTAGCTGAGCAAGATAATTATCCAATACTCATGGGTAGGTCACGGTGCTATATAAATAATACCAACATGTGATTCAATAAGTGCTATATGAATTTTTAAAATGAGAAGGAGAGGGTCATGATCCCCCTTTCAAGTGATCAAGGACCCCCTTATGTAGAAAGTGTTTATCTTAAATAAGAGATCAACCATATCTACAACATCACAATGCAAGGTACCAAAACTATCAACCCCAATGACCAAGGAGTTCTTTCTTGGGATGATGGATAGTCAGCCTTAGACACTATTGATGTAGGTTGTGAATTATGCATCAAAGAAGCTTAAAAAATCACTATTCATAGGAGTCACATAGTGAAAGAAAAGGTGCCAAAGCCTATGAATATTCTCTGGGTCCAAATTGATCATACTCCATGAAGAGGGGTCCTTTATAATAGGAATAAAGGAAATAAGGTGGTTTACCTAAGAAAAGGTAAAGTTGTGGTGCTCCCATTATATGAGGGGATAAATCCTATATAATATTATGTTCATATCATATATTCATGTGTCTCAAAAGAGAAAGATAGAATGGGTGCACTAGTGTATACTTTGAGAAGCACTACCACTCATTAGTGGGCAACATAAAATCCTAGCTTACCAACTTGGAAAGGTGTAAAAGCAAAAATATGAACTAGATTTGGGAAAATTAAAGAGAATATATACATCTCCACATACTCTAATTATTTTGACCCTATAGTGAATGTGCATTTGTGACAATAAACTTGGATTGAGTATGACATAAATGCCCCAAGGAAATTATGCATGTAAAACTTCTATAGAACCTTGAATATGTGGGCATGGGATTTGTATATGGTAAGAAAAACATACCATGATATAACCAATTAGGATGTCTTGAAGGATAAGTTTGTGCACACCTTCTCCTTTTCCTTATATTGTTTGGAATTGATCAAGCCATTACAAATCATTTAAAGGGGAGTGTTTGAGGACACTACAATCTTAGAAGAGCACCTACAAGATATGTATGGGGAGAAAGTATTAGTGCTAAAATATTTATTTAATGAGAAGGAACTCATTAAAGACTCAAGTTATGAATATATAAATGTTTGTTAAGCACAAAATTATATGTCTTTGATAGGAAAAAGGAAGATCATGTGCCAAATGGATGATGGTGCCCCTGACGAGGAAGACCCTACTCATCTCCACATCAAAAAATTGAGGGGAGTAGACAAGTTTAGGACACACAATATGAGATAAACAAACAATACCATGCACCACTCAAGACCACCTAGGTTGACATCAACATGGAAGGAGAACCAAATGTGGATACTCTAGGTGTATATTGGTCCAACACGGAATTGGTGCAAATTATGGATCTTCTAAAGCAACTTTGAGATTTTTTTCCATGTAATTATCATGACATGAAGTTCACCCACCCATTATTTGGGAAAATGATCATAAATATAGTGGATGATGTATGACTTTTCAAGAAGTTCCCCTACAGAATGAATTCCAATCTCTATGCAAAGGTTAAAATATAGATTGAAAGTATGCTAGCCACATGAATCTACCTAGTATAAGAGTTAGAATAGGTGATTCCACTAGTTATTAGCATTAAAAAGGATGGGAACATCTACATTTAGATGTATTATCTCTTTTTAAACACGACCTCTGTCACTAACCCCTTCTTGACTCCATTCACTGATGAAGTCTTGAATGGAGTCATAGGTTACAAAATCTATACTTTCATTGAAGGTTTCTCTTAATACCATCAAGTCCAAGTTAAAGAGGAGGATAGGCCTAAGATAAATTTTATGATAGAATGTGTTTTTCACCCATAAAATGATTCCCTTTGGGATCAATAATGTGCTAGTTTTATTCTCTAGAGTGGTCATCATCACATTCAAATATTTTATCCATAAGTTCCTCTAAGTGTACCTTGATGATTGGAATGCATATGGATTTGTGAGGAACCATTATGATAATTTACACCTCATTTTTGAAAGGTGTTGATAGCTATAGATATCATTGAATCTTAATAAGTGCATCTTCATGATAATGTTTGTCATATTGTTTGGGCATATCATTTATAAATAGGGTATACTTATTGATCCCATGAAGATTTCCATTACCATTCAAATCTAGACTCTTTCAACACAAAGATATGTTTGTGCCTTTATTATCCATTATGGCTATTATATAAATTTTATGAGTTATAGAAGGATAAAAACACTACTATAGGAATTGTTTCACAAGGATGGCCCATTCTAATAGGACACAACACAAGAGGATGCTTTGAAACTCTAAAGCTCAAGTTACCTTGCATTCTTATTCTTTAGTTTCTTGACTGGACAACTCCATTCCACATCTATGTCAATGCATCTAGATTTGTAATTGGCACCATTCTAGTGTAGCCTAATGAATGCAAAATGGATCATCCTATCTCCTTTACAAGTCTTAAATTGACCCTAATAGATCAAAATTATATAACTATCGAGTATGAGGCACTAGCAAAAGTCTATGCCCTCAAAAACTTTAGACAATATTTATTGTTCACCCCATTCATATTTTTAATTTATGATGAGGAGATTAAGTACCTTGTTAATAAGCCCATTTTCCATGGGTGCATTTATATATGGATATTTATGTTTCAATAATTCTAATTCTCAATTATGGTGAAACCTAGGAAGTAGAACTTGAGACTAGACCATTTGTCCCACATCAACTAAGGAAATGTGGTAGTTCCCATTAAAGATGGCATGCCAAACTCATAACTCTATGAATTCTAGCACATTCTTGAAGACTTGGAATAGATAGACACATTTCTAATATCTAGGTTTGTACCCCAAACCATGACCACCATAGAGAAGAGGAGGCTCACCATTCATCCCACCCCCTTTCATATCATTAGTGAAGAGGTATATAAATTAAGTTTATATAAAGTCTTGCACTGATATATTTTAGAACATGAAAGGGACTCCATTATATTTGACGTGCATTAGGAGATCATAAGAGGACATTATTATGGAGACATAATGGCACATAAAGTGTTATAATCAGGCTTATGGTTTCCAGGCCTATTTAAAGATGTAAAGGATTATGATAATGCATGAGACATATGCTAGTGCATAGGAAATACCAACCACTAATATGATATGCCTCTCATCCCAATCCCTACCCAAGCACGATTCAAGAAATGGGTCATTAATTTCATTGGGATAATTACTCTTGAAGCAAGGTCAATAGATGCAAGGTATATTTTGGTGGTAACCAAGCATAGCCACCACAACCACATTATTTATTTGGGAGAACATTATAAGTCATTATGGGTTCCCACTTAGTTTAAATAGCAATAGAGGAACACACTTCCTCAATGAAATTATGAAAATATTGCTAGCTGAGTATATGGTGGCACACCATAAGACCACCCCATATCATCTACAAGAAAATGGCATAGCTAAGGTATTCAATAAAATATTAGGAAGGTGCCTCACAAAAATATGTGACTTTGGTCACAATTATTGGGATGATCAAGTGTCAATATTATTATGGGAATACCACACAACCTAAAAGTACTTAAATAAAACACACCATTCCAATTGGTGTTTGGCACTGAGGAAATTATACCAATGGAATTTTTGGTACCATTGTTATGGATTGCATGAATTGGTTACCTAAATGACTAAGATTTATAAATTGCAAGGCTGGAGGACTTGGAGAAGTTGTTTGAGGTACACACCTAAGAAATATGGAGCCATCAAATAAAGAAGGCATGCCAGAAGCTCTGGCATGATAAGCATATTAATTACAATGTATTGACTAATGGAGCATTGGTATTGATATATGAATCCAAGTACATAAGGAACCCAAAAAAACTATAGATAAGGTGGATGGGACCATATATCATCCATAATATATTGGAAACTAACACATGTAAGCTAGCACATTGTCAAGTGAAATGCTCCCTAGGCATTTCAACATCTATAGACTAAATGCTTATAGGAAATAAAATGGTGTTTACACCATTAAACACTAAATTCCCAATCACAAGTTAGTTATGTTGTACTGACTCAAATGATGTATGGCACAAGCCAAACATTTACTTATATTTTGTGATTGTTGTTTTTTTAAAGTGAACAAGTGGCACTTTTAAGCCTATAAGATAAATATTATGGTGCTTCTATGCATAACTCTAGTCGGGTGAGTCTATCATAGTTACTTTCTAAAGTGTTTGAGGATAGACAACTAATTTTTTAGGTGCATATAATTTTCTATACTTGAACATATGAGTACCAAGGGAGAAAGAGAAGTATAAAGGGTGCTCATGCACATAACATGAAATAAAGGCATACATGATGCAAAATTATGATAGGTAGAAATAAGACACACACTATGATCATGTGTAAGAGATCAAAATTATAAATTTAAGTGCTAGAGTGATAGTGCAATGGATTTGTATGGGGTAGGATAGGCCAAGGTAAGAGATGAAAGAGGAGATAAATCAACCAAGATAGGAAGGCTTGCTTAAAATGAAAGTGTAACAAGAAGAGCAAATGGGATTGAGGATGTTGATTCATGCATATGTAATGTTTTATGCCCAAGTTGTCATAAGAAAGGTGAAGGTCACACTAAGTGAACAAATCATAGAATAAATATCATTAGGACATGATAACATCCACCCAAAGTGAGGTAGGAAGTGACTTTGAACTACATGTCACTTCACCAAGAATATCGTTAGGAGGAATTATTGAGGTGATGGTTGAGTCACAAAAGATTTGCATCGAATACATAAATGGTAATGGATTTTCATGGATTTCATGGGATTTTACGTATTCTAAGATCTCTAAATGCCACCATACCATCAATCACCTACACTTAAGATGGTAGATGAAATTAAGGGTATAAATAAATTATAGACCAACTAGTTTAGGTTACAAATCATGAGATAATTTTCACCCAAAACACAGACCAACAAACAAGAGCCAAAGAAAACAATTGCTACTAGATCCAACCATTGAATACCCATAGATGCCAAAAGTGAATGATTGAATAGAAAGAGGAATTATGTTAACTTTGAGATTGGTGTAGAGAATTGTGGGGCACAAAATATGAAAAAATTAGGTAGAATAAAATTAGAGTGATGTTGAGGCCACCATTACTGGAAAACAAAGATTGAGATATTAAAACATAGTCACAGACCTCACTTATATGATAAGCACCAATAAAAATTGAAGGCTTTTTAAATCTAAATATGCTATACTTCAACACTACCCAATTCAAAATTCTAAAGAAATGCATGAGTTCTAGCCAATTATAGGTGTAAGAGGATACCAATAGGGTGTGGAGGATAGAAGAAGTGTCTAAAACAAAGAAAAAAGTGTAGCCAATAGAGGGAGTTAGCACCATTAAGGTTGATCTTATAGTGCTTATAAAAATGGCCTATTTGGTGATGTATTTACCTAAGTAGCTATTGGTAGGGGAAAATGAGCATCCTCTATGCACACTTGTCAGCTCGAAGAATACAACAACCTCACCTAAATCAATGCACAAGACCTAGTATAGAACTAGATATGGGGGCTAAAATTGAATCAATCATGGCATTGATCAATGTCTCCATTCAAGACAAACTTACATCTGCCACTAGTATAGCTCAACTCTATGAGTTGTCATGTTTTGATAAGCTAGAGGAACTCATACAATTCTCCTCTCGTACATCCATAGAGATCACATCTATTTTATAGGGAGATGAAAATGGATATCAATGTGTTTAATAGGTGGAATTATCAAGCTTCCAGACTCTAGTGCAAACATCTACCAGATGATGTCAGATGATGCTGAATATGAAAGGGTAAGGAAAATCTATAGGTATAAGGGAGGTTTCACATTCCATATAAAAGATATCAAGGAACCTAGAATGAGGGTAGTTGCATGCCTCATGATTTCAAAAAAACTACCTAATATTTAATGGATAGAATCACTAAGGCCTACCTATGCATCACCAATCACATGGAATAGGGGTTAAATTTAACATCACCAAGTTCATAGTGGAGGAAATGGTGAAGAATTCATTGGAATGTCATACATCATGAGAGACCTTCTGGTGGGGATCGATTTTGATCCTAATTGTCATGGAGGATATTAGATTGCTATATGGTGACAAGGACAACTTTTGGTTATTATTGATGCAAAAGGACTCCCTAACACTAAAATATCAAAACTTCACCTACTAAAACCTTCTCATAAAAATACAAGATTTGCATGATGGGGTGGTGTGCCCAATACATCAAGGCATTTGGAGAGGAATGGTGCATTCCTAAGGACCTCCCTTAAAATATGTTTGGGATGAAAACCATTGACATAATGAAACACTTATATGTAAATCACTTGGTACTCATATATTGTAAACAATTTGGCAAGTTGAAGCTCCTCTAAGATTTTTCTACTAAATACTTAAGAGACATGCTTCAAATAATCCTCAATGTACAATATTTAGACATCCTAGTCAAGACCATGGATCTAGAATGGATTAGGTTATGACACCAATACATGCTCCTAGGAGGGAAAATAACTAAGGATGACTCAAATCACACTGACATCCATCCCCTCTAGAAATAAGTGATTCTTGAGAATATCCATAATCTTTATTATGAGATGAATCCAAGGAAGAAGGGTATGAGCATTGAGAAGTATGATGACCTCCCCCTCTAGATTGATGATGAAGGAAAGATGGTGTTAGTATCATTGAATAAGTCTCCTTACAAGAAGAAGGGGGAGACATTGAGGAGATGTAAGAGCACATAAAATTGAAGATCACCTCTAGTGGTGAATCCACTCCATCTACACATAAGAAGAAACATGTAGCCTTCATGTTGGGGATTGATTCACCAAATATAAGGGAGAATAAAAAGAAGAAATCCAAGGGGCCAATTGTAATGTAAATGATAAACTTTGTAAAGATGGAGGCATAAGAGGATGCAAGGAAGTAGAAGTGAAGAAGGCATGGAAAGATATGGAATAATAAGAGGAAGAAGAAGGAGGGATGAAAGTATACATCATCCAAGAATAAGAAATAGGAGTTGAGCCTAGTACCTCATTGAAAGAGCCCTCCACACATCCTATACAAATTGAGGAGGAAAAGAGGAGCCAATAGAAGGAAATGAGCCTTAGTGAGGAACATATATAGGTGGTGCTAGAGCTATATTAGAAAAGAAAGGCCATAAGGGAAACCAACATGACCTAGGCATATATTGATAATGTTGAGGCTAAGGAAAAAAAGGCTAAGGAGGAAAATACAACCATAATAGTAAAAAAGAGGAAGGTAGAGAAAAATAAGTCCCAAAAGGAAAGGGACAAGAGATAAAAGGAAGAAAAGAGGGTTGTCATAGGTGTAGAACCAATTAGGGAAAAAGTAGCAAAGGTGCTTGGCACCATCACCATCATAGTAGAAGAAAATGCACCACAGGTGTTCCCAATTAGTGAAGGGGTGCTTAGAGACAAGGAAGGTGATATTGACACCTTAAAAGAGCAAACATAGAGCATAAAATAAACCTAATAGGCACATGAGGGTAAAACTAACATCAAATAAGAACAAGTGTACAAAGGGGACAAGTCTAAAGAAACCATAAAGGAGAAAAGAGGAGAGACCTTGAAGGAGGGAACTAAATAAAGTGATAGCATTAAAGAGGAAAAATAAATATATCTTGTTGTTACTAAAGAAGAGGATGTCAAAATAAGCCTAAGGGAAAAGGCATGAAATAGATGGACCAATGAGGACTAATATATGTTAGAGTATATGCCCTTAAAATGGTTATAACAAGGATGCACTAGTAGTTGTCATTTTATTTTGATAGTTATATTTATGAGCCTCAGTTTGAGGTACCACCAAAGGTCGTGTTAGTCATAGATCAACCAGAAAAAGGGTATGATCCCATTCTAATAAACCTCCATGTAATGAGTCTAGTCAATTTGGACAATATACTCATTTGAATGGACTCTAAATTAGAATGGATTAACCTCATCAATGATATTATGGTTTCAAATTGGAATAAGATTGTGCTAGAAATAGAGGAAGAGGTAAAGGCCATGAAGGTCAAATTGTAATAAATAGTGGAGCATGTCAAGAAAGTTGATCCATCCCTCTTAGATGGCATTGATACTGATAATTTTTTAGAGGTTGACAAGGTATGTACACTAGTTGATCATATTCTCCTAAGGTTAAAGGTAGAGCTAGATCTAGAAGAGGAGGACCCATGCACCATAATAAAGAAAGAGCTAGCTACGAAGATCAAAGAGGTGGAAGACCTCTTCATGAATCTAGAAGAAGGCATAGAGGTAGGGGATACCATCTTCATAAACTTCTATAACCAAGCATTGGTCATTGATGTGTGCCTCAATAAGGAAAAGGGGGAGAGGGAAGATATGATGGTAAAGGCATACACTATTTGTAGGTCTACATGTGCACAGATCATGGAAAAAGTCAATACCTTTAACACCCATATCAAAAACCAAGAGAAAAATATGGAAGAAATATTTTTCAAATTTTAAAATAATGTTGAAAAATGAGGAACAATCTTAAATAGAGGAGTGACAAGGTCAAAGGAAAGGCTGGAGGCTTTAAAAAATGAATAAAATTGATATGCTCATTGTTAGTACCACCTCAATAGATATTGATAGCATCATTGAAGAAATCAAGCTCACCATTAAGGGCTTTGAGTATTTCAACATTGAATTAAAGGAGAATGTATTGGATTTCTACATGCCTAAGGTGTTAAAATACTAGTCCTAGGATGGACTAGCAATTTTATATGGGGTGATGTTGGGCCACTTTTTGGATAAGTATGGATCCATGCCAACTCAGCTAACATCTTGATGTAAGGAAATCATTCAAGATGATTTCTATTTTGATATCTTTGTTCCAACAAGAAGAATCAATTCACTCATTATGCCATTTGATAGGTAGCTAACAAATTCTATTATGTTTCAAAGAGTGGAAGCACATGAATATGATAGTGTAAAGGGTGCAAAGTAATGGAGTTAGTGGAATTATTGAGAGAAGATCCATCTCAACAATTGGCATGTGTAACTCCACCCTAGTATAATGTGATCCTTTAGTTTAAAAAAGTATGCTCAAACTAGTATGTGAGAGGCAAATTTGACATAACAAATCCCTATAGAACTAGTTTTAGACATTGTGAAGAGATCACCTTTGAAAGTAGGATTAGTATAGATGCCTTTGAGGTTTCACATTATAGTGCCCAAGCTCAGTTATGAAATTTTGGGCCTTTATTATCTTATATGATAATTCACTCTATCTCATTTGCTATGTACTCTTTGTATTTGAACTTTATTAATGAAGAATGGCATGCCTTGTTTGAGTTTTGAACTAGTTTAGATAGTTATAGTTACATTATTTGAATAGGGTTCAATTACGTAATGTTCATGATAGTTGAAATGTTTAACTATAATACATGAATACTAAGTTCTAAGAAGCTTCCAATCCATATATTTAATGGTGTCTCTACAATTAATGATGACATAAACATATTGGGTATAATAATCTAAGTATAGGAAAACCCTCGCACCAAACCATGATGCCTATGTTTAAATGGATAACTAGCATGAACCCTTGATATAAGTATTCCATTGAACCCTCCAAGTTCCTAAAGGATGTTAAGAATGATAAAACATAGGCTTACACCCATGAGACCATAGAGCAACCTAATATATACTTACACCCACATGACCAAAAGTAGCCACCTAAATAGGCTTTGTGCACATATACCTTTAGCCTAACCTAAAAATGGCCTGTACCAATGAACTTACAAATGACCAAACCCCTTAAATATTGAGTTGTGCTATGGCATAATTAGCCTAATGTGTGCCTTATTTATTCTTATATTTTGCTTCAAGCGAGTGTATAAAGTTTATGCCTTATGTGAATTGATGAAAATGAAGTTGAGTGATAAATGTTGAGAACCATAGGTTTATTCTATGATTGTGCCTAGTTATAGCTAGTCTAGAACTAACTTGGACAACCAGGTAAGTACTTGATGGAGTGAAGAAGCAACTTTTATACAACACCAATTTGCATGATGGCTGGATTCTCTAAGGATGGAATGAATTTCAAAGGCTTGGAACTCCTATAAGAGGTCACAAAATTGGTTCTTATAGGTTTTCAAAAGTGGACTCTTAACTGCATGTATACCCCTTATCACTATTTCACTATCTCATTTAGCTTGCAATAACTTAATTACTCTTCTCATTTCCCATTGTAAACCTAAATGAGGGCCTCATATTCTATAGTATTTGAATTGCATTTAAACTAAAACCTTAGGGTAGAATGATACCTCAGATTGGAAGGGGAGACAATAATAACACCTTCCTCACTCCCATTATTTGACCTTGATCCATCAAAGAAAAATCTCCATACACCTTCATACTCTTGACTTAGGCTAGTGAGACTAGGAATAAAAACTCCTTCCTCATGAATAAAATACACACCTAGGCTTGCCTCTTCAATGGTTTTATAGGGGCCATAACCATGATTGTCTATTGACCACTCATTAAGGAGCAAATCTGAGATGCCTTCAAGTGGTTCCTTAGACTCTTGATCATTGAGATGCTCATCCTCATCTAAGATATCATAGTTAACATTAGATAAGTTGGTCATGTGGGGTTTTAAGTGGAACCTATAAATACACTCAAAACTTATGGTAACCCTTGTCCCATAACTATTCCTAAAGACCATGTATGACCAATCAAAAGAGAGGTACCCCCCATTTTTAGTAGTAAAATCCCTAGACAAGAATATATAAAATAGGTAGGAAGGTCAAATACCATGCTATATTGAGATATGGTATAGTTAGGATAGGAAACCAATATAATTTTTAAGTCCTTAAGAACACCTACAGTCTTGGTAGGAGATCCATCCAATTAAAAAATCCCCTTTTCATTAGGTTCATACTTAAGTTCCAACTTATCAAATATGGATTTAGGCATGATAGAAGTACTATCACCACTATCTATCATGAAATTATAAACAATTTAATATCCTATTATGACTAATAGATATAAGTGAGGTGGTTTGAATACCTTAGATGCATGGGATTCATTAGGTTGACTATAATTAGAAAAGGTTGCACTTACCTTATCATCTTGCATATCCATCACATGAAGCTTGGAGAGTTCTTGTTAAAGGAGGTCATTTTACCCTGGAATGAGTAAAGTATCCCACATAGGAATATTTCAATGGGCCTTCTTCATGTAGTACGTAATGCTAAAGGGAGAGATGACTATCTTAGAATGCAACTTAGAATAAGAAACATCATTTGAAACTTGTGTAACTTGGGGGATAAAAGGACTTTTCTAAGGCTACAAATATCCTTATGGTATCTACTGAGTTCAAAGTATATTGTGGAATACTTCTTGAGTGGTAGACCCTTGATTTATTTTTGAAGGTGTTGGAGTTGGCTTAGACTACCCCAAACTATCATTAACTAAGTTATCTACCTTGACCACATTCTAACATTGATATGCTACTACTTTCTCAAATAAATGTTCACCTTCTTTAAAATTTAAAAAAGTAGTTTTAGAGGGTGCCTTAATTCCACTTCCACCTTGTTAGTTTAGAACCTCAGTTGGGGTAATGAAAGGAATGTATCCATGAGGCATAATGTGACCTTCCTTATGTTGTGGAGGAGGCATGTTGTCATGTGATTGAATGGCTAGACCCTACTGCATATAGGATATCTGACACCCTTCACCACTTAGAGCCATTGTTATATCACTAGATTATCCCCATGGATTAAACCATTGACCTTTTTATTCATAGTTAGTATAATTTGGTACCAAGTCCCTAGAACTATTGGCAGCATTAGGATTGAAACTATTGTAGGGTCTTACCTATGTAATCTACCCTTGGAATTATTAGTTAGGCTAATAATGAGGCATATTGTATGGGTATGACTAATAAGTATCTTGATATGGGCCTTGATAAGGCCTATAAGGTGGATTATTCTACCTCTCCAAGGCTAATAGCTTGTTATTTTGGGCCTTGAGTAGTTCCTCTATATTACCCAACCTATCTACTTGGTTGCCATCTGATTGATCCTAATCAGTTAGGGTTGGTAATGGAGCAATGGTGGGGACATAGGGTTGTATATATTGGAAAATATGCATGAGAGGCCTAGGAGTGAGTTTTCCTACTTGGATTAGGTAGTTTTTTTTCTCTTATGTCTATTTCATAATTTTTTTAGAAAGGTAATCCACCCCATTGATTGTATCATAATATATACATCATATTTTAAGGCCCTTACGTATTGCAATAAGGCATAGTTATAGGTGGGCTTGTTGATGGTAAGAATCCTATCACAAGTTTTTTGGAACCTATAATTGAAATATACCATGGATTCTTGAGGGGATATTTTGATTGAAGTGAGTTTTTCTACCAAGGAGACATGGTCACTCATATCCCCAAATT
The DNA here is from genome assembly GCA_037957365.1 of Torreya grandis. Lineage (NCBI taxonomy): Eukaryota > Viridiplantae > Streptophyta > Pinopsida > Cupressales > Taxaceae > Torreya > Torreya grandis. The sequence continues at coordinate 356,504 of JARHVA010002829.1, forward strand.
TTTTACATAAGTGCTCTCCAAACTCATCCTTATAGATGTAGGTGTGAGACCCCTATACCACTAGGGTGCCTTAGCCCTCAAGGAGGTTGCCAAAGGTATCATAGCCAAATTCTCTTAGGTTATGTTATGAATTTAACACATATTGGTTATGTTTGTTATATGCTCTATATGGGTAGTTGAGTTATCTCTTATGATTTAGGGAAGACTTTTTAAGGGTAGAATCTAGGATATCATCAAACTAGTTAAGGTTTAATGGACTTCCACCATTAAAAGGTACAAAATATTACATCTTAGGCCTGGCCATTAGGGTTATAGGACTTTCAGTAGTAATTGTTTGGTTAGAATTGGAAGTCCATTAGGATTGAATCTAGGTAACCTCTTTCTTCTATCAATCTCCAATGTTAATTTAACAAACTCAATATTCTTACCTTTCGAAGAATATCTAGTGGACACCTTTTACATGTAACCATCAACAAATCTAAAACTGAATACCCTTAGTTTTTAGATGTCCTCAAAGGTTGTCAAAACATGTTTTAAGGCACTTGAAAGCTAATCCTACTATACATTCTAGAATTTTTATCAACCCAAGTTGCATCCTTTTGAATAATAATGTTTAGATCCACGTCAAACTTTGACTAACATAAGATTGACCTTAAGATTGTGGGACACCTATAGTCTAGGTCAAAAATCTAGTTTATGGGGATAGATCCCATAATTTATCAACTTTAATTCTCCTTCTATGACCTATTTATATTGTGATAAAAATGGTTAAGATGAAAACTTATAATAAAACCTATGCTAGGAGTGGTGATGTACCAATACTTGATTATCCTCTCTTGACTATTCCTTAGACACACTTATGAATCCAATGAAGGAAATTAACCTATCAGATCTCTTAACACAATATTAGGCATGAATATTTCATATGAATGTCAAGGTTAAAGTCTACAATTTTAAGATTAAAGATATATGCCTATATAAGACACTTTTATCCCAACAACACTTCAAGACCACTACTACCTATCAACACTTCATATAACCTAAATAGACTAATAATATGAAATTAGGTACAAGAAGGGACCTGAAAATAAATTTAATCTCATAAATTTTACAAATCAACCATCATAATACACACTAACACTCATGAAGATGGTCTGTAACTATTCTTCTCTATTGATTCAAGGCACAAAGTACAATTTTGGTAGAGCTTTGTTACACCCAGCTGAAGTATGAGAACAAAGAGATAAATGACTCAATATATATAATTTTTCATGGTATATAGAGAGAATAAAATAGGCATAGGATAGGCTATGAAGAGGCTAAGGTGGATTTAGAGTAGTTATAGTAGTCTCCATTACTCTACCCATGTGTTACTTGAGTGAATGGGTGCCTTGAATGGTCCATTTGAGTCATTGGTGCCTAATTTTGGAAATTTTTGACCTATGGATATTACATTTACGCAAAATTCATAAATATCCCTCTCCATATATTATTTAAAAACATTAAAAGTGGCTTAATGGAGGCCTTTTCCATAATCATTGAATGTCTACAATTGTATGTTGACCTTGATGATGAAACCACCCAAAACCTTCATTTTAATCTTCAAAATGGTGTATAATCACCTCAAAAAATATTTATACAAGTCCTAATGTGTCTCATTAACTTCATGATTCCATTACACATCCATTGACACCTTATTTTTATTGATTAACTAGGACTCTCCTACAAGTTATTCATTTTCCTACCCATCCACTATTTGAATAATTAATATAGTTAGGATAGAATATAAAGCCATATAAAAAGGATTTAATAAAAAATTAATTAACCCTATAAAATATTAATTATACTCTTCAAACATCCTTCACCTATAAATTCATCCACCTTACATGACTGGGCCATCTAGACTAGCCTCACAAACTAGTTATTTAGAAGAAGTTAACAGAGGCACTTATATGTAGATGAGTGAATACTTTCAACTTTTTAGGGTTGTAATAAGTATAAATATAACACTTCCCATGACTTATAACTTATGAATAGGTATTTTACCCCATTTTATGCTTAAACCCCTAAAAACTTATAGTATTTTGAGGTGTCCATACAACATCTATACAACCAAATATCATGGGTATGGCATCTCTTGATTTGAAAACATGACTCAATTATATTAATAGTGGTTTATACCTATCTATATGAAATTATCATCAAATATCATCAATCAAGTCGTTATTATGGTTTTATAGGGGTTTACAAGTGCAAGGGACTCTTAATGATGGTTCATATAGGTTAGGACCTAATCCTCTAGAACAATTACACTAAATTCATGTTGACAAACCCCTTTACCTATCATAAAGTTCTCACCCACCCATGAAGAGGTTACATATATTTATGAGTATTTTAAAATACCCCTTGATTGAGAGGAATGCCTCTTGAATAGCTTTTGGGTGTCTACAGGCCAAAAGGGATAACTGTAGCAACTATCCTAGAACTCAATGTGATAAATAGGTTCCTAAATATCATGTGACCTCTTTCATTAAGATTTTACGTGTTCAAGTCTCTTAATTTTATTTTTTTTCCACATTCTAGTGGCATGGATCTCATATAGGTGTTAGACCAGTCTATCTTAACATATGTTTCTTCATTCTTAGCCCTAGCCCTATGATTTGAGGTACCTTTACATTATTTTCAACCTAAAGATCATCTTTAATGTTCCATAGAGTAGAAATTTTAGCTTGATTAATCCACTTGGCCTCTTTTAAATGCATACAACCCTTCATCTCAAAAACTAAGTCTATCTTCTTTCAAAACTAATCATGGAGGTTCCTTTATATGATTGTTAAAGGGTTATTTAAAAGATTTAGAACCCATTCTCTCTCCTTCACTTTAACATTCATATAAATAATTTCTATTTCCTTACTTTTAGTCTTGATACATATAAATTTTTAATTTTACATGCCAACCAATGGATTATAATGATGCTTAGAATACCTGAGGAGACTTTAAGGACCATTTTATAATCAATTAACTTCATCTGGATGCACTTTAGAGTAAGAAACCACCATCAAGTACTATCTAGGGTTCAAGAAACATTTAAGATTTCCACCATCTTAAAGATGGTTCATAAAGTAAAATCATCCAAATTATAACTAATTTCCATGAAACTATATTACATTGACCCCTCCATCTTCCCTTAATAGCTTGGGATCCCATGTAGAAGGTGTGTGGAGAGAGGAGTGTTAAAAGATGACACTTAAGCTTTCTGTTGGCTAGTTTTAACAGGTTAACTTCTTATGGATCATTTATAACACTGATTCTCTTAATGAATATCATTATTTTATGTATTTTAAGTTTAGTACTTAAATTTCCTTGATAACCATAACCTTGGGCCTCTTTATGGTGAAGTATATGAATGTTTAAAGGTGTACCTTGAACTGGCTATGTTAAAGCTTTATGACTCAAGTAGGGTTTTGAGATAAGTCTAACCATTTTATTGTGTCCCTTTAATTGAAAATAATATTTTAAGATATAAAACATTCCCCATATCCTTCATGGACATCAGACTTATTTGGGAAAATTTGAGTATGCCTTATAATGATAGCATGGCTTAAGACTAGGTTTAAGATATTCTTCATTTGGCTTACCCTCAAGGGTATCTAATTAAAATCCTAAATGTTACTTGGCCTAGAGTGTGTATAATTAAATTAAATACTACCTTTAATTTCCTTATAAACCCATCATGATCTCTATACTATCTATGAGATCTTCAAACCATCAAATCATTCACCTAGCCTCAGCATTGACTATTAACAAACTAGATTGGGTATGAGACAAAACAATGGGTATACCCACTAATTTTATAACCTAAATGAGAGAATTTATACCTTAATTCATTAATAATTACAATTTTATCCAAATTTGAGAGCCTGGTTATGCCTATAGATGCTTCAAATACAAACATTCCCATGACTGGCTATAGGCCTACCTTTATGTCTGGGTGCTTGGTAGCATGAGGGGTTTTGAACAAGTCTTTTGTCCCTTGTTTCTTGAAATTATTATGGTAATAATATTTTTATCATGTGATTTAAATTATAGTGACACCCTTAGATACCAATCTATCAATATCCTTTTCCTCTATATACTTTCTCCTCTTTAGGCTAGGTTTCATGCCTAGCTAGCCCTATGTAACCCTCAGGGCTACTTTTAGTGTCTTTTTGCCTTTTATGAGGGTGATCAACAATATTTTACCCCTTATTAAATTTTAAACTTACCCTCTTAATCATATGTTTTGTCCCTTATTTAAATTAAGATGCAAATCTTTAGTCATGTCCACATTAATGTGAGCACTAGTTTGCACATGTTAGCTCTCTACAGGGTTTGTAGAACAAACTTCTAAGGGAGGAGGGTATTTTTAACTAGTTAGGATATATTTTTAATACCTCACAAATTTTCATCGACCTAGTTGAGATATCCACTTTATATACCCAGGGTGGTCTATTACATAGTGATCTTGAAGGATTTTGCACAATAGGCCTATATGTATTCCTATAGGTGACTATTTATTTCCTCAATAGGGTGTATGGATATATAGGTCTATGATATTATTACCTTATATATTTTAAGCATCTAAAGGGGTATATAGGCCTAATCCTCATGGATTAGGCTTAGAAGGAGGGGTGGATGGATTTATGTGGATGACAATGGAGTAGTATGGGATTTTAACATGGAGTGCATTGTTTAAACTATAGTTAAAAGTCAGTGAAAGAATCATAAAATCATAGGGGTTATCTCATGATTTGAAATTAAGTATGGAGACCTAACTAATATATCCAAAAAGGACCTTGGAGACCCAAATATGTATACATATCAAGACATAACACTTTGGAGGCTAGGAAAAGGCATACACAATCATAATATGAAACCTAGGATTCTCCAAAGAACATCAAAATAATCTAAGAAACCTTAACTTATGCTAAAGTGAATGTGAAAATATTTGGAGGTAACAAAGTATTTTTAAGGGTTATGTAGTTATCATGGAGGTTAATAACCTACACATAAGGATGTAATGGTGATTTATCATGATTTCAACACTCTACTTCATGCTTTTGACTATGTTTGAGAGCTTGAAGCCAGCATTAAAAAACACACAATCCTTATACATATTAAACCCTAGATGTGCATGTAGCCCTTAATTTTAAAACACCCTGTGAGGATAAGATGTTTATGTGAACATCAACTTGGATCAAAGAAACATAAAAAAAATTTGTAACACCCTATTGATCCTTCAATACTATCAACTTTTATGTGAGAGCACCAACACTCTAATTTACCATATAAATCTACCTGTAGACTATAGACCTTTCCATTTTAGATATTTATAAGTTATATAAGTTCACACTTGTGGGACAAACACTGAAGAAGTCAAGATAATTCCTTTCAAGACATGAGGAATCAAGAACACCCATTAGTTTAGTCAAATAAATAATCAATTCATTAAACCTAATCTTTTCCTTCTGAAGATGTGAATGATGTTAAGGTCCATGAAGTTATTAATGAATGTTCATAGAGCTCAGGGAACCAATATTAAAACCAATGCCCATGGATGAAAAGTGTCCAGGTCTATTTTCTTTGGCCAATATCTTAGGTATTCTTTATCTCTCTTCCATATAGTTTGAGCACAAAGATGAAGTGTTTTCTAGGCCTTCCAATGATATTGATTGGAAGGTGGATTGGTTTTGAGCTCCTCAATCATTGAATCACCATGATTTATTCCAAACATGCCATATTGACTTCCTCCTATAGATCACTAATCTCACCTGAGTCAATCTGTATTATACGGATCCATACCATTTGGAAAACCTCTCAAACCTATAAATTACTTCCATTTTCTCATGTCTGAGACCAAAATTTATAGTTAACAAGGAGGGAAAATAAAATTTAGGTGATTTATTTAATTCCATGATATGAATTAGGGAGTCTAGAAAGGCATAATTTGGCATGTGTAGGGTACATTAGTGTTAATTAAGCATTGACCTTTGTGGGAATGGGAATCAATAATGCATGAAATGCCTTAATTATGGCCTAATTCAGTCTATAAAAGATATTAAATGTGTGAATGGTGATTTAGTGTCCCAATAGGGTCAAATTAAGTCTCATTATGGTTAAAAATCTTGTTTTTAGGATGCATACATGACCTTAAGAAGATATAACAAATGGATATCATGCCAACAAATATGAGGAAACTTCTAAAAATTATTAAGGACTTAAATCAAACCCTAATAAACTTTAATATTATTCTCAAAATTTTTAAAATTAACCATACCTTTCATGATTGAGCAAATCAAAGATGTTCATGATTCCTTACTAGCTTCCTTATCATATCACCTCCACCATGACACCTATAAAGTGTTGAAGCCTCATCAAAACTAACCAAGGACCTTAAAAACATGTTTAAACATTATAAAAACACCTAATGCAAATTGAAATATGAGGATAGGGGAATAATAAAGTATATTATAACATCAGTGAGGTGGTGAACCTATTTGAATATCCCTATTTCATAAGGATGTAGGATAACCATGATAATCGATGGTGGATTAGTGTTTTAAGACTCTAGGTTGACCCCTTTCTATTTATTAGACTAGAAAGTGGTCAATAATAAGTACTTACCATATTCAAAATTGATATTTGTTATTTTACACTTGATAAATTTATATTTTACCAACATCTAACATACTAAACTTACACATGAATACATGACTCTTGTTTACATTATTCTTTAGCCATTCATCAAGATATGAGCCTGACCTTCCTAGATTATAGTTTTTGTTAAATAATATTTCACAAGTAATTTTTTTAATATATTAATATAAGTCTCAAAATATCTCCTAATCTCATATAATTATTCATATTCTAAGAACAAATTTGTGCTTACTCAAGTAGTGTCACACTACAAACATGTCGACATGGACTGAATTTGTCTACATGCCATTTAACGGTCATTTTATAAAATTTAAATTCTTTATATGTGTCATCCATTAAATTTTTAATTTAGTTTTAAAATAAATTACCCAAAAATTTAACTATATATGCATATCAATCCTAAGCCTATTTACATCCAACATGTATTTATCTAGCACTCAAAATCACTCTAAATTTGAGAGGAACTATCATAAAGTTTAGAAATATTCAAACCCTCATATGACTATTCCCTAATATAAGTCTAAATACCTTGGTAAGATCAAATAATATTTTTTAAAGTGTTGAAATCCATACATAATATTTCACAGCATGCTAGTATTACATTAATTTCACACACTTAGATAAATGGGATAACTATAACTAGTTTACTTCCCTCCTAAAATTATTAGATACATAGGTAGTTCTTATCTATAGAGGGTGATTGAGGTCAGATCAACCCTTACATTTATATGATTTTTCCTATTTTATATTGGTTGTATAGTGCAATTATAGGGTTATAATCAAAGAAAGGATAACATATCCATTTGTATGGTATTAAAGACATTTGCATACACAAGAGGCTTTATTAGATTTAGGAATAATATTCAAAACTATCACATATCAATGTAAACACTTAGGTTATCTTTCATTATAATATTTAATGTCACATTTCAAAAGGCATCTAGGAAGCATAGATTTATCCCATCTCAAGCACACATTCTATTGCATGATCCCATATTCACATCCCATTTTTTTATTTCTATTGAATATTTTACCCTATCAAAAGCCTACACATTATATAAATAAGATAAGTACTCAATTACTCTAGTGTTATATATATATATATATATATATATATATATATATATATATATATATATATAAAGCTAAATTATGTTATTTCTACTATAAAAATTAGTTATTATATATCTCAATTAATCTAAATTTTCTATGGTTTTATACTATTAGGGTTACATTAATCCAAAAATAGATAAAACATATTGGTGAACATGTTCCTTATACTAATCACTAAAAAATCTATATTCCTTACAATTTTCGTTTTTATTTCTTAGGGTTTCAGATATCTATATTTGTATCTAATTTTATACCTAATTTATGATTTACCCTTATTAAATCATGGTTATAATACATATACATTATCTATGTTTTTATTTACAAACCATGATAATCATAATTACATGTTGATTTCATTCAATCTATAAATCCTTTAATAGAATATGCAATAAATAAGGTTAGATCATTTTGTAATAATTCTAGGGCTAAAACTAATCATTAAAAATATTTATCCTACCTTAGTTATTCAATTATAACTCATTTCATCCCTTCTAAAGGTTGTGATATCTACCATCCCTCCCAAGAAGTCCATGTTGTCACTGTTCTAAGAGGTAGGGTGATTCATCCTAATATAAAAAGGGAGTTCATCATAATGTTCCCCCTATTTTACCTCCACCTCCCATGAATCCATACCAGATAAAAACATTACTATGATAAATTACATAAAGGAAATCTAAAATTAAATAATTCTAAGGTTACGTCACTAGAGTATAAGATTAAACATGTAAATAATCCTCAAATTACTAGCATAGATTGCACCACTACCTTTACATTTAATAACTTTATAACTCAAAATATTTCATCTAAATTATGGTTTAATAATCAATAGGAATCTATAACTACTCAATATAAAAAAATATTAAGGCTAAAAAAACTTCAATGGAAACCTTAAGGGATATTATTTGAAATGAGTCGGTCAATTTTCCTCTTATGTGTCTTCTTAATAAATCCAAATACTATTTGACTTATCATAAAATTCATGGATATCATATGGATAATTATTTTTTTAAATATAAAAATATGAAATATTATTGATAATGGTAATACTGTTAGCTATCCAAAGAGTACCCAATAGAGATCAGATTTGCTCAATTCTGACCCATACCTAGACTAACATGGGAATGGTCTAAGGCTAGGGGATGCCTATATTTAGACCAGACCTCTAGGAGTTTTTATGAGGCTAGCTCCTAAAATTTCATAATTTGTACCTTTATTTCTAAAACTTAAAACTGGTTGGGGTGAAAAGAGTCAAGAAATTTGCATAAAGTAAAACTTGTTATAACATGTGGTGATGCACCATGAATTTTTTAGATCCACACTTTAACTCAGATTCTTTATCAAACTAATGGACTATGAAAGAATCTAATTCAATTATTACTATATTTTATATGTAATAGTATTTCATATAGAGTTTAGTTTGATACACTCATACTAGGGAGCAATGAAAATAAGGTCTGGTTAAAGATACTTAAATTTGGTTGTCCATTATATCCTTGAGAGATCAATGATAAGACACATTATATGACCTACAAATAAATTTAATAGCACTTAGGTTGATCTTTTACATGCAATAAAAAGATAAAAATAATAATTTCATATTAAACAAACACTAAATATAGATTAGCAAATGATTACAAAAATGATCTATTCACTACTGTATGAGGTGTAAAATATAATTCTAATAGAGTCTAGTCATACTAGTCTGAGGGATGAAAATCAATAGCTTATAAGATATATTTATTGAAGAAAGGTAGCAAAAGAGATCAAGTTTTAACACTCAAAAGGGAATCAAACAAGCTCAAATCCAATCAAAAAAGTTTTTACAACTGCCTTCATAAATTAAGCTCATTCAAACCCTTTTGATTGATATGGGCTACTTCAAGTGATTACATAGTTACATTGATGCTCCTTCTTGTTTCAATGGTGAAGTTATGTTTCTATGAGATTTATTACACCATCCATATAATTAAAATATCTAAGGTAGTTTATTATAATCTTATCTTATTATCAATTGTTCCTAACTGGTCCATCATGGTGTGCATAGTGAAGGGAAGAGGTCATCTTCATGCAATTTTATCTTAGAGATGAATTATTGGGGTCCACTTGTATTCCTTCATGGCACCCTTAAAAAATCTAGCTCCTTCAAAAAATGGTGAACACAATCATAGAAATATCCTTCTATGATGTAAACTTATGAACTAGGGGTCTATATTTAGCCTAAATGGTAACTCTTTATGTTCTCTATGCTTGACTACATCATTGTGTCCTTTTCATGGTGTTTGATTTAGGTTCAATGGTGGAAGGATGATCCTATAATACCTATGTTTATTTCCATAGAAAATTCTCCTCAACTTCTCAACCTTTATTTTCATTGGTCCTCAATATTTCATGTGGATCCTTGACTCACTAACTAATCTTACACCATTGTTCCTACTTAGTATAATTGAGTGAGAGCCATTGATATTTGTCTTGGCCTATCAACTCTATATTATCTAACATCATGTGGAATCCTTGTGTTTGATTTCAAGATCTAATGTTAGTCTACCAACCTCACACACTTATGCCACATGTCAATATCTTGAGCTATTTAACCCTTTGACCCTTCCTCACATCATTAAATCAGGATGTATGATGTAATGTAAACCATTAGATAAAATATGAACCACCATTTGAAAGCCAATGGATATTTAATGATTTTAAAATTGATGTCCACACTTCTATAAAATGATGTTCACATGAACATCATTGATGTTCGTATGACCATCAAATTTAAGCTCAAAAGGATTTTTTTGGCTCAAGCTTAAACTTTAAATTATCACAAACATAATTTGATGTCCCTATGAATGTATTTGACATCCCATAGACCATTAAATTTAGACTCTAATGGATTTTTTTAGTGTCTTAAAGTTTACATCTATGTGAACATATCCCATTATTTGATCAACTTTGAAGATTTATAAATGGATCCAAAACTATTTCACAAACTTGAAACTTTTAAAGCATGTTCCTGGTATGTAGATGTAAAATTACACATGATCTGCTGGTCACATGAGGATTTTAAGTGAAGATATTAATTTCACAATTTAGCTGGTCCATTTTCTCCTACGTGACATCCTAATGATGGTCTAGTAAAAAATGGTTAAGTATGGAAACTTGGTGAATTCTATTTGAGGAGCCAACTTTGAACATGCATAACTTATGTTGTGCTTATATGCATGCCTTGAAACTTAGCATGTTGAAATTGGGGAATAAGATAAACAAACCCATGTGACCATTTTTTCTTAAAACTACCACATGTTTGAGATGTATCATTATCAAACTACTTACTTAGCTTTATTTGAGCTTCTTTGAAAATTGGCAAAGTATGAAAACTTGGCAAATTCTATTTTAGAGACAAACTTTGAGTCCTAATATCATCTACTACACTTAGTCAAATGACCTAAAAATTGGTACATATATTCTTGGGAATAATGTGAATAGATACATGTGACCATTTATTTTTGACTTATCTATATGTGGCAATGATGGTGTCATCAAACTGCCTACTTAGAATTTCTGCCACTTGACCCAAAATGTCAATATGAGAAAAATGAAGAACTAGATGAATGGTATGCACTTCTAAGGCATTCCAATCACTCTTAACATCCCATGGGGTATTTTTAACTCTAGACCTACCCTTATAAATTTAAAAATTACACTTTAAGTAGACCTAAAGTGTTTTTAAATATTTTTAAGCTTCATGATCCCTTAGGTCCTCTCACTTCATCCAATACTTACTTAGTTCATGTTCTATTTTTGATCTTCATGACATTGCATTGCATCTAGGTATAAAATTGGTAATTGGGCCAAAATTGCCAACATTTATGGTGACTCATAGGGGTTTTATGTCTTTATATGCAAGATAACCCAAGCCATGCGCTAAATTCTAATCCATTGGGCATGGAGTCTCTACTCTGATTCAAGATATTGACCTAGATCCAACACTAGTTGCCAATTCTTTAGATAAACTCTTTTTGAAACAATACAAAGACCAAAAGGAGAAAATTAGAGTACCAAAATCACTTATTAAAATTAAATACAAAACAAAAGGGGAACCTAAACTAATAACACAAGGATCACTAACCTATAAGAAAACAATGAAAAGGGGAGCAAATAATGCTTGTGCTACTCACTTATTGAAACAAGACAAACCTAGAACAACTAACATAAAGTAAAAAACTTTCCTATAGGGTCAAATGGGAAATTATTTTACACATCATGGATCTTTTAAATTTATTTTCCATCTCTTGATATTTATCTTCTATATCTAAGAGTAATTGGATGCTCATGTCTTCTTGATAATGCAACTAGGATTACAAACTCCATTCTCAAGTGTAGGGATTGAATATATGGATCCAAGACCCAATCATCTTCTTCCAAACTATTTTTTGTTGCATCAAAAATGCTATCTCTACATAATTCATAGGTTGGATTGGAAATTTAGCTAGCATACTTAGATTGATGTCTTAATTATGATCCTTTTAAAGTGGTGGTTGGTCAAATTCTTTAGCTTCTTGATTGGTATCCAAACTTGGATACAATACATCATTAATTTCTTCTTGATGAATAGTTTTCAATATTACTTATTGTAGAACATTCCTTAATCTATATATGTGGTGGAGATGGATTATCCAACTTTCCATAAAACCTCTTCAGGTCATCCCAAAAGGCTTATTCATCATGATCAACTGAAAGGACATAAAATTCATTATTACTCTTACCATTTGAAACATGTTGATCACATATATCTACTTTTTTTAGGAGTCATATGAAGGTTATTGATTAGTTGCACTAGCTTCATCTTCATCTTCTATATAGAATGGCATCTCATCTTCTTCATGGATCTTATATCCTTCATGTAGAATATCCTAAAGATCATATTTTTCAAGTTTTTCCTCTTCATGATGGATATTAGCTATTGTATGTTAAATAATATCATGTAAAACACCTTTACCTTATATAATTGAACTATTTTTCTCTTGAATTCCATCAACTATTCTCAGTTGATCTTCTATCATAATAACCACCTCTTTGACTTCATTTTCTTGAATAGATTGTGATATTGGATCAATCCCTTCATTAAAATTTATTTTGTTTATGATGATGCCCTCCTTTTAATCATGGAATAATCTTTCATCTCTATCTACTTCAGCTATAACTTTCTCAATTACATCAAAAAGGATAGGCTCTTTCTCTAGGGTTGGCTTAGTAGATCCTTGAAAGTACTCAAAAATATGAGAAAGGTCCAGAGATGTCACCATAGATACTTAGTTTTCCTCTTGAGGTTTGTCTTCTTGGATCACATTCACCTCCTCTCTTTATTACATTATTTCTTGAATGGATTTCCATGAAGGAAATGATTTTGGCTTCTAATGAGAAATGAGTGGAGGATGAATAATCTATGGTTTGCTCTTGAACTTAGCATCTTGAAGCATGCTTGAATGTTCTTATTTCTCTATGGATGATTATATCTAATTCCATGTCATGAACTTGGTTGTATGAACTTATAATTCTATACTTTTTGTAGCCATGGGTGTGAAAGAAGGAATTTTTATTATGTTGACTTTGTAGATGCCATTAAATACTAAAGATGCTGATTTTCAAGCTTAATTTACTTGGCTAAATTAGCCTCAAAATCATGAAATAGATAATTAGGGACCTCTTCCTAAAAACTTGAATATGTAGGCTCGTGTATGATCTCTTCAATCTTAAAATTAGTCTCTTCATAACAAGCTTCTTTAACTTCTTAAGACCTCTCTTGGATAAAACTCCAAATAGGAAAGTTAGGCAAGGTTTGGATGGATTCTTCAATGCTATGATTAAAATTAGCTTGATGATCATAAATTGAAAATGGAAGTTCCATGGGAGCATACTGTTGATTAGGAGGACTCCAAGATTTCTCATAAACCACTCACCTCTCTTCAATATTTACTACTAGACCTCCAATGTCTAGACTATAATAATTAAAATTTGAATGTCCTTGCCTTATGAAAGTTGAACATACCCCTTTATCCTACTAAAAATTTGCTCTCATGCTCTAAATTTCATACTTGGAGATCTCCATTCTATATATTTTATTATTGTCTATGCTTATCATCTCTTTCTCATAGCCAATCAAAGTTTTCTTGAAGCTTAAGATAGACCTTTTAAGGACTTGATTGGGTTGATTAGGAGGATATAAAAGATTCATTAGGGATATTATAGTATTGGTATGAGTTTTCATACTATTGATGAGGCTTTGTATAATTATCATAGGGATGGTATGGATCATGATAGGATTAACCTAATTCATGAGGATCATACTGGAACTACTGGTAAGGATAAGAATGATAGGTGTATCCCCCATAATTTTTGATATAAACCTCATATGTAAAATGAGATGAAAAGACTAATTAAATAATTCAATGAGACATACTTGTCCTACTTATAACTAAAATATTTGATTTATATTTTTCATTGGTGATAACTTGCGTAATTCTAAAATTTTATCAGAGTAAAGACATACCAAGATCTTGCAACTCTTTTATACCTTGGTCCCATTAGGCATGGGAAAACTATTATCTATCTAGATAACACCTAATAGAGGTTAGATTTGTTCAAGTTTGACCCATGTCTAGACTGACATGGGAACGGTCTAAGGCTATGGGATGCCTAAATTTAGACCAAACCTCTAAGAATTTTTATAAGGCTAGCTCCTCAAATTTCATAATTTGGACCTTTATTTATAAAATCTAAAAATCATTAGGGTGAAAATAGTAAATAAATTTGCATAAACTAAAACCTATTCTAACATGTGATGATGCACCATAAATTTGTGAGATCCACTCTTGAACTCATATTATTTATCACACTAATAGACTATGAAAGAAGCTAATACAATGATTAATATAGTTTCTATGTAACAATATTTCATATAGAGGTTAATTTTATACACTAATACTAGGGAGAAATGAAAATAAGGACTAGTTAAAGACACTTAAATTTGGTTTTCCACTATATCCTTTAGAGATCAATGCTAAGACACATTATATGACTTGTAAACAAAGTTTTTATCACTTAGGTTGAGTTTGGACATGCAAGATGAAGATAAAAATCACATTTTCATATTAAACAAACATAAAACACTAAATATAGATTAACAAATGACAAAAAAAATGTTCTATTCACTACTCCAAGAGGTGTCGAATGTAATTTTGGTAGAGCCTATTCATACCAACCTAGGGTTTGAAATTCAATAGATAAAAGGCTATATTTATAGAATAAATACAACAAGAGAGAAGAAGTTTTGATACTCAAAAGGGAATTAAATGAGCTCAAATCCATTTGAAAATTTATTACAACTACCTCTATAAATTAATCTCATTCAAACTTTTTTTATTGATTTGGGATACTTTAAGTGGTTGCACAATTACATTGATTCTCCTTCTTGTTGTAATGGAAAATTGAAGTTGCTCTGAGCTTTGCTCCACCATCTATGTATTTATAATAATTGGGCTAGTCTATTATAATCGTGTCTTATTGTTAATTATTCCTAACTAGTTTATTATGGTGTGCATAGTGAAGATAAGAGGTCCTTTTCATGTAGTTTGGTATTGGAGATGAATTGTTGGGATCCACTTGTATGCTTTCATGACACCCTTTGAAAATCTAGATACTTCCTCAAATAATGGAAAACATAACCACAAAAAGATCTTTCTTTGATGCAAAATTACAAACAAGGGGTCTGTATTTAGCCTTAATAGTGGTCTCTTTATGTTATTTATGCTTGAATGCATCATTATGTCTTTTTCATGGCATTCAATTAAACTTCAATGGTGATAAGATGACCCTGCAATACCTATGTTCGATTCTATCAAAAACTAGCCTTAGATTCTTAACCTCTATTTTCATTGGTCATTGATATATAATCTGAATCCTTGACTCACTAACCAATCTTTCATTATTGATCCTACTTATTATGATCGAGTGTGAACCATTTATCTTTCCTTTGACCTATCAACTCTATCCTAACTTGCACCATATGACAACCCTATATTTGATTTTAAGATCTACTATCAGTCTACCAGCCTCATGTTTTTGTGCCACATGTTAATATCTCAAGCTATCTGACCCTTTGACCCTTGTTCACTCTATTGGATCATGATGTATGATGAAACACAAACTATTAGATCAACTAGGATCCATTATTTGAAATCTAATGGCTACTTCACAATATTAAAATTTACATCTTCACTCCCATCAAATTACATTTGTGTGATCACCATTAACATTTATGTGAACATCAAATTTAAGCTCAAAAGGTTGTTTTTTCTTGAGATTAAAATTGACATTAGTGTGAACATCATTTGATATCCCTGTAGACTTATTTGACATCCCATAGACCATCAAATTTAGAATCTAATGGATTTTTGTAGTGGCTTAAAGTTGAAATATATATGAAAGTATCCCATTATTTTACCAACTTTGAATATTTATAACTTGAGCCATAAATATTGCATGGACTTGAAACTTTCAGAGCATGTTCCTAGCATGTAGATCTATAATTGTGTGTGATATACTGGTCATGTGAGGCTTTTGAGTAAAGATATTAAATACACAAGTTGGCTAGTCCATTTTATCTTACATGACTTCATGATGGTATGGTAAAAAATGGTTAAGTATGGAAACTTGGAAAATTCTATTTGAGGAGCCAACTTTGAACATGCATAAATTATACTACACTTAGATGCATGGCCTAAAACTTAGCATGTTGTAACTAGGGAATAAGTTGAAAAAAATCATGTAACCATTTTATCTTGAGGCTACCACATGTGTAAGATATAAAATTATCAAATTTATTACTCGGCTCTATTTGAGCTTCTTTACAAATTGGCTAAGTATGGAAACTTGGCAAATTCTATATGAGAGGCCAACTTTGAGTCTTCATATCTTCTACTATGATTAGTTAGATAACTTGAAACTTGGTTCATATATTCTTGGGTCAAATGTGAATAGACCCATATGACCATTTCTTCTTGAATCACCCACATGTGGTAATTATGACATCAACAAACTACTTATTCATAATTTCTACCACTTGACCCAAAATGTCAAGATGAACACAATAAAGAACCAAATGAATTATATGCACTTATACATCATTCCAATCACTCTTTATATCCCAAGGGGTCTCTAAAAATATATCCCTACCCTTATAAATTGGAAAATTACACTTTAAGTGGACTTATAGTGTTTCTAAAGCTTTTTAAGCTGCATGATCCCTTAGGTCCTCTCACTTCATCCAAAACATTCTCAGCTCTTGCCCCATTTTTTATCTTCACAAAATTGCACTGCATCCAAGCAAAATCTTAGTATGTGGGCCAAAATGGCCGACAAATGCTATATTATATACATCCATTAAATCATCATTAAATTTGAGCACACCTCTTATAAGTGAACAACATACTCAAATTATGGTTACATCTTATAAATCATAGTTACATAAAAAAATTGCATAAATCATAATTACTAAAGGAACAATTTTAAAACATTAAAAAGGATCAATTTTAAAATAAAAAATTACAATAAAAAAAATCCTAAAAAATTATTTTTAAAAAGAAGTGTAGGTTAAATACAAAAGTGTATTTATGAATGAGAAAATTAATAAATTAGATTTGGATAAAGAAGTTCAAAATTAAAAGGTACCTAAGAATATTAATGTCATAAGAATGATTTATAAGGGGATAAATAAAAATTATTTTTCATATCTAGAGCCTTTGATTCTCATCCCTTACATAGAAGGCATGAAATATACCAATGTTTAGATTACAAACTTCTATGAAATCAATTATTTATTATGACAACAAATCTATTGGGTATGAATTTCAATATTTTTAAAAGATTAGTGAACCTAAAAATTCAATAGATCTATTGGTTTCTCAGTAAATATTAGACTCACAACATTTTTCCTTATATTTAATAATGACCTTACTTTAGTTGAGTATAATACATTATTAGGGAGATCATGGCTAATAACAATAGGTGCCACACATGGTAAGAATCTTGAATATGTTATATTTGACTTCAATTATATGATTGTTACTATTTTAAAAGATGGACCATCTTTAAATAAATAACATAAATAGGATAAATTTTCTTAAACTAATGCTCAATCATAAACATATAATGTAATTTCAATAGAGGTGCATGGTACTAATAGCATATAACATATTAAAGAGAAATAAAGATATAATAGACCAATTCTAAAATGTGGTGTGGTCGATTTTACTTATATTAATGTATATACATAATATGATTGGAAAAAAATGTATAAATTATAACATGAAAATATTAATATACTAATTGGTTAAAAATTGATGATATAAAAAAATCATATGAATGTCCCCTTGATAGGATATTTGATTGTTAGGAACATATTATATTATGCATAGCTTATTTATGTTTACTTGATTTCTTATCCCCTCTATTATTTGATATTAAAACACATGATTATGTATTATTTTACTTTGATCATTATCCTAACCCTTGGATTCATTTTATTTTGGCCTTTTACATTTGATATTTTATCCAAGTCTAGACATTTGTGGCATCTATCCAACAATGATTCATCTTTTATAGAATCCAAATCCCAATGCTCATTAATTTTTAAC